>LOEQ01002312.1:68609-83150 GCA_001685075.1 Bramus lutescens | reverse complement strand
CTCTGGAAGAGCAGCCAGTGCTCTTAACCACTGAGCCATCTCTCCAGCCCCAATGATGCATTTTCTACAACAAGGCCATACCCATTTCAACAAAGTCATACCTCCTAATAGCCTCAGGCAGCATGTCTGAAGATCACGTCCAGGCAGAGAAAAACATTGCATCTTTTCCCTGCCTAGAGCCTGGTATAGAACTGGCCTCTATCCCCAGCTGAGGAATGCCCATCTCAGACATTCCATTTCACACCTCCTGAGGAGTTCTTTGCTCTATGTTTCCCAGCAGCCAATAGACAGGTGGTGTTTTGAACTTGTCTTAAGTCCAGCCCTGCCTGAGCTAATAACAGAGGGGTGGGGTGGGCCAGAACCCTAGTCCAACTTGTCCCCTTTCTTCTTGAAGCCAAAACCTGTTGGAGGAGCTCAAATTCTTCTGCTTCTGTACTGATGTCTTACAAGGATAGGGACCCACAGGTGGATTCCTGAACCCATTCCCAGACTGGTGTTGGGTAATATTTCTGTCACCTTACTGAATCATTCAAGGTTGCTAGAGGGACTTTGGAGACACATGAGTACTATTCTGCATCCAAGAGGCAACCCAGTAGGAACAGGGCCCAAGCAATCCACTTCAAGGTTACAGTTCTCTAAGGGAACACAGTGTGGTCATTTGAATGTAATTGGTCCCCATAAACTCATAGGGAGTGGTACTATTAGGAGGTGTAACTTAGTTGCAGTAGATATGGCCTAGTTGGAGGAAGTGTGTCACTGTGGGAGTGGGCTTTGAGCTCTCCTATGCTCAAGTCCACCTAGTGACACAGTTCACTTCCTGTTACCTGCCAATCAGCTCCTTCTCCAGCATCATGTCTGCCTGCATGCTGCCATTTCCTACCATGATGATAATGGACTAAACCTCTGAAACTCTAAGCCAGCCCCCAATTAAATGTTTTTCTTTGTAAGAGTTGCTGTGGTCATGGTTTCTCTCCACAGCAATAGAAACACTAACTCCCAACTTGACACTAATTATAAAAAATTATAAACTGTTGGTCTATTGCTCAGGCCAAACTAACTAGGTCTTACAACTTAAATTGACCCATTATTATTATCTGTGGTTAACCACATGGCTTGGTACCTTTTCTCAGTAAGCCATCCTCATCTTGCTTCCTCTGTGTCTGCCTTGCAACTGTGTCTCTACCTTTCTTTTTCCTAGAATTCTTCTAGTCTGGTTGCCCCATCTATACTTCCTGCCTGGCTACTGACCAATCAGCATTTCATTAAACCAATAAGAGTGACAAATCTTTATAATGTATAAGAGCATTGTCCCACAGCTCTTATTTTTATCTTGTTTTGGTCCAGTATTTCCTCAGTATACTCCATTTCCTATGTTTTGGAACAGTGGTGTATATTCTGTGCCATTATACATTAGAAGTATGTGGTCTGGTTTTTTATTTTTATTTTATAGGGGTTACAGTTAAGAGAATACATGACTCTCAGAAGAGACTTTGAACTTTGGATTTTAAATTGTTGAGACTGTGATAGACTTTGGGGACTTTTGCAGTTGGACTAAGCATTCCCAACATCTTGGGGTCTCCAAGGCAAATCTGTGCTTTAACTTCACAGCTTCACACAATGTCTTCTCTGGGCTTCCATACGTGTACACCCCTGACATATGCCTGGCCTCAGGGTTTTTCTTAGTTGTGGAGAGAAATTCCATAACCCCTTTCTTTTACCCTTGACTCTAAAGCCAGAACCATGTGGCTGAAGTTGCCAAATACTTGCTGGGGCTGAAACATGACCCCTCATTCAATTACAGCTTTTTGGTTTCCATAGTTTCCTTCACTACCTAAGCTTGGCTGTCCTAAAATTGGATCTGTAGACTACTATGTTGGTCTCAAACTCACAGAGATCTGCCTGCCTCTGCCTCTGCCTCCCGGGTACTGGTATTAAAAGCGTGTGCCACCATGCCCAGCCCAATATTCCTTTTATATAGAGATATATAAGAATATGCAAGAATATTAAAATAATAATGAAGCAGCCAGGAGTGGTGGTATATACCCTTAATTCCTAGCACTTATATGTGTGGTGTGGGGTGGAAGCAAAAGGATCTCTGTGTTTGAGGACAGTCTGGTCTACTTGGAAAGTTCTAGAGCAGCCTTCTACTTAGGGACATCCTGTCTTGTTAAAAAGGTAATGAAAGGGCTGTGGCTATTAAGATGGCTCAGTGGTTAATAGCACTCTTGCTGAAGATCTGAGTTCAATTCCCAGCACTTATATCAGGCATCTCACAACCAACTGTAACTGTAGTTTCAGGAGATCTCATGCCCTCTTCTGTCCTCCAGGATGTACATACAGATAAACAGGCACATATACATACACATAAATTGTAATAATAAAATTAAAAAAACACAATATCCATGCTTAAAGCCTAAGCATATGGTATGTAGTATTTCCAAGTTACAAACCTGCAGGATTTTAGGAATCTCCCAAACTAGACCATAAACTTTATTTAAAATAAAAGCAATCTGCTCAAGCATGTCACTTATGCTTTTACTTTACCAGCTACCAGCTATAATCATATCCAGTGTCCTGCAGGGACCACCATATGATCTCATTTATGAAAAGGGACAGATTCCTTGGCCATCCCTAAAGATAACTTCAGAAGTCATCAAAATCATCTATCTATATAGTTATTATAGAACCATAAACATGCCTTTCTTTTAAGAAGTCCACACCCACACTTGGATATATATTCTTTCCCTCAGCACCTGTCTTTCTATTAACCCTAGTTACCAGAAAGTTAATTTATGGGTGTCAGTGGTATGCTGAGACAGTCACCCACTGACTTTATGGGGTGAGGGTAAAGAAAAAGGCCAAGATGGTGCTGTAGATCTCCCACCTGACTGATTTCAAGTTACTGAGTTGCTGAGGTTCAACATTGGATGCCCTCCCTCATTGGGAAGGCACCCTCTGCAGCACCAGCTGCTTTTCTATACCTCCCATTCATCCCTACTTTGACTTGGCCACACCACAAATACAACATGACAAGACTTGGATCCAAAAACTGATGCCATGGACTGAGCCCCAATGGTCAGGAGAAGATCTCTGTCCATGTGCACCAATGAGAAGCCAGACCTGAGCCAGAACTTCAGTATCTGAGTGCAGCAGAGCCAAAATGGCTCCCCGCTCTACCTCTCTGCTGTGTGACAGTCCAGAAATACTTGCATGTGACATGGCCTCAATCTGTGTTACCTGAGAAGAAGCAGAAAGAAGTATATATGCCTTCCAGAAAGTCTTAGCTCACCTCTCCTACCCTGCCACTCATCTGCATCTTTATAGGACTTGCCTGGAGCACCAACACAAGAGGTTTTCATCATCCACTACAGTCACCATCAGGCAGACTCCTCTCCAGGCTCAGCAGTCAGAACAACTCACATCCTATCTAGAGAGAGTCTCCCTGAAGCCTACTCTTCAAGAGCCAGCTCAATCGCTGCATTGAAGGAGGCTACTTGACTACACTCCCAGTCAAGTGCTAAGAAGCCAAGGGTTCTGCCCTGCAGTCAGAGACCAGCCTTGCTGCCTAGGCAAGCTGCTGAACTTGGGTCAGCCCTGAGCCTGGAGGAAATGGAGCACTAGAAATTCCAAATATTAGGAGAGTGACAGTCATGGGGCATGACCTGAAGTGTCCTAGCTATAATGGATGATACCTCAGCCAGGAACAGGGAACCTTAGCATGCCTTAGGTCCCCCAGGCTTCCTTGCCCCACCAGCGTGTGTCCATGTCTCACTCTTAATCCTGCTTTAGCTTAGGAACTTCCTGGGAGTGAGGTTCAGGTCTCAGGGAACAGAAGGGAAGTTAAAACATGATGGCTGTTCCAGGCTTCCATGGCATCAGAAAGGTAGGAGCTGCTTGGATACATTCAACCTTAGTTCCCCACACTGACATCCTCAGGCAACCACTCAGCTATTTCTTTGAGTCTGAATTGTCTAGGGACAGAAGTGGCTCTTCTGTAAGCACACAGGCTGAGCTGACAAGGTAGTTCAGGGTGAAGGAAAGGAAGGTCACGCTTCTTAGAGGGTGTAAGGAGGCCTTTGGAACCATTTTCTTGGAAGCCCCTAGTATGCAGCTTAAAGCTTCTCAGGAGATTGGAAGAAGTAACCATTGGTGTTAAGTCCCAGGGTACTGAGACCACACACCTGCAGAAAGACTTGAAAAGCTACAGGATGTTCCTAGGAGGCCATTAGTTAGTTCCTGGCTTCTCAGCCCCAAAATAACCACACTGCTTGGCCCATTAGCTCTAGCTTATTAGCTAACTCTTAAATATTAATTTAACCCATTTCCATTAATTCATGTATTGCCATAAAGCTGTGGCTTACTGAGTAAAGTTCTGGTGTCTGTCTCTGAAGGGACTACACGGTTTTTCACTGACTCCACCCTTCCAGCATTCAGTTTAGTTTTCTCCACCTAGCTCTGTTCTACCCTAAAAGGCCAAGCCAGTTTCTTTATTAACCAATGGTAGTCACAGCATACAGAGGGGAATCCCATATCATCTCCCCTTTTCTGTTTAAATTTTAAAAAAAGGTTTTAACTTTAACGTAGTTAAAATTATATACAACAAAACAGTTATCAAGTAAGAATTACAGTTACTATATTTATATCTATATCTTTTATCATAACTAAGGAAAACTATAATTATAACTTCAACTCCACCAAAAACTCCAGAAGGATATAATATTACATAAGTAAGCAGGAAGTGCATTGTAAACAACTTCCAGAATTCTAGAATTGACAGAGACATCTCACTGCCTGGGTAGTCACCCAGAGTTCTTCTGTACTGTTGGGGCATCCATCTTTAGCCTACAGGCCCATAGTATCTGGCAGACTTTTCCATGTAGCAGGAAATTTTAGATCTGCCTATATTGGCAGTTTGTCAGTCACTTTTTTCTGTACCCTACAGAATGTCTAGCAGCTCTTTTATGAAGTAGGAACCCTGAAGGACTGTCTCACCTTCTTTAACATCAGCAATCATTTTTTTCTGGGTCCTGCATGTCCAGTTTATACCACATACCATCAAGCAGTCTAGGCAAGAGCAGTTTCTTGCCCAAATGGCTAACAAACTCCATGAGGAGCCTCTTTGATGCCCATCTTGCTCTTGAAGTAGATTGGTGCTGCTAGGAGCAGATGTGTGTCATTGTCATGATAAGCCCAAAGTTTTTTAAACATTTTAAATGCTATATTCTGAAGGTCTCTGAAAGATTTGAATAATACCTAGCTGAAATATATCTTTATATATCTAGAAAACCTAACATGACTACAAGCTTGACTATTATGAATGACTATTAACCTATATTTCTTACTTATACATTACATTTTTAAATGAGCTGGACAAACACAATACCTTAATAAAATCAGAAATACATATAGCAATATTGACCTTAATTTTGTATCTATAGACCAAGATCCATACCAAAGCAAATCTCTATAGCATATCCCCCTTTAAATGTAAACAAATATTTATGAACACTATTTGGGAGATTTGTGCGTAGTTCTCTCCAAATTGCTTTCTGCTGTCTATTGGGCAAAGTAATTTTTTGAGGGGTGTTCAAGGCAACCTTTCAAGGTGTGTTGGCCCATAAAACCACATTAATCTAGAACAATTCCACAGGTTCTCATCCTCTGTGGAAATAAGAGAAGACCCTCTTTTCCAAAGCAACATATCCTTAGACCCAAAATTTGAAGGCAAGATACCTTTAAAGTGCCAGGCAGTGGTGGTGCACACCTTTAATCCCAGCACGAGGCAGAGGCAGGTAGATCTCTGTGAGTTCAAGGCCAATCTGGTC
The DNA here is from genome assembly GCA_001685075.1 of Bramus lutescens. Classification (NCBI taxonomy): domain Eukaryota; kingdom Metazoa; phylum Chordata; class Mammalia; order Rodentia; family Cricetidae; genus Bramus; species Bramus lutescens. Next base: position 77,325 of record LOEQ01002312.1, on the reverse strand, counting down.
TACAAGAGCTAGTTCCAGGACAGGCTCCAAGGCTACAGAGAAACCCTGTCTCAAAAAAGCCAAACAAACAAACAAAAGATACCTTTAAAGTATATGCATTGGTTACTTAGCTCCTTCACAGTCAAAAAATTCAAAGGAAACACAATACACATAATCCAGAGTCTCAGTGTATTTTCCATCTTTATATGGCTTTTTTTAACTCTGTTACTTTTTAATATTTATTTTATTAATATTTATTTTATTATCTTTACTCTTTTAATCTATGACTGTCTGTACTCTGTCTCTGTAAAGACTGTTTTATTTTTTATAAACTATTTACTTCCTTTTATAACTCTCTATACTCTTTTTACTCTCTCCCAAGCTTACATGTATTTATCCAACACTGTGACTCGTTTAGAGTTCTTTTATGTCTGAATCCGTCCTATTATGTATCTGTAATTCTTTTCTGTCCAGGAGCATTTCTTAAAATGCTAAGCACTTTTAAGGCTGCTTTGCCTTTTGGCTCCACCTAGTCCAAAATGGCAGGGCAGAGGTCACACTGTTTAGCACGAGCCATGCACACAGCCCCATTTTCAGTCACACAGCAGGTCTGTGTTGCCATTAAGCAAGTTGTAGCACTCTGCTCACAAAACCCATTTATATATTCCTTAGCCAGATGTCATCAGAGTTCATGCTGGCAGCACAGCCCAGGAATTTGCAGTTTCAAAACAGCATGGCTTTTTTCTGCTACCGCTGAATCAGGAAAACCTCTCTTAAAGGAGCCATGCCTCTGCTTGCTTCTAGCAAACAGAGCCCACCCAAAAAAATGCTGTCACCAAATCATGCTTAACTCTGTTCTTTTGTGTCTACGATTCATTTTTAAGCTTTCTCAGGTTTTACTTGGATTTAGTCAACCATGTTGGATTGCAAATTTGTTGTAAGGAGAATTGCTTCTTTGCTTCCCAGCCACCCAGACTCTCAAAATAACCAGAAACTGTGTTAATTAAATCACTGTTTGGCCCATTAGCTCTAGCTTCTTATTAGCTAACTCTTACATATTAATTTAATCCATCTCTATTAATCTATATATTGCCACATGACTTGGCTTAGCGGATAAATTTCTGTCATCTGTCTCCCACGGGGCTACATGGCTTCTCACTGACTCCGCCCTTCTTTCTCCCAGCATTCAGTTTAATTTTTTCCACCTAGTTCTGTTATACCCTACCAGGCCAAGCCAGTTTCTTTATTAACAAATGGTAGTCATGGCATACATAGGGAATCCCACATCATCAGGACACCACCCAGCTAGATGCCCCTTCTGTCTATTGACTAGCTTCTGCCTCTAATCCTGGAGAGGAGCCCAAGCCTCCCTGACTAGGCTCTGGGTGTGAGGAAGTCAAGGCCTTGGTGGCAGCTACCATGCTTCTTGATGTTAAAACAGTTTCAGAAGTATATGATTTGGTGATGTGGGATTCCCTTCTATATGCTGTGGTATGTTTTATTATCATTGGTTAATAAAAAAGCTGCTGTGGCCTGTGGCAGGGCAGAATAGAGTTAAACAGGAAATCTAAACTTAATGTTAGCAGAAAGAAAGCAGACTCAAAGAGATGCCATGTAGCTGTTGAAGGAGAAAGACACCAGACACCAGTCAGAATTGTACTGATAAAACACAAGCCTCATGATAATTCACAGATTACTAGAAATGGGTTAATTTAAGATGTAAAAATTAGTTAATAAAAAGCCTAAGTTATTGGCCAAGCAGTGTTTTAATTAATATAATTTCTGTGTGTTTATTTCGGGTCTGGGCAGCTGGGATATGAATAAGCAGGCTCCGCCTACAGGATGGTATGCCAAGGTGGGTCAGCTACATCCACATGAAACCTGAGAGAGCTTGGAAAGGAATTCTAGACACGAAAGAACAGAATTTAACACAGCTTCTTGGTAGCCACATTTTTTTTTCAGATGGGCTCTGTTTGCTGGTGGTGAGCAGAGGTGCTTTGGCTCTTTTAAGAAAAGGCTTACTGCCAGGTGTTGGTGGTGCACACCTTTAATCCCAGCACTCGAGAGGCAGAGGCAGGTGAATCTTTATGAGTTCAAGGCCAGCCTGGTCTACAAGAGCTAGCTCCAGGACAGGTTCTAAAGCTGTAGAGAAACCCTGCCTCAAATAAATAAATAAATAAATCATAAATAAATAAATAAATGTCTTACTGAATCAGCATAAGAAACATTGTCTTCCTGGTTTGTACTGGCAGCAAGAACTCTGACTCTTTCAAGAGGCCAAGCACTTGAATGGGGTTTGTGAGCATCATGATGCAAGTTACTTGGTGGCAGCATGGGCCAACTGCTTACCAGAGTTGAGGGGGTGAGTGTGGCTCCCTCATGGCAGTCCCAGAGCTAGTGGTGAATTGCCTCCACCATGTTAAAAGGCCAAGAGAAGCAGAGCCAGTATCCAGGGCCACAGTAACCACACTGCTTACCATTTTAAAATACATTTTGTCAGAAAAGAATTTCAGGTACACAATAGGACAGATTCAGACATAAAATACCTCTAAACAAGAAGTAAATCATTTTAAAAAATAAAACGTCTTTAAAGAGACAGTAAAAGTAATATAAAAGTGTATAGACAGGTAGTCATAGACTAAAGGAGTAAATATAATAAAATAAATATTAAAGTTGTAGAAAAAGTAATAGACGAAGAAAAATAAGCCACATAAAGATGGAAAATACAGAGAGAGTCAGGATTATGCATATTGTGTTTTCTTTGAATTTTTTGACTGTGAAAGTGCTAAGTACACAGAGACATTTCATTGTACAGGCTGCTAAGCTAAACCAACATATATATTTTCAAGGTATCTTGACTTCAAAATTTGTGTCGAACGATATGTTGCTTTCAAAAAGAGGTTCTGATTTTGTTTCCTCAGAGGATGAGAACCTGTGGATTCCTTCCAGACTAATGTGGTTTGATGGACCAAGATCCCCCTGAAAGGTCTCCATGAAGCCCCCAAAAGAAAATACTCCACCCAACAAAAAGCAGAAAGCAGTTTGAAGAGAACTATGCCCAAATTCCAAAATATTGTTTATAAATATTTGTTTACATCTAAAGGGGGATATGCTATAGATATGAATACTTTGTACTGGTATGGATGGTTTATGGATACAAATTTAAGGTCAATATTGTTATATATCTATTTCTGATCTTGAGTAAGGTATTGTGTTTGTGTAACTCATTTAAAAATTTAATATATAGTTAACAAATACAGGTTAATAGAAAGTCATCTATAATAGTCAAGATTGTAGTCATGTTAGGATTTCTAGATGTACAGAGATATATTTCAAATGGCTAGGTATTCTTCGAACTTTTCAAAGACTAACAGGATATGGCATTTAAAATATTTTAAGAACTTAGGACTTTTCGTGACAATGAGACATATATGTTCCTGGCAGCACCAATCTACTTCAAGAGGATGATGGGCATCAAAGAGGCTCCTTATGGAGTTGGTTAGCCATTTGGACAAGAAACTGCTCTTGCCTAGACTACTTGGTGTTATGCTATGTAAATGGACATGTGGGACCCACAGAAAAATGACTGCTGAACTTGCCTAAAGAAGGTAGGACAGTCCTTCAGGGTTTTGCTTCATGAAAGAGTCTACCAGACATTCTGCAGGAAATAGAAGAAAGTGACTCACAAATTGCCAAGATAGGTGGAACTGTGTTTGAAATTTCCTACTTCATGGAAAAGTCTGCCAGATACTATGGGCCTGTAAGCTGAAGATGGATGCTCCAACATTACAGAGGAACTTAGGGTGACTCTCCAGCAGTGAGGTGTTGCTGTCATTTCTAGAACTTTAGAAGTTGCTTATAATGCACTTCATGTTTATTAAAGTAATATTATATTCTGGAGTCTTCGATGGAGTTGAAGAAAGATAGTTAAAATTATGACAGATAGATTAGATATAAAACTTTAGACTCACAAATTAGGATAGATGATAGTATATTTTCCTTAATTTGCCAAATGTAAATGACTAAATTGCTGACTGAGGTTTTCTGTCCCACCTGGTCCCTGCAGTCATTAAGTCTTAAAGAAATCACATAGAGGTCTACATTAACTATAAACTGATTGGCCTAGTAGTTCAGACTTCTTATTAACTTTTAAACTTATATTAGCCCATTATTCTTGTCTATGTTAGCTGCATGGCTCAGTACCTTATTCAGTGAGGCAGTCACATCTTGCTTCTTGTGTCGCTGGGTCACGACTGCAGACTGTACTTTCCTGTTCCCAAAATTCTCCTGTTCTCATCACCCCACCTCTACTTCCTGCCTGGATGCCCCTTCTATACTTCCTGTCTAGCTACTGGCCAATCAGAATTTTATTACAATACAACTGACAGGATACAAGCCATTGTCCTACAGCACTAAATATTGTAACTGTAATTCTTGCCTGATACCCATTTTGTTATATGTAATTTTATTATGCTAAAGTTAAAACCTTCCTTTTTATTTAGACAGAAAAGGGAAGATGATGTGAGATTCCCCTCTGTATGCTGTGATATGTTTTGTTGTCATTGGTTAATAAAGAAGCTACTTTGGCCTGTGCCAGGGCAGACCAGAGCTAGGTGGGGAAACTAAACTGAATGCTGACAGAAAGAAGGTGGAGTCAAAGAGATGCCATGTAGCCNTTTATTATGCTAAAGTTAAAACCTTCCTTTTTATTTAGACAGAAAAGGGAAGATGATGTGAGATTCCCCTCTGTATGCTGTGATATGTTTTGTTGTCATTGGTTAATAAAGAAGCTACTTTGGCCTGTGCCAGGGCAGACCAGAGCTAGGTGGGGAAACTAAACTGAATGCTGACAGAAAGAAGGTGGAGTCAAAGAGATGCCATGTAGCCACTGAAAGAGAAAGCTGCCAGCTACCAGCCAGAACCTTACCGGTCAACCATGAGCCTCGTGGTGATTGACAGATTAATAGAAATGGGTTAATGTGTAAAAGTTAGTTAACAAGAAGCCTAAGTTATTGGCCAAGCGGTGTTTTAATTAATATAGTTTCTGTGTGATTATTTTGGGTCTGGGCAGCCAGGATGTGAACAAGCAGTCTCTGCCTACAATTTGGGAATGGCAAAAACAGAGTAGGCCACCAATGAGGTGACAAGAGGCCACCAATGAGGGCAGCACCCCTATTTCTGATCCAAGGATCTCAGAGGACGAATTTCCAGGCCTTGACATCTAGCTATCTAGGACCCAGAGACTGCACTCTGTTAACCAGCTACTGGCAGCAGCAGAGACCCATGGAGATCCCGGAGGCAGCAGAGTCCTCTCTACCTAAAGTCCCCTCCACCCATACCCTGGCTGCTTCCCAGCTCACATGAAAAGCTGCAATTCTCCATCTTGCTTCTCACATGTTGCTCTTTTGAACGATCCCAGGACTCATCAGGAAGTATCTTAATAGATGATTCTAATCCTAGGTCTACATTATTCAGGGCACTGAAATATTAAGGTGGTGTTTAAAGTTCCTTGACCAGTGCATTGAACAGGATCAGTCATTTGATAGAGATACCCTCCCCACATAGTCCCCTGCCACTAGACCTCACACCAGAACTGAAGATGATTCCAAGAGCCCTGAAAGTTTTCTGGGATCCTTACTGGGTTGCTTTCTGGGCCCAGAGCAGGGAAGGTACCTGCTTCTCAGGCTCTGTCTAGGCAGATGGATAGTCTCCCCAGAGCGGAATCTGCAGAGGTTTCCAGAGAGACCAGGTTAGGGCTGGAGCAGGGCAGCCCCTCCTTGCCATCCTCTGGAGAAACCTACATTTCACGGGAACCTAAGTGGAGGGGGTAAGGGGGCCCCTCAGAGTTGGCACAGAACACAGCCAGATGCCAAGTTCTCAGCACAAAGGAGATTTATTACCTTGGAGGGATGTAGGGGAAGCATCTCTAGATCAAACAAAGACAGCAGATGTTTCTGTAAGAGTGAGTTTTTAAGGGGAAAGGGGGGAAGTCTGTTAGGGCGAGTTGGTAGTCCTGATTGGATCTGTCAGCCTGTGTAGTCAAAATATGAATTTGGGCTGGACGGTGCTGGCACATGCCTTTAATCCCAGCACTCGTGAAGCAGAAACAGGTGGATCTCTGTGAGTTCGAGGCCAGCCTGGTCTACAAGAGCTAGTTTCAGGACAGGCTCCAAAGCTACAGAGAAACCCTTTCTCAGAAAACCAAAACAATTATACATACATACATATATATATATATTAAACATATAAAATGTGTGTGTGTGAGTGATTTTGGATTGGACCTTGATGTTTTGATAGGTAGACCTTGGAGTTTTAGTCAGGCATATGAAATGGCCAAATAAGGGACTAGACCTTGAGGGCTAGCTTTAGGAAGTGAGAGGGAAGGAGTAAGGGTAAGATTCTACGGCACATGTTTACAATGCTCAGGACTTTTAGACAGTCCTTCAGAGAAGTTTCCTGCCAATCTTAGGAGGCCATTTCAGACCTCATACTTTGTGCTCTCTGGAGGATGGAGCCTCTGAAGCACCAGTAAGGGACAAGTGAGCAAGGTGCCCCTCCTATGTCCCAGGTCTCTTAGCCAGCATTTATCTGTGAACAAATGCATATGATGTTCATGGAGGGCCTCTTGATGGAAACCTGCTCCCTATAGGTGTAACCTCTCCATAATGACTATCTCACCTGGCCTTCTATACATTTCTCCCTTTTCCTATCACTGCCTCATGCATGTCCCAATAGACAAGTCCCCTGGCCCCCTGGAACTCTCACTTCCTAGATCTTCAACAGACCAGTCTTTCTCACTAGGTTCCTATAATCCTCTGTACAGCTAGAGGTCTGTAGACTGAACCTGTATCGTCTATAAGAGCAGCAATCTCTCTTACCTGCTGCGCCATCTCTCCAGCTCTAATATTCCTTTTATGTAGAAATATCTCAAACAAGAATATTAAAATAGTAATGAAGCAGCCAGGAGTGGTGACATATACCCTTAATTTCCAGCAGCTGGGAGGTGGAAGTGGGAGATCTCTGTGAGTTTGAGGCCAGACTGGTCTCTTTGCTCTCAAACCATGTCTGCCCCAGGTGTGACTAGATGGATGGGCCAGTTAGGCACAGAACTTTTGCCATGTTACCTCTTCCTATCAGGTTCAGAAGTCTAGGTAGCTTATAGCAGCCAGCCTTAGCTATGGTACACACCCCAGATGGATAGGCAGTTATGGAGCCTTCTTCCCTAAGGCCACACTGCCCTGAAAGCTTTCTCAGGCCCAAGCAGCTGCCACCTCCCAGGGTTCTGTCACTCAAACCTAGACTATCATTATATCTCTCAGAGTCTGGGTATGGCACTGTACTATACTCTCAGGACTTCGGAGGTGGTGGCAGGAGTATAAAGGTCATCCGTTGGTTAGATATCAAGTTCAAAGCCAGCCTCAAAAAACAACAACCCAAAACAACACATATAAAATTAAACTAGAGAGCTAGAGAGGTGGTTTAGTAGTTGAGAGTGCTGGCTGTACTGTAACTCCAGTCTCAGCAGACTCTTCTGGCCCCTATGGGCACCAGATGCACAGACAGGCAGACAAAGTACCCATACAGTCAAAAAAAAAGGAAAGGCTAGGACAGAGAGAGACAAAGAGATACACAGAGACATAAAGACAAGAGCTACAGATATAAAGATGATATAAAGAGACAGCCAGAGAGAAACAGAGATGAAGTAGAAGTTTGAAAGTCCTAGGGTCCTTTAGTTAGTTAGTTAGTCAGTCAGTCAGTCAGTCTTGGGGCTATGGGTAATAAATGGATGAGGTTGGCCTGCTCTGGCTCAGGAGTTCAACCTGGGATCTTCTATAGGATTGCAGCCAGAGGGTCAGGTCCATCTAGTGGAGAGCTGAGAGAAGAAAAGCCAGTGAGAAATGATTGATCTGTCTTGCTCCGGTCCTTATTTTTGTTAGTTACCCTAGACTGAAAACACAGACGGAGCCAGACTGGGCATATCTGTGACCCTATTCCACAGGGCACCAGTCCTGGGCCTACACAAGACCTGGGGCATCAAACAACCTTACCAGGAGGGAGATAGACAGCGCCAGTAGGAGGGGCACTGGGAGACTAAACTCCTCTGCGTTCAGTGTGAGTCTTGCTGGGCATAAGCCTAGGTGCAGTGCACGCCACCAATGGGAACAGACCGACCCTATGGAGGGGCTCCCAGAGTTCCCTAACTCTAAGCTCCCCAGACTGAAGTGGGGGGCTTGAAAGCGTAGGGCTTGACACTCTCTTTTCCTCTCTTCACCTCAGCTCCCTTTCTGGTCTCTTCTACTTTGAATCTGCCAGGTCAAAGGAACAGGAGCTGATGAAAGGAAGTCAGTGATGGACTCCACCCCTGTGAGCTCAAGCTGCCAAGCACCTTGAAGCAACTTTGGGAAGTTGGTAAGGGAGGAATACTCATTAGGCCAGAAATCTCCCTGAATTAGATGAAGGTCAAGAGCTACCTAATTCTGAGGAATGACTCAGCCAGGAGGAACAGTAACAGTTAACACAAAGACCATCAGCACTAGACTCTGTAGGCTGAGAGTCACCCTTGGCTAGCCAGAGCCAGAACAGCTTAGGCGTCCCCAGATAATCAGGCTTCTGCGGAGCTGATTGCCTCACAGAAGCCCCCAAGATACGTGCAGGGATGCTAGGCCAACCTTGTGGCAACCAGGCTCTTCTACCATGCAGGCTCAGCAGGGTTGAAATCCTGGCGCCAGGGAAGGGG
>LOEQ01002312.1:56712-67798 GCA_001685075.1 Bramus lutescens | reverse complement strand
GCGGAGCCCCCATCCCCCGACTCTCTGGAGACAGAAGTTTAGAAGGCAATTGGCTTTGCGGCAAAAGCGTCCCTGAAACCCTAGCTTCTGGGACGCTATCCTTGCCTGGCATTCTTCTATAGTTCGTTGGGGTCTCATTCCGCAGAGGGAAGCCTATGAAACACTGGATCCCCAGGGACTAGGTTCCCTGGCAGGAAAGATCCTGCAAAGAGGGTTGTCTCTGCAGCTGTTGGTATTGCAGAAACACCTTCCCAAGCGCTGCTGGCACTTCAGCCCAGGCTTCACATACTGGCTTGGGTCACCCTACTCCATGAAGAGGCAGGTGGGGGCCATATGCCCCCATTCCCACTGGAAGGCTGGGACTCTGTCATCTCTCTCGCGCCCATCCAGGCCCAGTTCTGCTCTGGGCCCATTGGGGGCCTCCAGAGTCTCCTTAGAGACAGATATAGTTGATACTAGTAAGAAGCCCTAAGGACCTTTCCTGAGGGGCAGCATTTATGGACTTATCACTCCAGTCCTTCTCCAGAGGGACCCCTGCCCCACTGCTCCAGAACTATCAAGGAAGCTGAACAGCCAGAACCTAGGCACCACAGTGGAGCATTGACCTTCAAACGCCCCCTGGGCTCCACCCCCCCCTTGAGGAGGCTGGTGCTAGACTCCTGTAACTGGTGTCCCCAAGTTGTGAGCTGCAGTGACAGCTAAAAGCTTCCTTCAGAAACCCCAGAAGCAGCAAGAAAACTGTTGATTTGACTAGGCTCTGGACCCTGCCATCCTAGTCTGGTTATGGGGGCAAAGCCTCACCCACAGGGTACTGGAGATGGGTGGAAGGAGTAGATGAGGGTCTGAGGAAAGCCTGGTCAGGGTACCTGTGACCACCTGCTCTCTCTAGGAAAAGGACTCTGACCACACTTGAATGTGAAATCTGACCCCGGAGTGGCTCCTGAGGAACCAAGCCATCATCATGGAGTTCGTGATGAAACAAGCCCTGGGAGGTAGGAGGTGGGCAGGGAGGGGGACCTGGTTGGGCCACTATGGATACACAGACAGGATGTCTCCACCACTGCAGTGGCACATAAACACATTGCTGCATGACCACTCTGACCTCACACACAGCCTCTACAGATGCTTGCTTACCAACTGAACAAAACCAGGGCAGTGCCCTAGCCCAATACTTTTGAATCCCCTGGGGACTCAAGGCTTGGGATTGAAGACAAAATGTGGGGAGTGTGTGCTGTGTAAGATGTCAATGTGCTCCCATCCCATGGTCCGGTAAAGCCATGGTCATCCTGAGGCAAATCAAGAGCTGAGCTGCATAAATCAAGGCAGATACTCCAAGGAGGCTTGTGAGCAGCCCTCACTGTGGCAGACCTGGGAACAAAAGGTGCACCAGCATTGGGTTAGGAAACGGGATTGGGGTGATCTTAACTGTGGCATTGGCACCTATGGGATTCACTCAGGTAAGAGATGACACTGTTCCCAAGGACAAGAAAAGATAGCTGTGTAGCCAAATGTAACCAAAGCCCCTTCTGCAGAGAAAATATAGCCCCTTTATATTGTTGAGTGAGTGCAGACAGTGTTTGAAGGTAGTCCTGTCCCCATGGGGTCCAAAACCATCTTTGTAACCAGCACCAGTAGGACTAGAAGCTGGTAGAGAGCAGTGGGCTGAGTTCTTGGCAAGGAGGTGCTAAAACAGTGAACTGAAGGTTTGCTTCCCATTTGGCTTAATGAGCTTCAGCAGGGCAGTTTGGGCAGCTCAGGCCGGAAGACTTTGAGATCACCCTAGTAGGGCCTCATGTTTGTTCAGAGCTGCCTGCTGTGGGTGCCCCAGCAACCTTGTGTGGCGTCAATGCCAAGACTTTACCTGTTCTACTATTGGAGAGTCCTTGTAGCCTGAAGGAGAACCTCTTGACTGACGTGAGTCTCAGCTGGAATGTGCTAGGCATCCTTTGCTGGTATGGAGAAGGGAGGGGCCTTACAGAGGAGAAGCTGGTTGGGGCCTCAGGGCTAGCAAAGAGAGAGGTCTGCAGGGATAGGCGTCTCCTCAAGGGTGTCTTTGACTTCCCTGATGCATGATGAAAAGTAGACCCCGTGTGCTTGCAGAGAGTTCATGGCAGAGGTAGACTCAGATTGAATCTAATTATAATGATTACATCACCAGGAAAGGATTCAGGGACAAGCCAGCATCCTGCATCAGTAGCGACCTGTGTTATACCCAGAGAATCCCAGGCTGCTACAGATAATTAATTAGATGGCTAATTCAGGCCTTGAGGTGGGCTTTTAAAGAAACTGAAATATCTGATTTGGCTGTCTACATAGCTGAAATTAGCTGGGTAATTGCCATCCCGGATTCCCTCTTTGTTCTATGCCAGCCCAAAGATTCTCCTGCACCAGTGATGGGGTGTGTTTCTTGGGGTGCTGTGGAAGCTGCCAATGTGGGAGATAACCAACAGACAGAGGGCTACAGGGTAGCAGCCACATACTAGGCTGAACATCATCAAAACCACCCCATATCTGTTTTGCATTCATTCTGTGGAGATGTGAACGTAGTTCCCGCGATGTTTGGTGGAGCTGGTAATAGCTTCACTACCTCACTCTCAGTCTTGTCGTGGGCCCCAAGCTCCTCTCTTTCTAGTGTATGTCACCTTTGGTGTCTTAGGATGTTTGTGAGCAAAATGGAGCCAGACGTAGATGGTTAGAGTTCCAGATAAGGGTCAGAAGGCGACAGAGACTCCAGGACACAGCTCAAGCCCCAGATGTAGAGAAACTGACAAGCCAAAGGGTCAGGGAGTCCCCAGAGAGAGGTGATAGGAAAGAAAACAATATCCCAGAAACAGATGTACAGCTCTTTCACTGGGTCATGTCTTCTTAGGGTTGCAGGTCCAGGAATTTATGGCCTGTTGCTTCACATGACCCTAGACCAAAGAGGGGTAGGTCTGGGATCTGGCTAGATGAGGATCTGGTGCACACCTTTGTCATTGCCTGGCCGTTCTAGGCCCATGCCTGTCAGGAGCGGTAGCCCCCACTTTGAAGCCTCATGCCCCCTTTGGCGTGTTCCTAATGCCTAGGCAGGCCTGGGCAACAATGCATCCTAGAGATGAGGCTCAGAGAAACCGAGACTTGTGTGCAAATGCCATGGAACAGTGAGTGATGTATTGAAATTCACAGGCTTTTGGTTCAGGGATAAATTCACCTTGGGTAGTTGCAAAATTCTAGATAGTTTCCTGTGGATGCTATGTGGATTCCTGGATTCTGTTGTGTGTGCAATTCCAGTGGCCTATTTGGGCTCAGTCAAGCCCCAATTCTGCTGCTTGCCAGAGGTTCTCCATTCTAGTGCCACCTGTTGCATCCTCTCTGGAGACCATGATGTGATTTGGGAGAAAGACACAACCCTTGGAGCCCCTACTGCATGAGAAACGGAAGATTTCAGATGAAAGTTTGGCACCTTGGCTTGGTACAGGTGGACAAGTGTCCAGGATGTGATTTGTGAGGAGCTGAGCAAGCCTGGAGAGTGTTAGGAAGGAGGAGCGTGGCATGATGTGAAGAGTCAGGTGTCCTTTCTGTCTTTCATTCGCTGTTTTGTCTGCTGCAAATACCCAATGTCTTGTTTCACTAGTACAGCTTTCTCTGTCGGTTTCTCCCACCCTTCTGCATCGAGTTCCCCAGACTACTGCTGGTCTTAGCAGTACGGGACACAGGTAGACACTCAGAGCTTCCCGTACAGAGAGGATAATGGGGTTGCCACTGAGCTGGGCCGCAGGTGAAGCTCTTGAAGGGTGTCTCACGATGAAGTACCAAAGACCCAGAGGAAAGCAGCTGGAGTCAGGGTGGCTCAGCAATGCCATCGGGACCTGGTGTCACCCTTTGTGCCCATCGACTTATCCTCAGTTTTAAAGTGGCTGTTGCTATTCTGGTATTACTGCTCTACCCTGGGTAGAAACTAAGAAACAGACCTTTATCTGATTGGCAGATGTGTCTGTGGAATCCTGTGGAAGCTTTCCACTAGAAACCACTGATTGAAGCAGCTACAAAGGTGAGGGCCGGTATAGATGCATGAACTCCAGACCAGGGCAGTGCTTGGCTGGGTCTTGCGCTTGATGTCAGGCCTGCTAGCCATGAGCCCTTCATAGATAGGATTCCCCATTTCCTATCTTACCCAGTAGAGCAGACAGCTAGCAAACACTTGAGGACAAAATACCCACACTCCTGTGCACTCAGAAGACACTAGTGCAGTGCACTGCAGCAGATCCAGCTCGCACCCCATGACTCTCAGTGGCTAGAAGGACACTTCAGGGAAACAGCTTCTCTCCCTAAACCTTGAAAGGCAGCTCTTATACTCTTAGGAGAGGATACTCCTGGTCGATTAGACTGTGGATCAACTGAAAATGCCTTAGTACTGACTGGGGTTGAAGAGGATGCTGAGCACTTCACTGATTGTCATTCATGTTCTGAGCCGTTGGTTGGCAAGAAATCTTGGCTGGGACTCAAGGTACATTTCACAGCCCTAATGGACACTAGTGTGCCAATGCTGCACGCTGCAGAACTAGCCGTGACAGGCCTTCTAATGCTAGAGGTTACTGGAATAGGAGCTTCAGAGTGACGGCAAATTCATGCTGCCTGATGCTAACTAGCCTAGCAAAGCCCAACCCAAGCTGGAAAGGGAATCGAGAAAGAAGAGGCAGCTTTGCAGGCTCTTCCCTGGCACCTCTCCCACAGGATAACCTCTTCTTTGACTCCTTCCTGCCTACCACCATAGGGTGGGTAGAGGGGGCTTAACACCGCACTCTGCAGAAACCCGGAGTCTGAGTTTTCCCACTATTAGCCAGGGACTTCTTGGAGAAGCCTGTGTGCCTAAAGGATCCCTGGAGGAAGGAGATTCTGGCTGGGGGACAGGAAAGCACCCAGCTGGTCTCACCATCTCTCCAGAGCCATCTGCTTTTGCTCCACATAATTTAATTTTCCAGTATTATCCTCATTTATCTCCTGGATTAGGGTGAACACCACCACTCTCTGCCCCTAAGGTCCCAGGGTCTCTTGTTGCATTTTTTGGTGACCAATGCTAGGCACAGGCTGAGGTCCAGATGTGCAGGACTAATCTAGTCAGTCAGGCAGCCGCTGGAGNAGGCTCCAAGGGAGGCTGGTGCCCTGCTGTCTGCAGCTGCTGCTCCTGGCCTTTGTCTCAGACTGACATTTCTGAGTGGCCGCACCCAATGGAAATGTCAGACTCTGACTGCTCAGCTGGATGGAGGTGCTCCCAGGCCCCTGCCTTGGGTCCTACCTCACTATCCTGACCCTTGTCTCCCTCAGCAGAGAACAGCAGCACTGTTGTCACCTCTGGTCATCTGAGGTTGTTTGGGGAGAGCACATGGCAGAGTCAGCAGACTGGATCAGTTCCGAGTGACTGGCAGAATGACTGAACAGAGGGCCAGAATTACAATCACGTTCAAGACTGGTGGCTGGGCCATCTGTCACAGAGTCCGACTCTTTGAATTTACTAATTGGTGACTTCATCTAATCTCTGTTTCCTCTGTGTTTGTCCTTTCCCAAGGCTCAGATCAGACACTGTTGTCTGCCTGACACTTTGCTCCATAGGAACTGATGACAGTACCTATAGCAGGCCTTTCCAGCCTCCCTGAAGGATCTAGCCAGTAGGGCAATCGTGTGTGCTCTAGTCAGCTTATGGAACCACAAAAGGGGCTGTGCCCAGGAGCAGTCTTTGATGTCTCAGGTCCAGAATCAAGGGAAGCACTGCAGAAACCGAGCCAGTGTGTTCATTCTGTTTAGCCCATGACATGGGGCATAGATGCTAGCTTCCACAACACAAGGCTCAGAACTGATCTGGAATGAAAACCGGCCCTGTGAGGACCTTGAATCTACTCCCCAAGGCAAAGCCATAAGGAACCAATGAGACCAAAGGCCTAAATATTGTGCTTAAGTAGGTGACCAGGTCAAGGCAAAGTCCAGTTCATAGATACCTTCCCAGGACCTTTTTTGCTTTCTGACTTGAAGACATTGCATGGTGAGATCAGGGACTTCAGACCAGATTTCTAATACTCAAGAGAGACATGGGATGGATCTACAGAAGCAGGAATAGAGCAGAAAATTAGCTTACTGTGATATCAAAACACTACTCATCCCCAGTAGGCTGAGGGGTAGGACTTGGAGACACAGGTCCAGCAAGCATCTTAGGCCAGAACCTTGGAGTTTTGCCTCTAGAAAGAAGTTTATTCATTGACCAGAAAGAATAAAAAGTTCTAGCTTACCCGGTTCTGAATGTGCTACCCCCTTGCCTATGTACTACAGGAGTGAAGATAGGGTGGTGATGAGTGGATATCCCCAGAAAGAAGCCAAGAGGGAAGGGGAAGCCCCATTGTGGATTGGGGCTCATCAGGAATTTCAGTGGCTGGAGACAGAGGGGCCACTTTGTGCAACATCCCTAGCTCGAGGTGGTTACTGCATGGGGGAAACGAATGTCACGGTTTGGTTTCTCCTGCTGTGATAAACACCATGACCAAAAACAACTTACAGCGGAAAGGGTTTATTTCAGCTTACAGTTTTATTGTTAAGGGAAATCAGGACAGAAACTCAAGCAGGAACTTGGAGGCAAAAACTGATGCAGACCCTGAGGAGTGCTGTTTACTAGCTTGCTCTCCGTGGATTGCTCAGCTTGTTTTCTTATAAAACCCAGGACCATCTATCTGCCCAGGGTTGGCACAACCTACAGTAGCTTTGATCCTTGCATAGCAATCATTAATCATGAAAATGCCTACACAGACTTACTTCAGCAAGTGTGATGGAAGCAGTTCCTCGGTTGAAAGTCTTTCTTCCCAGATAACTGATCCATGACAAGTTCACAAAGACTGAAACCGACACATTGTGTTCTGTCTTCACTTTAAAAACCTAATAGATAATTTAAAATCATGTCAGTCACCCTCTAGATTTTGCCTAGAATTCTACTTTGATTTTTTTTCTAGTATTTACTGAATGCCATTGTCTAGCTGGCCTGGCATTCCTGTGGCTTTAGTAAAACTCCATCCAAGGACAACAACAGATATGCCAAAGTGGATGGGGGAAGATTGCCAGGCTTCAACCTTACAGGCATCTAAGGAATTCTGTGAGTGGGAGAAATAATCTTCTCCAGGGAGGAACACACCACTTTGTTATCCAATACCAAATGGTCAGCCCTGAAAACATGCATACAAATAACATTATACAGACTGAACAGATTATGTTTAGGAATACTTATGTATATACATATACATACATATGTGTGTGTAACAGCAACTAATGAGGAAAGAGATCATGAACTTGAAGAGAGCAGGAAGAGGTAATGTGGGAAGATATGGAGGGAAGAAGGGGAAAGGAGAGATGATGTAATTATATTATAATCTCAAAACTAAAGGAAATCATAAAAAACAACAGAACCAATAACAATATGAGTTAAAACAAAGACAGTGGAGCTAGCTTTGCTGCAGTTCAGTCAGGGCCTGTTTCCTCATCAATGCCAGCACCCAGTTAATGATGGGTCACCACAGCAGTGTGCTGGAGCTGATCTTTCTCACCCTAACTTTCAGAGGTGCTTTCTTTAGGTTTCATTATTTTGTTTTAAAATGGAGACTGAATCTTTTTTAAAAATCTGCTACATTCCTGGGAGGCAGAGCAGGAAGTCTGCTACAGGCAACCCTAGTCTACATAGCAAGTTCCAGTCCACTCAGGGATACAGAGAGAGACCCTGTTTCTAAAACAAGCACAGAGAAGCAAAAGTTTTCTGCAGAGCTCTGGAGCCTACATCAGGGTCAATGAGGTGGCCCAGGGGGAAGACATGCTTACTCCTGAGACTGTTGACCTGAGTTCAATCCTTAGATTCCCGCATAGGGGAAGAAAACTGATTCTCAAAAGTTATCCACTGATCTCCACACCCACAATATGGCACATTCTCATGCACATACACATGCACATATACACACATACATACACACATATATACACACGTACATACAGGATAAATAAGTAAATAAGTGTGTAAAAACAAAACAAAAAGCTGGTTGTGGTAGCATACCTTTAATCCCAGTATCTGAAACCTAGTGAGAAGTTGAAGCCAGTGGATCTCTGAGTTTGAGGCCTGCCTGATCTATGTACCAAATTCTAGGATAGCAAGGACAACATGGTGAGATACTGTTTCAAGAAATAAATAACAGCCTTTTCATCAAGATGGCGCCAAAAGCGAAGAAGGAAGCTCCTGCCCCTCCCAAAGCCAAAGAAGCTAAAGCAAAGGCCTTGAAAGCAAGAAGGCAGTGCTGAAAGGCATCCACAGCCACAAAAAGAAGAAGATCCGCACATTGCCCACCTTTCGGCGGCCCAAGACCCTGCGGCTACGAAGGCAGCCTAAATATCCTCAGAAGAGCGCGCCCAGGAGGAACAAGCTTGACCACTATGCCATCACCCAATTCCCCCTGACCACCGAGTCAGCCATGAAGAAGATAGAAGACAACAACCCACTTGTGTTCATTGTGGACGTCAAGGCCAACAAGCACCAGATCAAACAGGCTGTGAAGAAACTCTACGACATTGATGTGGCCAAAGTNCAAGAAGGCAGTGCTGAAAGGCATCCACAGCCACAAAAAGAAGAAGATCCGCACATTGCCCACCTTTCGGCGGCCCAAGACCCTGCGGCTACGAAGGCAGCCTAAATATCCTCAGAAGAGCGCGCCCAGGAGGAACAAGCTTGACCACTATGCCATCACCCAATTCCCCCTGACCACCGAGTCAGCCATGAAGAAGATAGAAGACAACAACCCACTTGTGTTCATTGTGGACGTCAAGGCCAACAAGCACCAGATCAAACAGGCTGTGAAGAAACTCTACGACATTGATGTGGCCAAAGTGAACACCCTCATAAGGCCCGACTGAGAGAAGAAGGCGTATGTTCATTTGGCTCCTGATTATGATGCTCTGGATGTTGCCAACAAAATTGGAATCATCTAAACTGAGCCCAGTCGGCTAATTCTAAATATACACTTTTTCACCATAAAAAAAGAAATAAATAACATCCTATTTAGTCCCAACTGCTTGAGCCAGAAATGATCAAGTCCTTGCAAAAGTAACTACAGGGGTTCCATGTACTTTTTAAAATATATTTTAGTAATTTTGCATATTTACAGGTACACTGCCATGTTTTCACATATGTACATAATGTATAATGGTTTCATCATGTTCAAAATCTTCCTCACTTACATCCCTGACCCCTCCCCACAAAGACAAGGTCTCATTATGATGTAGTAGCCCAGGCTGGCTCAGTTCAGGATTCTTGTGCCTCCACTTCCCAGATGCAGGACTTCCTTGTGCATTTTCATTCTTATCTTCTGTTTTTGGGTCTTTTGAGTTAGTGTAGAGGGTTGAGCTAACATTCTATGGTTTTCTTCATACACAAAAGCATTTTGATGTTCACATCTGATTTTGTGATACTTATAAATTTATTTCTTTAAACTTACTTAGTTTTGGTTTTGTTGTTGCTATTTGAGATTTATTTATTATGTATACAGTGTTATGCCCACACACCAGAAGAGGGCACCAGATCTCATTACAGATGACTGTGAACCACCACAGGTTGCTGGGAACTGAACTCAGGACCTCTGGAAGAGTAGCCAGTGCTCTTAACCTCTGAGTCGTCTCTCCAGCCCCTGTTTGTTTTTGAGACAAGGTCTCACTATGTAGCCTTGGCTGACCTGGAACTCACTATGTAGACAAGACTATCTTTGAACTCACAGAGTTCTGCTTGCTTCTGCTTCTTGAGTGCTGGGATTAAAGGGGCTGAGTAATGGTTCTGAAGTGAGTGATGAGGGCTCTTCTTTCAGGACTATGTTAATTACTCTTCTGTTGCTGTAAAGAGATACCGTGACCAAGGGAGCAGGCAGACAGAGCACTAGAACAGTAGCTGTGAACTTATATCCTTATCTTCAAATAGGAGGCAGACGGAGAAATAACTGGAAATGCCATGGGCTTTTGAAACATCAAATCCCACCCACAATGGCACACCTCCCCCAACACAGCCAAACCTAATGTATTTCAAACAGTTACACAAGCTGGGAACCAAATTTTCAATATTTGATCCTATGGGGGCCATTCAGTCACACCACCACAAGGACAAAAACATTCCCACAGCTGTGTCTGTAGCTGCACATGCACCCTGTCTCCCCAGTGCCCTGGAACTGCTTTTGTATTTGTTTTGTTTTCTTTGTTTAGCATCCAAAGTCATGGGTTTCATCATGGCATTTTCATTCATTCTTTGCTTTTGTTGGTCATCCTTCCTCATTATTTTCCTCCCCCACCCCACAGTGGCTTTCTTCCATGCAATAACCTTTCTGCTTTCACATCAAATATATTCTCTTACTCTTTCTCCATCTTCAGACTGTTTTTTTCTCTCTCATGGTACACTTTATAGTTTTGTGACCTACACACATACATGTACCTAGACAGAAATATATGAAAAGTAAAATCTAGGATTGGAATATGAGAGAGAACATTCAATATTTATTTCTCTGAGTCTGGATTATTTCACCAATTTTTTCCTTATGATTGACTGAATGGAGTTCCACTGTTGTCTTTGTCCATTCATTTGTTGAAGGGTATCATAAGCTTAGGCATGAATTTTCTGAAAGACTCAAATAGCACAAGAAGTCATCATAAGAATTGGCAGATGGGACAGGTAGCATTCTAGCTTCTATTTTTTATTTTCCAGCCCATTAACCTGTTGCAGTGAAGTGAGTAAAGTATCCTTAAAGAACAGCAAAAGAAGCTGGGCAATGGTGGCTCACACCTTTCATCCCAGCACTCGGGAGGCAGAGGCAGGTGGATCTCCAAGTTTGAGGCCAGCCTGGTCTATAGAGTGAGCTCCAGGACAGCCAGGGCTGCACAGAGAAACCCTGTCTTGAAAAACAAACAAACAAGCAAGGAACAACAACAAACATAAATTGACAGATGAACAAATGATATCATCATATGAAATTAAAATGCCTCTGCTGAACTCTCAACAGAAGAATCTAAAATGGCTGAAAGACACTTAAGGAAATGTTCAACATCTTTAGCCATC
>LOEQ01002312.1:35612-56442 GCA_001685075.1 Bramus lutescens | reverse complement strand
GGTACATTTACACAATGGAGTACTACACAGCAGAAAAAAATAATGACATCTTCAGATTTGCAGGCAAATGGATGGATCTAGAAAACATCATATTTAGTGAGGTAATTCAGACCCAGAAAGACAAATATCATATGTACCCACTCATACATGGCTTTTAAACATAAAGCAAAGAAAACCAGCCAACAATTCACAATCCCAGAGAACGTAGATAATAATGAGGACCCTAAGAGAGACTTACATGGATCTAATCTACATGGAAAGTAGAAAAAGGCAAGATCTCCTGAGTAAATTGGGAGCATGGGGACAATGAGGGAGGGTAGAAGGGGAGGGGAGAGGAAAGGAAGGGAACAGAGAAAAATAAAATACAGTATTTTAATGAAACTTATTTGCCTATTTTCTTCCTAAAATCTAAATAGACTTTGTGCAAATCACTCTAAAAAAATAAAAATAAAGTGCCTCTGCACAGCAAAGGAAACTATCAGCAGAGTAAAAAGACAAAATAGGAGAAAATTCTTGCCAACTATACTTTTGAAGGAAGTAAATATGTAGAGAGCATATAAGAAACTGGGAAAATTAATCATCCTCTGGTATTTTGAGATGGTGTCCCTGTGTAGCCCAAGCTGGTCTAGAATTCTCAATCATTCTGCCTCATTCTCCGGACCAAACCCAACTAAAGCAGCATTTCGAAGGAAATTTCTGTCATGAAACTCTACTAGAAGATAGGCTATAAATATTTCACTTTAGCTTTTAGCATAAGAATCTAGAGAGGTAGTTCAAGGGGTTAAAAGTATATGCTGTGAATAAAATAGGTCAATTAATAAAATGGAAAAAACAGTTTTTTTTCCAAAGTTAGTTCTTTAACATCAATAAAATCAACAACAGATTGATCAGAAAAGGAAAGAAGGGACGATTGACAAATACCAGAAATGAGGATGTGTGCATCCCTACAGACAAAGACGGTACAAGAACAATAGATATTATTATTAGTCAACTTGGACGAAAAAACACATATATTAAAAACTACATTAAAGATTAAAAAGTTAGGCTGTATAGTTGGGTGGAATATTAATAAGACTCACACTGGCTGAGTGTGGTGATACATACTTGTAATCCTAGCACTCAAGAGGCTGAGGCAAGAAGATTAGTAGTTTAAGGCCATCTTGGGCTATAGGAGACTTTGTCTTAAAAATAAAATAATAAACAAAACTAAGAACCAAAAAACAAAAATATATTTCAGATAAAGAATTTGTACAGGGGGCTGGAGAGATGGCTCAGAGGTTAAGAGCACTGGCTGTTCTTCCAGAGGTTCTGAATTCAATCCCCAGCAACCACATGGTGGTTCACAACCATATATAATAGGATCTGGTGCTCTCTTCTGGCAGAACACTGTATACTTAATAAATAAAATCTTTAAAAAAGGGCAACATCAAAAAAATTTTTTAAAAAGAATTTGTACACAGAATATAAAGAAATCTTACTATTCAATAATAATAAAATTACCAATCCAATTTAAAAACACTACATACAGGATTCTAAATAATGTGTACAGAGACTCAGAATATAGCTGGATGTGATGGTACACATCTATAAGTCCAGAATAGGAACCAGAAAGGAGGATTAAAAGTTCCAAGCCATCCTAGCTACATAGTGAGGCCCTGTCTCAAGAGGAAGAGATGGAGGGGAGGGAGAGGAAAAGGAAAGAGGAAGAAAAAAAGGAAAATTCTAAACTAAAATAATAAAGAATAAAAAGGCAAAAGCAAGAATAGAAATCAAAGTCAGTGTAACCCTTAGGTCTGCAGTGCACAGGGAGCTCCGCGCAGAATACAGCATAGGAGAGTGAAAGCAGCCTCAGCCAAGGGACCAAGGTAGCAGCGGCACTGCAGAATGTGTAGCACAGGAATACTCACTGCGGTACAATAAAAAGTGTCTCTTACCGCAAATCCATAGTTTCACCTAAGCATGGGGAAAAAATCCAAGAATCCCAACTGAGGGTGCAAAATTCTCAGAAGGTCAAATTAAGATGATCAGGACCAACACAAGTCTGAGACACTGTCTTGGCCAAGAAGAGCCCAAAGAGATATGACTGTTTTGTCGTGTCAGTGTTTGGCTGGGATCTCTGAACAGAGAAGAGGAAGCAAAAACTCAGGAAACAGGCTGGGCACACGCCTTTAATGCCAGTACCCAGGAGGCAGAGGCAGGTGGATCTGTGTGAGTTCAAGACTTTATCTAGCAAGTTCCAGACTAGTCACAGCTACACAGAGACCCTTCTTCAAACACACACACACACACACACACACACACACACACACACACACCCCTAGGAAATCTGAGCAGAAGATAAGCTTTAGATTCAGTATCCCTGTGTTTGCTTACTCTTGGCTGTATGTCTGTATTGTTGTTTTTTGTTTGTTTTTCAAGACATGGTTTCTCTGTGGGACAATCCTGATTGTCCTGGAACTCACTCTGTAGACCGACCAGTCTGGCTTCAAACTTAGAGAGATCCACCTGCCTCTCCCTTTTTGCTCTCCCTTTTGCTGGGATTAAAGGCGTAAGCCACCACCAACTGCCTGGCTCTTCTGTAAATTTTTTATTTATTATGTATACAATATTCTCTCTCTCTNCTCTCTCTCTCTCTCTCTCTCTCTCTCTCTCTCTCTCTCTCTCTCTTTCTGTGTCTGCAGGCCAGAAGAGGGCACCAGACCTCATTACACATGGTTGTGACCCACCATGTGGTTGCTGGGAATTGAACTCATGACCTTTGGAAGAGCAGTCAATGCTCTTAACCACTGAGCCATCTCTCCAGCCCGCTCTTCTGTAAATTTAAATTGTTCTCAAAACATTTGGATTTTGGAGTTAGAGTATATAGCTCAGTAACAAAAAGCCTGTCTAGCATTGTGTGAGACTCTAGGTTCAATTCTGAGCACGGCTAACAAGTTTTATTATTGATTGTTAATTGATTGGATGGTGGTGGTAGTGATGGTTTTTTGAGACAGGATTCCTCTATGTATCCCTGGCTGTCCTGGAACTCACTCTTTAGACTAGGCTGGCCTGGAACTCAGAGATCCATCTGCCTCCCAAGTGCTGAGATCAAAGGTGTGTGTCACTACCACTCATCTTAAAAGGTTTTAATTTTAATTTTTTAATTAATTTTACATACCAACCACAGTTCACCCTCTCTCCCCTCCTCTCACTTCCCTCCTCTCTCCCAGCCCCCCATCCACTCCTCCCAAAAGGTAAGGCCTTCCATGGGGAGTCAACAAAGCCTGGCACATCAAGTTGAGGTAGGACCAGGCCCTTCCCCTTGCATCAAGGTTGAGCAAGGCGTCCCAGCATGGGGAATGAGTTCCAAAAAGCCAGCTCATGCACCAGGAACAGATCCTGGTCCTGCTGCTAGGGGCTCCACAAACAGACCAAGCCACATAACTGTCACCCACATGCAGAGGGCCTAGTTCAGTCCCATGCTGGCTCCCCAGCTGCCGGTCCAGAGTAAAAGGTTTTATTTATTTATTTATTGGTTTTTCCGAGACAGGGTTTCTCTGTAGCTTTGGAGCCTGTCCTGGAACTAGGGTCTTGTAGACCAGGTTGACCTCAAACTCACAGAGATCCACCTGTCTCTGCATCCCAAGTGCTGGGATTAAAGGTGTGTGCCACCACTGCCGGTTTAAAAGATTTATTTTTAAAAACACACACTCTTAAATTTTTTATTACATTTATTTATTGTGTGTGTATGAGCATGCGTCATGGTGTATTTGTAGCCAGAGGACACCTTGCAGGAGTCAGTTCTCTCCTTCTACCATGTGGGTACCAAGATTAGAGTCAGTCATCAGGCGTGGCTGCAAATGCCTTGACCAGATGAGTTGTCTCACTGACCCTGAAAATAAACCTTTGACCAAGTATCCTGGGCCACAACTGTAATCTCAGCATTTGGAAGGTGGAGACAAGAGAATTGTGAGTTTGAGGCCAGCCTTATCTACAGGGGAATTCCAGGTTAGTCCAAAGTACAGAGCAAGACCCTGTCTCAAAAAACAAACAAACAAACAAGGAGAGGAAGGAAGGAGGAAGAGAAGAAGGAAAACTTTGAATTGATAGTCACCCAAAGTAAACACAGGAATGACCAACAAGTATATGCATAATGCTTGAAATCATTAATCATAAGTGAAATACAAGTAGAAGCTGCAGTAAGGTACTACCTGTCACCCACAGGGTTGGCTACAGTCAAAAGGGCCACCAAGACCTATAACCTATATAGGTTCACAAGTGTAAAGGATGGAACTACCTTAGCAGGATCTGACCATTTCTTCCAAGTGGAATCTAAATTTGCTGAACAATTTGTCAATCACTCTCAGAATGTACCTGGGTAAGTGACCAGTGCACAGGCTTGTCTCTAAGGCCCAGAGCAGTTCTCGGTATGAACCAGCAGGCCATGAATGGACAAGCTATTCCACAGTGAGATCCTACAGTAAGCTATCCACATAGAAGCATGGTACTTAGTAGCCATGACAGCCTCCTATTATATACTGTTGGGCTCTACTGATGTAAAATTCCAGAGAACACAAAACAACTTCTGTAGGAAAGATGATGAGGTCATATGGGTGTTTGGGTGGACACTAGGCTACCAGAAACCTATCTTTGGCTTCATAGATAGATTTATTTTTTCGAGACAAGGCTTCTCTGTGTAGCTTTGGTGCCTGTCCTGGAGCTATCTCTTGTAGACCAGGCTGGCCTCAAACTCACAGAGATCTGCCTGCCTCTGCCTTCCAGGTGCTGGGATTAAAGGCATGTACCACCACCACCTGGCAGATTTATATGTTCTGATAAGCCCTCATTGTACTTTAGCAATGGTTTCAATATGGCAGGACACATTTGCCATTTTTTTGTTTGTGTATTTGTTTATTTGTTTTGCAATGGTCACGTAGCGGCTATGTGTGTAGACTCTACCTTTGCCACATGTACAAAGCAAGATTAAGGAGGCAGGCCAGTAGTCAGACATGGTGCAAGTTCCTATTATTCTAGGCCCTCTCTAAAGGAGGTGAAAGATATAGCTACCCCAGGAACACAGGAACTGATTGGTTTGTGGGGGAAAGAAACAGAAATGCTCTGGGATACACAAATACTCAGAAGAACAGCACCTTATGACACAGGTGCACAATGGCCGCTGTGGCTCTGGTGACATCTGAGTCATGACTGATGCTTTGATGCTGGGGCATCTTTACCTTCTGCAAATGAACTCCACTGAACTTGAGCTGTGCTTTCCTATAGGTTTCCTTAGGAAATGGCAGGTGCCAGTTTCCCTTTGGCTGATCCTACTCTGGTCCATGTGCTGGTTCCTAGTCATTTGGAAGCTGTAGTGCTCTCTCTCTCTCTCTCTCTCTCTCTCTCTCTCTCTCTCTCTCTCCATTCTTCCCTTCATCCTTCTATTAATCCCTTTCCTTCAACATGATGTCTGGCATTGCTTTTACAGTAATTTAATAAAACTAACCCAGAGGCTTTCCTTATTTTTTTTTCCAGGAACATTCTAAATATCATGGGAATTATCTGTTTCTTGAATGTTTGAAAGATTCCATCTGTGAATTCCTAGACATTATTCTCAGCTTTTTATAATAAGTATACTTTGAGGTGTGAATTTCATTTAAGATTTCCCGTGTATGAGGATAGAAAATACAATGTATTTGGTATTGTTTATTACTGTGTGTGTCAGTGTATATGTGTGACGAGACCAAAGAAAGATGCTGAGTGTTCAGCTATATGATTGTCACTATATTTCTTTAAAACAGCAGCTCTTACTATATCTGGAGTTGGGCTGACTTTCAGCAGGCCCAAACAATCTTCCTGTTGTCTCCACCTTGCTCATGCTTTTATTACATTGGTGCTACGATCTAAACTCAGGTCTTCACACTATACTTGCACAGCAAGTACTCTTACGCATTGAGCCGCTTCTCTGGCGCCTGTATGGTCATTTTAATTTCCTTTCTGTTTCTGCTTGATTGTTCATTCTGTCATAAGAACCTTAAATTTATCAAGAATTTTAAGATACCCCAAAGTTTAAGTCAGAGATTCAATACAGGCAGCATACACTTGCATACCACAATGGTGTCAGCATCTTCACAGTAAGCTTGTCCAGCAGGGAGCTGGTATGTCTTTTAAAAACCTTAAGCTTGGGGCTGGAGAGATAGCTCTGCGGTTAAGAGCATTGGCTGCTCTTCCAGAGGACCCAGGTTCAATTCCCAGCACCCACATGGCAGCTTACAACTGTCTGTAACTCCAGTTTCAGGGGAATCGGACACCTTCACAGACAAACATGCAGGAAAAACATGGATGCACATGAAATAAAAATAAATAATTAAAAAACCCTTAAGCTTCTATAGATTTCTTTGTAAAATGCAGTTTATTTCCATAATTGTAAATGCAAGTTCTCCCTTACGTGTTTTCGACTGGCATGGATAGTTTGGGAGCAAAACTATATTGACTTTAGGTAAAATGTCATCCCTTGCTATCCTTCTATATAGTTAGTTCTGGTCAGTTTCTGCTAGAACATCCTGAGTGTTTTAGAT
Source organism: Bramus lutescens (assembly GCA_001685075.1). Classification (NCBI taxonomy): domain Eukaryota; kingdom Metazoa; phylum Chordata; class Mammalia; order Rodentia; family Cricetidae; genus Bramus; species Bramus lutescens. The sequence continues at coordinate 49,891 of LOEQ01002312.1, read as the reverse complement.
AGAAGATGGCATCAGCAGCAAGAGAAGTGGAGAGACAGAGAGTACTGTGTCTTAAGATGCCACACTCACTATTATTTATTTTTCTCATGAAACTGAGCCTCCAAAGCTGTGTTAGTGAACAGCAATGCAACTGTCATACTTTATTGTAATAAAAGTATGTTCTCTTTCCATATCAGTTCTGATTCTCTCTATAGCTCCTCTCTCCCAATATCACATTGGATTTTTTTTTTAACTTTTCAAGTCAGGGTTTCTCTGTGTAGCCATGGCTGTTCTGGAACTCACTCTGTAGACCAGGCTGGACCCAAACTCAGAAATCCACCTGCCTCTGCCTACTGAGTGGTGGGATTAAAAGTGTGTGCCACCACTACCTGGGTAGGATTTTTTTTTAGAATGATTATGAAGCCCCTCCACTTTGATTTTCCTTCTTTGTGATTAAAGGTTATAATTATTCATCCAGAACAGCTTTAGTCATAGACTTTATTTTTAGACATATAGTCTGTTAGATTAGGTTAATCAAATCATGAGGTGAAGATTTGGGGAAATAAAGTTCCCTTTGTCTACACTGAAACTGTCCAGACTTTCTCTGCAGCTTCTGGGGGATGCGCTGATGCCCTGTGTAAACACGACCAGGTGCGTGCATGGTCTTGTGACTCCCTAAAAGCCTGAGAACAACTGCAGGGTGTCTGTGCCTTCAGTTTAATGTCCGCTTCAGTTGAAAGGCAAACAAAAGGTCTGTTTCTAATATTTGAACCTCGGGGGCTATAACCTCTGCGGTTTGGTCTTCTGTTTAGAACTTGTAGTATGATTAGATCAGGACCAAGAAACATGGTCTCTATCACCTCTAGTTTTAGCCTTTTGAGATTGAATACTCATTTGAGTTGTGGTGTCTCTGGTGTTTAGAAAGTACATACACTACTCCTACAGGAATTGGTCAACCAGCTTCCATAGGTCTAAGGCTGTTGCCATTCCCAGAGAATCCCAAAGCTGCCTTCTCATTATAGATCAGTCAACACTTATATTTACTTAAATAAAAATCATGTAATTCTTTTCTGGCTTTTTACACTCAGCACCAAAGAGTCTGAGCTTCTTCCAAGCTATTAGGTGTGTCAACCAGTGGCTACTTCTTTTCATTGCCCAGCAGTACTTTATCCCCTACCTGCACGTTCTGTGGTTTACTTGCCCATTTGCCTGCTGATGGCCAGATAAGTTATTTTTTTTTACTATTATAAACAAAACTGTTATAACTTTTGTCTCAGAATTCTTATGAACTTAAGTTTATTTATCTCTGTTGAATAAATACTTGGGACTATACTTTTTGAATCACATTATAGGTGTGTTTAACACTGTAAGAAACTAAGCCAGGCAGTGGTGGTGACACACACCTTTAATCCCAGCACTCAGGAGGCAGAGGCAGGCGGATCTCTGTGAGTTCGAGGCCAACCTGGCCTACAAGAATTAGTTTCAGAACAGACTCCAAAGCTACAGAGAAACCCTGTCTCAAAAAATCAAACCAAAACAAAACCCCTAATAGTTCCATGGCAGAGCGCTTGTCTAGCATGTGTGAGTTCCTCAGTACAATTCCAAGCACTGGGGGAGAAAGGCAAAGAAAGAACAAACTGACATTGACCCACTGTTCCCCAACTCCTGTATCATCTGTTCTCCCAGAAGTTTGTTTTGCTGTTTCTACATCATATCCACCACTTGTATTGCTAATCTCTACTTGTTGATGACTTAATCTGGAATTCCTGTGACTAAGCATTGTTTCTAACGGCCAATCATACATTCCTACATATTTGCCACATATATAAGTTTCTTGGTAAAAGATCTGTTAAGACGTTTTTCATCCATGTATGTGTGTGCACATTCATTTGTCAATATGGGTTTGTGAATATCACTGTGTGCATGCACCACAGCCTGGAGTCACCCTGCCTTCCAGAGCTGCCTCCACAGTCTGAAGGCTCAGAATTCTCACAACAAAAGTAGATCTTCCTTCAGAGCCCAAAGCCAGCCCAAGCGGAAACCCCTGGCATATAGGGAGGTTCAGGGAAGGCCCAACAGGCACACAGATCCGTAGTAGCACAGAGCTGGCGTTAAGTAAAATGCAGATTGCAGTCTATGTGAAGGGTGGGATGCAGGACAGGCCTTAAATAGGCAGCCACAAGCCATTCTGCCCTCAACTGTCACACTCCAGCCACTGTTCATCTTCTCTAGGACACTGGTTCTCAACCTTCCTATAGCTCTGATCCTTCAGTACGTAACAGTTCCCATGTTATGCTGACCCCAACCATAAAATCTTCATTACTACTTCATAACTGTAATTTTGCTACTGTTATGAACTGTAATATAAATATCGGTGTTTTCTGATGGTCTTAGTGACCCCTGTGAAAGGGTTGTTCAGCCCCCCTCCCAATGGGGTTGTGACCCACAGGTTGAGAATCACTGCTCTAGGAATAGACACAGACACCGAATTCAGTTATCTCTGCTTTAGAATGCCAGCACCTTCTCAGAGGGAGAAATAATTATGGGTTTCTCTCACTTAAGTGTAAATTAGCTTGTTCTAGTAGAGGATAAAATTTACATGAAAGCAGTCAGGATTGCAAGGTTTGCCCTTGCCTGTCCCAACACCTGCAGTGCCAGAGGCAGAGAGGATCCAGTGAGTTACCTGGAAAACCGTTGGAGGATTTCTTCAGGACCCAACAACTTCCCTTGAGTCACTGACCCAGAATCTCCTTTGTAAGTTTCTAGATGCAGCTGAGAACTGACCAAGAAGCTCATAACTTTCAGTAAGATTCAAGATCTGTTCTGTCAGCAAATGTCTGTTTCAAGTTGGTTCTCTGTCTCCACCCTGACAGCGAAAACAATACGTCCTCAGTCTCTCCACACCCTATCACTTGTGGTAGAGTTTCAGGCAATCAAAACATCCAAGGACATCATGCAGAGGAGAGAGGACATCTGGCTTTGCTCTTGGTAATAGGGTTATCATGGTAATAGGGTTGCAGGTGCTCCAGAGACACAAAAACCAGTGAACCAGCACCCATGCTGAGATCTTGTGGTGCTTGCCAGTGCCCCATCCTGGGTGACATGGTATCTGGGTACAATGGGCTTAGGATTGCTCATTGGGTCAAGCTTTAGTATGGAATTACAGCCTCTGTCCTCTGGGCTAAACTGTAAGGGCATTTGGGGTGGTTTCTGTAGGGCCTGTGACTCAGGAGCTCATGAGAAAATTGGTGCCTAGTGTAGGGGCAATTAGGGTCTTGGTGCTAAAGACAGGCAGTGCCTGCAGCCTGGGTCATGGATGTGACCCTGCTGCCTACTTTAGTGACCAATATTGCTCACCAGACATCTGTTCCCTGACTGTTCATCAACCATGTATCTACACATCTGGATTTTCCTTCCACCACCTTCCAGAGCCAAATCCTCTGCCAGACACAAGCCTCAGGGATGACATACACCTGCCTCTCAGAAGCGCATGGATGAGCAGACACATCAGTGCATTTAAGCACACATATGCAGTAACATGTTCACCGATAAAAAGATACACAGATAAGCATATGAACATGCAACTACAACACAACTAGTTGCGCGTATATCTGCAAGTATGTGCACAGCCAGAACACCCACTGCTTCCCACAAGGGATGGGCACCGCTGGACCCATGGCCGGCAGAAGGGACTGGGAACGCTGCCTGACCTCTGCTTTTGTTCCTAGGGGCCACCAAGGACATGGGGAAGATGCTTGGGGGTGATGAAGAGAAGGACCCTGATGCTGCCAAGAAGGAGGAGGAACGGCAGGAGGCACTGCGGCAGGCAGAGGAGGAGCGCAAGGCTAAGTACGCCAAGATGGAGGCGGAACGTGAGGTCATGCGGCAGGGCATCCGAGACAAGGTGGGCAACGGATAGGTGCGGGGACATAAAAAGCCGAACGGTCCTGTAGCGCCCGTGCCACTACATGACAGTACACTAGCCCGGAACTAAGCTGGAGACTTAAAAACACATAGACAGAGACAGACAGAGAGAGACACGGACACGGGTCATCCTGGATACAAGAATGCCAAACTTTATTGTGCTCAGGAGCAGCTTATATAGGGATCCTTAGCCACGCCCAGCTCTCCGGATCTTTCAGCAGCAGACAAGGTCTCCTGCTCAGAGCAGCTGCAGGCGCAGGCTTTTTGCTCAGTTCACTCCAGCAGGCAAAGGGTCTAAGAAAATCAAGAGGTTAGGTATCCGTAGCTCCACACAGGGAGGAGAGCTACAGGTAGTGACCGCACCAGAAGCAGCAGCCTCCTTTGGCAATGCCTAACACCCCCCTTTTACTCCTTATTCGGGGGTCAAAACCTTGGGAAATGAACCGCTGTGGAGCTACACATTTTCACATCTAGATGGGGGTCATTTCGAGGCTGGTCTTTTCTACTACTCAATGGCAGAACTGGTTGCTTTCCTGGAGTTTTGGTCCCTGCCCAGAAAAAAGCCTCTGAGAGAAGAGTAGAGATTAGTTAAGCATGAAGTCTTGGTGGGTTACGAAAATCAGGGCCAGAGGGTCCTCTTTACCTTTGCTTCCTAGACTCATACATGGATGGGTGGCAGTCACCCTAGTGACTGTCTCCTGTGGATAGGGTAGCCAGAAAGCATTGTGCCTATTGATGGTAGAAAAACTGAGGCCCCATGTGGAATCCTGAATTGAGACCCGTATCTTTCAACAGGGTGGCCTGTGTCCACTCCTCCTCCAATCCTTACTGTAGCGAGTAGGGTAGTGAAGGCTGGACAGAATCCTGAAGAAGTTGTTGCCTGCTTATCAGTGTGCAACTGATGCTAGCAGCCAGGTAGAAGGATCCTGCAGCAAAGCCCTGCTCTTGTCCTGTGCCATGGGGAGGGCAGGGCATAGTAGACATTGTGTGACCCCTGCTCACAGGCCAGGTGCACAGTGGAGACAGTGATTGCCCGCACAGCAGAGAGGCCATGAGAATAAACGCGTCATCTAGATCCTTCCTGAGTTTGTAGGGTCGCTCAGCACACTTGGGTGTGTGAGAAGCAGGGAGTGAACCACATAATCCTTCAGTTCTGGACTTGATGAGATGCTAGGCTGGAGAGTGGACAGCCCATGTTCTAGATCCCTTTCCTGCCTGTGCATCCACATCAAGTTCTCTGTTGATATGTCAGTGGTTGGGGTAGATCTTTGGGATTCATGGGAAAGGAAATCTGTATCTCCTATGGTGGATAAAGAGAGATAGTCTTTAGGTAGCTGGGCAGATTGGGTCTTTCATCTCCCAAAGGGTCAAATGGGAGGCTGGCTTCTCCTCTCCACCCGTGTTCTGCCCTCGAGATCCTAACATACCCTTACCCACACTTGGTGCAGAATGCTGTTTATGGGGTCTGGACTATGCACCTGACACCTGTCTTGGAGCACAGTCCCTGGACAGTTTCCTCAAGCCCTGTAGAAAGTTCCTGCTCATTTTGCTTCCACAGTCAGTATTACCGTGGTTAGCAAGATGTGCTACTGACTATGTGAGCGACGTGGTGGTGGACCCCTAAACTAACTGTAATATGGAAGGATGAGGGTGAACATGAGAAACAGAGAGATGAGAGTCACAGAGGTCCCTCCCTAGGTAAAGCCTAGAGAGAGTAGCTATCCAGGCAGGACAGAGCAAGTTTGGGGTCGGGTGCTGTGCTAGATGCTTAGGTGTGCAGAGGCTCTGGCAAGACCAAGGGTGAAGCTGGGTTTTGGTTTCAGGGGAGTCCTGTGCCCTGGCTCAATCCCCCTAGGAAGTCCCTGCCAGATATCACACCACCCACAAAGACTTTGACCTCTCAGTATTTAAAAAAATGGGACTCAAGGAAGATCCTACAGGGTATCTTCTCCATGTCTCTGTTTCAATACATTTTCCTGGAAATTGTGGAGAAATTCATTCTTCAGAACAGCAGGTTCTCAATCTGTCAGTCCTGACCCTTTGAGGAGCAAATGACCCTTTCACAGAGGTCACCTAAGACCACCAGAAAACAGATATTTACACTGTGATGCATAACAGTAGCAAGATTATGTCTGAAGTAGCAATGAAAATAATTTTATGGTTAGGAGGGGTCACCACAACATGAGGGACTGTATGAAAGGGTTGCAGCATTAGGAAGGCTGAGAACTTCAGAAAGTTTCAACAGCCTGTGCCAGACTAATTATGAAGAAGAAATGGAGAACATTCAAATGAACCCCATGGGAAGGATAGGCCCGAGAGGGTGAAGTTGTAGGGGTCAAAGCCCCAGGCATGTCCAGATGCTTCATCCGACCTCAGCCTGTACTGGACAGGGTGGTACAGAGCTGCCATGCTTCTGACACCCACCTGATGCTGGATTACTGCTTGGCCACCCCAAACTATAATAGTTCTTTTCTTGTTGTTTTGTTTTGTTTTGGAGACAGGATTTCTCTGTAGCTTTGGGGCCTGACCTGGAACTAGCTCTTGAAGACCAGGCTGGCCTCGAACTTAGATCCGCCTGCCTCTGTATCTGAGTGCTGGAATTAAAGGCGTGCGCCACCACCACCTGGCTACCTAATACTTCTGACTCTTGGGCCTTTGCTGCTGATGCTCCACCTTCACAGCTCCCACAGGAGTAAATTCTGCCCGTTGGGAATGACTTTTCAGCCCTCACTGGGCAGCCTCTGCTACTCACTAGAACTGGATCCTCAACCTTCCCTGGGCTGTGTCCCTCTGGTCAGGGATTGATGGGCTGAATGGTGTTCCAAGGCTTTTCAGTGATGGGGGGAGGGGAAGAGACTGAGAACAGGGCCAATTTTCATATCCATATGATGTGAGGCCCCAGATAACCCATTTGGAAAACTGGACATGGTCATTCAGGAGTGTCTCAAGAGGTGGGGTGTTTCCTAGAGAAGGATCCATGTCCATTAGGAAGTCATCTAAGCAGGTACTTGATTTGCATACCCACCATCCAGTTTATATTTCCACAGCCAGATTTGCACACACACCTTCAGGTTTGCATATGTACTACCCAATTTGCACTTGCTTTCAGCCACCCACAGTGAACCGTTTGTCGAGCCAGAACCTTCCTCCTGATAAAGGGACAAGGCCCAGGTGTAGAGCTGGCATGTTTTCGTCCCCAAGCTTCTATACTCAGACTCTCTCAGCCTGTATGATGAGGAAAGGTGTGCCATGAATACCAGCTGGAGTTGTTGGCTCTTACCACTGACAGCCACTAGAGGCTTCTTCTTAACAATGTTCTTAGGTCTTCTGTTGACCCCCCCCCACCTTAACCCAGTCCCCAGTCTTCACCTGGCTCTGGAAGCTACCCAGAGTGTGCCTTCTAATAAACCTGACTGACACCTGCTGTGGTCCTATCCTTGGACACCTGACATAATGAATACCTGGCCTGGGTTAGCCTGGCATTTATCAATGGAGTCCAGAAGAACAGAACAGGCCACACGAGTGGAGTCTGGTTCTGGGATGTAGCCTGGATGGCATTCTCGAGCAGAATAACCATGGCTTTCCCTGAGATAGAGCTCAAAGTGGCTGTAGCTTCAGAATGACCTTGAATCTCAGTGGACAGACTAGCTTTCAGGAAAAGTAACCAAAGCAGTAATTATCACACACTTGTTCCCAAATGTAGCCTTAGGCAGCTCAGACTCTCAGATTGCCCATGGACCCCACCTGGCCTCTATGCCTTCTGCTCTTCCCCTGGCTGGAAGCTGCTCTGGCCTGATCTAGTTTCTGGAGACATCTCTTCTGGCTCATACTACCCACAGAACACTGAGCCACACATTCCTCTTCTGTACCACAGGGGCTCTGCCTGTATGGGTAAGGTTTTCCCAGTTGGTGACCTGCAGTGGGACCAATGCCATCTTGAAGATGTGGAGTGGGCCCCTGGTGTTTACCTTTCGTGCCAGCTGACACCCATCACTTCTCTGTCTGGTACTGGAAGACACCGGGGAAAATGACATTCTCTGCCATGCTTTTTCACCTGGTCAACAGAACTATTCTCAGTTCTGGTAAGGGATGGAGGGATGGCGACGCAAGCAGAAATGAGCCTCGTTTATTTCTTATTAGGGACACTTGACTGAATTTGACTGTTGCCTCCTTCACACAGGAATCCACCAGGAGAGAATAAAAGTGCTTTTAGTAGAGGATGAGCACCCAGGCCAATCCCCATCTGGAAACAGATCACATAATTTCTTTGGATAGGAGCTGGTGGGGAAATAAGTCAGGAGTGTCTCTGTATTCCCTTATAAGCAGGGGAAACAAAGTTATGTGTTTGTGGAGTTTGCATGCTTTCAGGCTTCCAGGAAGGGTGGGCCCCGTAAAGGGCGCTGGAAATGGAGCCAGAATTAGTGCTATGTTGGTGGGTGGGTGGGGTCTTAGGATAGACTCCAGCAGGGAGCCCTAGCGAGCAGCCTCTTCTTACCTCTGTGATCTCATGCACCTCTTTTATTTTGTTTTGTTTTTCTTTTTAATCATCATATATTAGATGCTGTTATAAACAAAGTGTGTTTTGTGATTTCCCCCACCCTCCTGCTACAGTTCCTCCCTTGTAGCATCCCCAAATTCTTTTATTTTTTATATTTATTTTTATTGTTTTTAATTATGTGTAGGATCGTGTGTCTACACTGAAGGGATGTGCACATGAGTTCAGGTACCTGAAGGGGCCAGAGGTTTCAAATTCCTCAGAGCTGGAGTTACAGGTAGTTACGAACCACCTGACACTGGTGCTGGGAACCAAAACTCAAGTCCCAGTCTGAAAGAGCAGCAAATCTGATAACTGCTGATTCATCTCTCCAGCCACCTCCAGACCTTTTTTCTCTTTCCTATCCCATGTGTCCTTCAGGCACCTCTTAATTGTCCCATTTTCTGTATGGTTTTCCAAAACCTGGGCAGGATCAGTTCTGGAGCCCTGGTGAATAGGATGGGCCTGGGAGTCAGCTGGAGTCTTCCCCAGCCGTGAGTACCACCTGGTTGGTTTCTCCTGTGCAGGAAGGACCTGGCCTCTCTGTGTATTGCATTAGTGCCACCCAGGCTGGGTACCGGGGAATGGAGTATGGAAGCCCTGCTTGATTACCCTTTCCTTCACAGTATGGCATCAAAAAGAAGGAGGAGCGTGAGGCTGAGGCCCAGGCAGCCATGGAAGCCAACTCAGAAGGCAGTCTGACTCGACCCAAGAAGGCCATCCCACCAGGCTGTGGGGATGAGCCGGAAGAGGAAGATGAAAGCATCCTGGACACTGTCATCAAGTACCTGCCTGGGCCACTGCAGGACATGTTCAAGAAGTAATGATCCTGGGTCAGCGCCAGGAGCCCTGCCCACTGTACAGACCCCCTTGGAGCCCCCCCACAAGGGATGTTGGGAGCAGATGCAGCCCCCCTGCAAAAATAAGCCATAGTCCTAGATCCATCCTGCCCATGTCCCCCTTGCGCCTCAGGAGCCTCTGGCCACCCCTCCCCGCACTGCCATCATTGGCCCCACCAGGCAAGGGTGTGACCCTCAGGCCCCTGTGCTGTGCATCCTTGCCTTTGGGTGGTTGGACCCCTCCTTACTAATCTAGAGTTCACCATTTCCACTGAGCCTGCCCAAGGTCAGGCCCCGAGGGCCAGCCCTGACCACACCTGGGGTGCCATCCCTCCATGGGTGGCCACCAGTCAGGACCTAAACTCAGGAGCACAGCCATAGTGGGGTGGGACTTGGGGAATGAGCCGTGGGTGCCTGGGGCCCCAGCCCTTCCCTGAGCCCATGGCCTCCGTTTCTGGACCTGCTGGGCCATTCGCTCTGTCTTCCTGTCTGTGCGCTTACCACCCTAGTCTTCACCGGCGGCCCTTGAACATTTTGTCCAGCTGTCTCTTTCTCTGTTGCTCTGCAAGGTTTGGCTTCTTAAGAATGCCACAGCCAGGGGGAACAAAGCAATAGATTGGACGTGGGTGGGTCTCAGACATGCTTTGAGTCCCTTGATATCCTCTGTAATGCACACTCTCCAGAGTCCCATCTCTCCCTGGTGGTCTCCCGTTCTCTTCCTGGAGGGCAAGCAGTCTCCTAGGGAACTCCTGGCTTTACCACTACACACCTACCTTCAAAATGCCCTACTTCCTAAAAGCCCAGGGCTCTGGGGATCCATGTGCAGAACAGACAGAGGGCCAGGGGATCAGGTGTCACCCTCTCCACTATTCCTCCTTTGAAGGGCTGACAGTGGCCCACTGTGCAAACTCCTGGGCTCTGGCTGTGGTATTCTCTTCTCTGTGTGGCCCAAGGGCAGTATGACCCAGCTTACTCCCCTCTGCCCAGCCAGCAGCCTTTGTTCTTCATATTTGTTTAATTTACATCATAATATGTTAAATCTCAGGTAAATGAGGTCTGTATTTGATAAGTTTTATCTTGACAGAAAGGCCAGCCTGGTCTTCCCAACCCTTCCTGTCCACATTAAAACTGCATTAAGTGTCCATGAGTTTTGGGCCAGTTGTGTGGCTTGGCATTGACCTTCATGACCTTACATAGCTCTTTAGAGAAGCCATAACAATTAGACTGCAATACTAATCAGAACGCCCTCTGCCCAAAGAGATGAAGCATGCTCGGCCCACAATACCTTGCTCACCTGGGCCACTCTCTGCATCTCTGGCTGGTTTTCATGCATTGAAAAGCCAGCTCTGAGCAGATGGCCTTCTCTTGAGTTAACCCTGCATCCTGTTCTTAGCGCATGGGGCACCGGGCCGCTGCGCTTAGTATAGCCTATGTGTTACCTGTCTGTCTGTCCTTGTATCTGCACCTCCTGCATGTCAAAGGCCTCACATGTTCTCTCTGAGGGAATCACAGCCAATAAACAGTGATTTCACACCGTGTGGCTATTCCTTCTTGGGTTTCCATTCTCCCTGGGGGATGGGAGGCTTCTCTCACATTGGGGACAAATACAGAGTGTCCCCTAGGTCCTGACTCAGATTTACTGCTCCAACTTATTCTCCAGAGGGCAAAGCTGTCCCTTCATAACCCCAGTGCCCAGGATGAGCCTCCAATTTACACAATGCTCCTTCCTCACACTTTTACCAGGCTCTGGTAAATCTAGACTACACTGCTTCTCAGGCCTGGACCCACTAAGATTTTCATAGTTCTGTTCCCCTGCCCAGCCCAGGGTGATGTCCCTATTCCCTGTAGCACCAGCACACCTTTTGAGATCACTGTCAACTCTGCTGAACGGTTGGAAGTGCTCACAGCACTTGCCAGCTCTCTGTCCTGCCATACTTTAATCAGACTCTAGTCAAGAGAGTAGTCTATCTACCTCATTCTGTGGGTCTGCAATCCCAATTTGTCCCATGCTTAGCCCAACCCGAGATGCCATGGCCACATCTGTCCTAAAAGAGCCCTTGTTCATCTCTCATTTGGGGCATCCCTCTTCTAGGAGACAGCAATGGTGGAAATTCCAACCAGCAAAACCTGCTAGTCTGAGCAAAAAGGCTACACGTATCTCACTCTTGCTTGCAGGGGTGGGTGGAGGTGAAGAGAAAAGTGGGAAAAATGGGGATGATTTAGGTGATTCTCCTGCTCTCCTCCAGGTACAGAAGTATCTCTCACGTCCCTCACTAACTCTGGAGGAAGAGGACCCACCCCATGCCCTACCACCTCCTCCAGGCACATCCCACCTACTGGGGCAGCAGGTACTTCTTTTTCCTGGAGGTGTACCTAAGACCCTGATATCTGAGTCTAGCCTCTGGAGCTTTGCAGAATGCTGTCGCCCAGAATGGATACTCTTATAAGGGCACCTATTAGTCACCTACATGTCTGTCATCTTGTGCTCCAACTCACAGTTGTCTGGATTTCTCTTGGACCTAAACAATGACCTGAATGTTTTAGCTGATGGAGGACTCGATCAGTTGGTCACCCAAGGATTGATGGGTTAGATCCTGGTTGATTATCTTGTATTATCTTCTAGGGCCTGGAACAACTGAGGTCCTGTCTCTTGTAGCTGTGTGTATGTGCATGTGTGTAAGTGATGGAAGAAGGGTTAAATATATACTGTAATTAGTGATTTCTGCTTGGAGGAAAATGGGTATGGAGTTACAGAATCTGGAACTGCTATTCGTGAGCGGTATGGCAACTGTCAGGAGTGACACATAAAAGATCAAGAGGATGGGAGGCAAGAGTCATGTGGGCGTTCTCCATGCATGTGCTTGTGTGTGCATGGAGTGTGTGTATTCCAAGTTAAGGGACAGGCACCAGGGCCAGGGAAAAGTTGCCCTGAAGCCATAGGGCATGATGTTCCTACAAAACCCCCACCTGCCAGCCTAGCCCCAGACACTGGAGGTGGACCTTCTGGATGTTGACATATCCTGAACACTTTTGGCTGATTTTACCTCCAGTCTCTGGTAAGTCCATCTGTAGGCAGCTAGCCCCAGCAGCCAGCAGATGTATATCAGCTCTGACCTGTGCTCCACTCTCTAAGACCGAGAGGCAGAGCTGTTTTCAATCACAAGCTTTCTGACCATCAAGACGTTCCAGAAAACTAAAAAGACCTGCAATTAAGGACCATTTTGTCTATCCCTGCTAATCCACAGCTAGACAAATCCTGTTGTCCAACGCGAAACCAGCAGGGCTGAGAACTCCTGGGTCTGCGCCATCTGTCCACACGTTTTGGACACTGGCTGCTCTCAGGACTTCAGTGCTGAAAGAGGGCCAGGGCAGAGGGGCAACGGGACAACATGCCAGGTCTCCTGTAGGTGTGGAGGAGGGGTACCCATAACTAAGCCCAGTTCAAACCGGCCACTGGTGGACGGGTGCAAGGTGCAGAAGTTGGGACTCAGTAAGCAGTGCTGGAATCACAGAAGACGCTTGATCCAATCACCGCGCTCCACTGAGGGGCGCCACGATTGGTCCCAAGATGACACGTGCAGATCCTGCCCAATCAAAGCTAGAAAGACGCAGTTGCCTAGAGAAAACCTCGTCTGACCTCCTCCCTCCTGTGGCTTCCTCAAACCTCCCCGGGGTGGGACCCTGAAGCGGGGTGGGTGAGTGGTGGTGGTGCTGTGTGTGCGTCCCAGTCCCGCCTCCTCGCCACGTGTTCCCGCCGTACCTCCCCCACCCCTCCTTCGCATGGCATAGCCTTTCCGAAACTTTAGTCCCCTGTTCCTATCTTCCCCTTCCCCAAAAGCATGGGCTAAGTGGTCGCTGGAGAGACCCTCCTTGGGTACAGAGCTCCCTAATCCCCAGAGGTCTTGAGCAAGGCTCTCTCTTTTCTAAAGCAATTAAATGTGGCTCACTCTGACCCTTTTCAGATATTAAGTCTTGGCCTTTAGCAGTCACAACAAATTCCAGCCCACCCATCTTAGTCTTCCCGCCTCATAAATGGGGGTGGTATGGGGTTGGGGGTCAGGCAGAAGGGCCGGTGGAGATGTTCACTGGACAGGGTCCTGTACCAACCAACATTGTTTTCCATAGGGTAACTGTGCTCTTNAAAAAATTAAGGCTCTCTGCTGTCAGAGACTGTTTCCTTCCTTTATCCCCACAATGACTTTGATCAAGGACCAAGCAAAATAATTTGTAAGAGAACAGATTGGACATTTCAGAAATCTAGTTATGGCTGTGCACATGACGGTTTTCTGGGCCCCAGGAATCCTCTTTTCAACCTTCAGGTGAACCCTGAGCTGGCCTCACCTCTGACCTGGGTCAGACCAGGCTAAGAGAAAGCCAGGAACTCACTACCTATGCTAGCTCTGAGTATGGATATGATATGTGTGACCAAGTGTTTTCTGGGGGGCTGCCATACCCTATGAAGGTGTAGGCCTGCGTTTCTGGAGGGAACTTGTAGGCCTAGCACTGCACAAGTCCCTAAAGCACCCCAGTATCTGGGGAGGGTGTGGTAGGTAGGTGGAGAAGGCTGTTCAAACTTCATTCTTGGGTCATCAGCTGGGCGATGAAGCTCAGGGAAGGCCCGTGGTCAGCAGTGGCATAGACCTCTCCTTTGTTTGTCCTTCATCAGGGCTCACGCATAATCCTTAACACCGTCCCACAGAAGGGGCCCAGGCTAGTGGCCCAATATCTAACGCTTCTAATGAGTTCTTGGAGTTCGTCACCCAAACGTGTGGGCTCTATATATGTCCACCAGGTTCAGGTGCAGGAACCACTGCATTTCCGAGCCCCTTTGGCTATCCTCCCCTACCTGACTGGCAGGCAGGTCCTGGGATAGTAGAGGCAACTTACTGAGGCTTTAGGCAAAATGGCAGACTAACCCTCTGAACTCCCATTTCAATATAGGGTTTTATGATTTTTTAAAAATGTTGCAAGATCCCCGGTGACAGTAGGCAGCAGAAATGCTG
>LOEQ01002311.1:162044-179885 GCA_001685075.1 Bramus lutescens | reverse complement strand
TCTCTCTCTCTCTCTCTCTCTCTCTCTCCTCTCTCCTCTCTCTCTCCTCTCTCTTCTCTCTCTCTCTCTCTCTCCTGATTTAAATTGATTTGGTTTCCATTTTCTAGATTATATTTGGAGAAAAAGAAGTAAATTTTAACAAATGGAACCTAGCATCATAACCAATAATTTATTTAGTCAATTTGTTGCCTAATTTTTCTAAAGCTGTCATTCAAGACAAAAATTCTCTCCTTCAGAATACATTTGCTTTCATCCAAAGCAGTAAACACCTTGAAATATTCCTACTCTGTGAGACCTACCTCCTGCATCTGCAGGAAATGGGTGAGAATGGACCACTGTACCATGAGCAACATTGCTTTATTTTTTTTTCCAGAGTGCAACCAGCAACAATTCCACTGTGGCTTGCATTAATAGAAATGGGGTATGTATGAACATGATATAAACCAGAATCAAATAAGCTGGTTTTCAAGCCCTCTTACTCAGGGAATGTGCCCATCTCTGCCCACATTGTACGGACCTTCCTTCCTGCGTTTTCCACATCATAGCTTCTTTGACTGGGACCCCGAGGCCAGGAATTAGTGATAACATATCACATGACCAAGGGAGGTGTGATTCATAGGCAGCCAGAATCAGCCTCACCTGGCAGCCATTAGAAGTGAAGATGTTCCAGCCTCCAGCAGACCCACTAGCAGGATCTGCGGGGATGTCACCAGTGTGGGCATGAGCCCCCCAAGTCACCCTAAATACAAGAAAGTGCAGTGCTTCCGTCTGCGCTTGCGCTGTGCTGTCTGAGAGCCACCATACCACTAATTCCATTTTAAATAACGCGAAATGAAACATGAAAGTCAGCTCACCACACATTCCAGGCGTTCAGAGGACACATGTGGGCGGGGACTGCCTTATTATGGAACACAGATCCCAAGGTGCCCCCATCCCTTCAGGACATTCTGTTAGATGTACTGACATGGTCTGTCTCTAGCCCACCGGACCAGGTGTCCCTTCGGAGCCTTTCAGAAATCTGTTCTCCCAGACTCAGGCTCCCGCCAGTTTACTCTGTCCTTGTCTGTGACAGTCTGACTACGTAGCCCAGCTGGCCTTGAACTCACAACCCTCACAGCTCAGCCTGCAGAGCTCTGAAATCACAAGCGCGTGCCAGCCACTTGAACGTGCATTTTAACAAGACCACGGGCGAAGTTAATCTATAACAAGGTCTGAGTAATTAATCCTCCCTGGAGTAACCTTGCTGAATTCTCTTCCCAGCAGAGCTGTCGTCTCAAGGAAGACAGCTTCTTGCAGCGGTACAGCTCCGACCCCACTGGTGCCTTAATGGAGGACAGCCTAGACGACACGTTCCTCCCTGCGCCGGGTGAGTAGCTTGCTCAGAAAGCGGTCATTGGCTGTGGTGTCTACTCTCATTTCCTCAGGCACCAGGCGGGAGCGTCTTTCCAAGTCATCCTGAGGGGGAGACTGGCAAACGTGCAGACGTGTCAGAGGGAGTGAGAAGAAACAGCGGGAACTGAGCGTGCTGTGGGAACTGTGTCCAACACAAGTTACAGCTCGGTTTTCACTCTTACACATGCACACACACTACACCCTTCCTTTAAATTTACAAAACCCACATTGGCCCGCTGCTTTGAGAAGAACAGAAAATCTCACAGTTTCTTTGGGAATCTCCATAGGATTCCCAGAACTTCCTTGCTCTCTGATGTCACGTGATTCGCTGAAGACGTGCAGATTTGCAGAGTTCACAGAAATTTCGGGGCCATGAAATTCTGCTTTGGGAATCTTAGGATGGAGCTTTGCTAATTCATATGTGCTTTCTTTTTCATTTCAGAATATATAAACCAGTCTGTCCCCAGAAGGCCAGCAGGCTCTGTACAGAACCCTGTCTATCACAATCAGCCCCTGCATCCAGCTGCTGGCAGGGACCTGCATTATCAAAATCCCCATAGCAACGCCGTGGGCAACCCTGAGTATCTCAATGCTGTCCAGCCTACCTGTGTCAGTAGTGGATTTGACAGCCCTGCCCTCTGGGCTCCAAAAGGCAGCCATCAAATGAGCCTGGACAACCCTGATTACCAGCAGGACTTCTTTCCCCAGGAAGCCAGGCCAAATGGCATCTATAAGGGCCCCACGGCTGAAAATGCTGAATATCTACGCGTAGCACCACCAAGCACTGAGTTTATTGGAGCCTGACATGGAGGGGTGTCACACCAGCTATAAAATCTCCAGACTTATTACCCCAGGACCAAGCCATGGCAGCACCTCCACTTCTAACAGCCATGCCCATGTTGTGCCAAATGTCAGACCCTCGGACTCGTTAGCAACAGTAACTTTGATGGGCTCTGTCTTTGAGCAGAGCAGTGGGCCCCTCCCCTGACGTGCTTTGGGAAGTTGAAGGTACGTTTTTTTAATCCTTCAAACTGTGAAGATTCTACAAAAAGGCATCCATCATGAATGTAGTCCATTGGGACAGAAGTTTACCTCATGGTGAGGTGCATGGGGAAGAAAACACGCATATGGAGATTTGCTGTACAGGGACCTTTGGATTCTTGTTTTCTTTATTGATTTGATTCATGGGCTCTTCCAAGAAGGAAGGAGCTTACTTGCAGTATGTATTACACAGAGTTGCCTGGTGCCAACTGTGACCAGTTGATTCCACAAGCTCTGCTTCGAGACATTTCTGTGGCAAGACAACTAAATATACAAGAAGGCCTGCACCCCCTCAGCAGGCCACACTTGTACAACCTTAAACCATGGCAGGTACAATAGGATAAGCCACTTTGTGACTTCCTGGGGCTGGGAGAAGAAGGAGGAAGGGGTGGAAGTTCCCCTCAGACTTGCTTTTGTATGAATCTGTCCCCGGTACTTACACCGCTGGCTTACCAGTGGTTTCTGGCTATCAGGCCTCCTTGACCTCCTTGCGTTTCCTGTTTCACTGTTTTGAGCTGTAACAGGCATTCCCGTCTTGATTTGATAACGTCAAAAAAAAAAGTATTATCAGAACAACCATGATTCCACATTTGATCCATCCGTGTTCTAACCAAAGGCCTTTAATTAACATAGGGTGACAATGCAACAATTCATAGAGGAATATAACCCAAAAGTTTAGTCTCAGCATCAGGCCTGTTGAAGCATGTCTCGTGAGACTACAGAAATGATAAGTGCTCTTCAAATCCCTTTTGCCTTCACCCCTCTACACTCCAAAATCAGCATAAACCACACAAGGAGAATCTTTTTTGTATTTTCATAACTGTGTACTGGAGATGTGTAAGTGGTAAATTGTCACCAAAGTTTCCTTTCCCTTTGAGAGAAATTATCTAAGCTACTCCATAATAAGTGGCAGCCCAAGGTAAGCTCCATATGCAGGTTCCGAGAGAAAGAATGTTAAGAATTGAGTGGACCTCAAGTGGCAAACTTGCAATAGGAGTTTGCAAGCGACAACAATGCTTCCATGGATGCTTCTGGGAAGAAACACACCTCAAAATAACCCCACTGTCATTGGTACATCCAGCTCCTCAAGGTCTCAATGTTGGTTCTTAATTTGCTCTTCCTTGCAGCCCGGTTAGTTAATATCTGTCTTTGGTAAACACTACTTTAATGCTCTTGGTATCCATCCCTTCCCATTTATCAGAGGGTGGGTAGAAATGACCTTATAAACGCTAATCCTAAAGCAAAATAATGAATACCAGATAAGTTGTCTGAGCCAGGCACCAAGAGCACAGAGCAGAGATGGTGCATTCTGTGTGGGAAGTTCTAGAAAGTTCACAGAGGGGATAATATTACCATTATCTTCGGAGATAAAAAGGTCTTAAACACTAGCAAAATGAAAAGCATATTTCCTTAGAGAATTCAGCCAAGACAGCAATGACGGGAAAACTCTACTAGTAAGTCAGGTCCAAGGCCAACCCAATCATCGCGCTGCTCCCTCAAGCGTGGGAATGAGGCTTGCAGCATCCTGAGTGTCCTAACTATTGTCCACTCCTGGCAATGTCAGGCTGTCATTCATGAAAATAAATAGAACACTAAGCAACATTTCCAGAGATGGACATTCCATGCCATTCCATGCCAGGATATGCCATGTTGATCGTTTATCCACCAGGAAGGCAGAGGAAACTTTTAGCCAGGTGTTTGTTCAAAACTGAAATTCAAAATGACCCTGTTACTTGTCAGAGGCAGGCGATTGGTGAGGGAAAGCAGGAGAAAGCCAGTCAAATTGTAGCAATGAAATCTTAGTATTTTTGTACTTTGAAACACTTTTCTTATAACAAAATAAAGTAGCAAAAACTATTCAAACCTGCTTTTTCTTCTTATTTAAATATTCTGTATAAACTTTTGCTGTTGCCAGGGTTAAGATTATGTTTGCCAACATATCCTGACTGTATCTGTGTAGAGAGACATGGGGCTGGGAGAGCTGCCTTGCTGACCCTTTAAAACAGTGGTACTCAACCTGTGGGTCGCGACCCCTTTCGGGGGTCAAATGAGCCTTTCACAGGCATCACCTAAGACCATCAGAAAACAGATATTTACATTATGATTCATAACAGTAGCAAAATTGCAGTTATGAATTAGCAGTGTAAATGATTTGATGGTTGGGGGTCACCACAACATGGGGAACTATATGAAAGGGTTGCAGCATCAGGAAGGTTGAGAAGCGCTGCTTTAAAAGGAACCTTAGCAGCCACTGGTGTAAAAGAAACTACAGAGAGGGGAGGTGCCATGCTGGGACCACCATTTCCTGACATCCCTGGCAGTCCCTTCTCAGCTTCACTCTTCCATTAAATAACCAGACTCATGTGCCTCCTAGGACATCCTTCTACTAATTGTCTGTCAGTCCACTAGGTTAACTTTTTCTGTGCCATGGTCCCACCCTGGCTCTTGGGCGGTTCTTGGGGAAATAAATATAGGGACCTAACACTTACAATGAGCGCAAACGTTATACATATGACCTACAGGAGCCCCTATTGTTATACCCTATGAGAGTTACTTTTTAACCTCATGATGGGTAAATCCTAAATTTTCTGTGAGTCCTTCTACCATGAACTTCATAGATGGAAGACTTGGGGAGGCATCAAATCTCATTCTAGATGTGTAGGCATTTGTTGAACATTCTTTGTGTTGTTCTTTAGACTCCCACCCCATCCCAAAACTATAGACATAAAAGAGTCTTGGACTCATACACACTAAAGGACTGGGTCTTGGGCTGGGCTACCACAAGACATTTCCAGCCAGTAGAGTGTCAGCCTGATTCTCCTTAAGCCCAAGTACCACCAGGATATCCCAACAAATACCAAAGTTTCAGGAGCCACTGCTGGAGAAAACAAAAGACTTGAGAAAGGGACCCCCATCACTCACTAATGCTTGCCCCATCTACAGTCACTCATTTTGGTCCTCTGATTACAATTGTATAAGACAAAGCTGGGACAGTCATGCACCTGTTCCCACCCTGACTGCCAATGAGAGGCCCCCGAAGAGCTTAGCAAGATTTCCCCAGACTCTACAGTTTAATGCAGTCAGAATTCCTGAGATGCACCCCAACTTTGACTCTAATGGACAGCCTGGGACAAAGTCCTCATCTGCATCATTGTTGTCGTTTCTACAGGCCAGCCACCATCCCCACCCTGCCCAAAGTCAGAGTGGGATAAAAGGCCTGGGTAGGGGAGAGACTCCCTGACACATGGAAAGCAAAATTTGCAGTCACCACTATGCCTGTGACTTAGCCACAAGTGTGGCCTTTCCAAAATCCAGCCCCCTACACTTTTTTATTTTTATTATTTTTTTCAACATAACCTTAATCCTGAAAGTGGCAAATATCTAAATCTGAGTCCTGTTAAAGTTCTGGGACATATTGCTAAAGTCCTGGGACATTTTGTGTCATATAAGAAACAAGTCCTAAAATCCGACCTCCTTCCACCCTCCACATTGAATGAGCTGTTCCCACTTAAGAGCAGATGTTAAACTTTTGCTTAATCTCTCCTTTCTTTTGATAAGGATGTGTTTGTATAATCACATAATGACCTGTTTACATTTTCTGGTGTGGAGGGCTGTGAAACCTTAACCCCTCCCCCATTTCCCTGCCACACCTGCCGTTCCAGAGACAAACATCTTTGTATCTCAGAGCCACATTTAGATAGAATTTGTAAATGCAGGTGTATTTTTGTAATTTTTTTTGCAGTGTATTGTCCTTTATGTAGCACTGAACTTTGTAAAGTATATTTTTTTAGGGAATTCATTTTTTAACTAAAAAAAACTGCATGCTTTAGAAAAACTGCAATAGAATCAAACTTTGAAATTAAAACCTTTGCTTCAAAATGGTTTCGCAGAGGTTATGGGGAGACGAGTGTGCAACCTCAGGGCCGAGCGAAGCTAGGTAGGTCCTTGCCACAGTGAAGGAGAGGAGGGTCATTTCCGAATCCTTACAGGAAGAAAAGATGGACAGAAGCTTCATGCTGGTCTGAGCAGGAGCTGCGGATTCTGGATTAACATAAGAATTACTGCCAGCTCATCACTACTAGAAGAATTTCAATGCATAGCATTCTCAGGTCATCTGCCAATATGACCTTGTTAATGTAAGAGATTCGATAACATAACAGTTCATTGGTTTGCATATGCTAATACGACATTAACTCCAATTATTTTGTCTTTACATTTACGAATCTCATTCACTTATTACTATATACTAGAAGTGTCTGGAAAGCCATAATATTTATGCTGTTTGGGTTACTCAGTGTATTCCTGAAGTCTATCAAGTGCAAACATGGTCACTCAAAAGAGGGTTTTTAAAACTGTTGAAACCTAGCCATACCCAAGGATAATCAAATATGAATCTCCACAGGGTGAAACCTGAGAATGTTTACTGTTTTAGAAAGTCCTAAGTCCCTTCTAATGTATAGACAAGGTTAAAAATCACAAGCTTGTGGATGAGCCCTAGACTCACAGATATCTGTGCAGATACAAATGATGTCCAAACCCAGAGAAGCCTACGTCTGCTCATCAGCATCTCGGTGTTAGGGTATCTATCATGTCAGGAACTGAGGCAGCTATCCAGGCATTAGAGGGTAACGTATCTAACCAATGGGCAAGAGACAAAGGAAGTATAACACAGACACCCCCACCACCATTTTTGTGTTGCCTAAGCAAACTCTATTAAGAATGGGTGGTAGTAAAGAAAAAGCATTATGCTGTGTATGTATCCACCATCATTGACAACCCACTAACCTGCTGCAACCCAGTAATCTCCATTTTCCAAAAGGAAAATCTTGATCTACTGTTTGACTACAAAGGGCAAACTTCAAGGCAATTACCAAATACTTAGGTGACTTTTATAGGAATAAAGCTCTAAGAACAGGAATTTTGCATTAAGAAACACACACACACACACACACACACACACACACACGAACACTGAAGTAGCTAATCCAGACTATTCTGCCACGTACATATGCACAATGATCCTCTGAGGTCTAAGCCTTGTCTTGCCTGAATTACCAGCGAAGCTGCTAGAAGTCATTACCCCCCAACAACAGCAGAAAAATATAAGTATTTAAGTTTGTATGTCTTAGATGCATATTTTACTTTAAAAATTCAATCTCCGACTCTCTTGACTTGAATACAAAGTATGGTTGCTATGTGGTACAATGGTGTAGAAATAAGCCATCCCAGGATATAATGGATGCTCCTAGATGTGATGACATGATTGGTTAACACCAGACAGCAGTAATTTCAGGTCAGTTTTATTCAAGCAATTGCTTTATAGCTTTTTCTATGGTAAATTTTAACTTTGTAATGTTTTTGCGATGATGAAAGCAATATCTGTACAAATGAAAAGCAGGATCTCTTTTACATACTGTTGATTAGAACATGTTGATTGTACACTAAGTATTAAATATTTAGGTGTATGTTCTTCGTTGTTTGCTACTCCTACAAACTTAATAATTTAGCATTCTTTCTTAACACTACAGTGTTGGTTTCTGCTATTTTTCATATCTGACTATAGACATTCTTTCTTGAATTTTTTTCCTTGTTTTCCGATTGGTTTTAATTTGACTTGCTGATGTTGTGGTGCCGTGTGGCCCAATAAGCTGTATTCCCCACCCCACCTGAAAACGTTTTTTAGAAAATTAATAAATCTTATTTTCAGAGAAGATTTAGAATCATAGCAAAATAGAAAAGAAAATGCGGGAAACACCCATATTCCTCCTGTCCCTGTACGTACAGCCTCGCCATTATACCCATCATTACTGTAATAGCCAAATAATTGTAGGAAAAAACCTACAAGTCACTTCAGAGACTGCACTCTGTTTCTTCTCAGATTCTGCTTGTGCTCTTCGGATACAATGTGATACCTTCCAAAATCTAATATTCTTGATAGACAGGTAGATGTACCACAAAAACAAAGGAAAGGCATCCTACTGGTGAAGCAAATTGTGCTTCGGAAGAAAACGGCTTCCAGAAACCCAGAGCCGAGGACTGAGCAGCACTGAGGACCTAGTTTGGCAAGCACAGGGCATGAAAGGGAGGCTCTCGTTCATCAGCTGGCCCGGGAGGGCTGCAGAGTCAGTCACCCCGGCCCAGTGAGTGGACTATGGGGCTTTATGTTCTTGACTCTCCCGCAGGTTGATTCCAGAGAATAAGCCAAGCATTTCATTCCCCAAGTTTCCCTCCACCAGCTGTTCCCACACAATGATCTATCTTGTTTCTCTTCCACAGGACGCTGGGCTTTGCTGGCTCCAATAGGGCTGGCTCTGAATCATTTCCAGGGAAGCCACTGATGTAGCTCTCTGTTTTTCATTTGAGACATTCTCAGTCCTTTACAAGTGTAGGGTTGTTAGGTCATGTCGAAGGTAGTCTCCAAGACCACTAGGTCCATGACAATAAGCCAGTGAGGAGCTTCCCAGCCTTTGCTCTGGGACTAGAATCCAACCGAGGAGTTTCCCATTCTCCCTGCTTCCTGACTTTCCACCTACTGGTGGCTGTATACCCGTTCTCTGCATGTGGGCCCCTGGGAAAGAAAGCTCTGGAAGTCTCCAGAGGACACTTGGGTGTGTTAGAATCAAAGCCTTCAATTAAGGAGTTTAGCGACTCTACAGAGAAGAACACCTTACAGCAAACAGTGTAAAGGTAGGGGTGTTCTAGATCCCTGGATCTCTCTCTGCCCCCTAAGTGAAAGTCATGGTTTACAATTCCAGGTGCACAACCTTGACCTCTCGTTAAATCTCTGGTGCCACAAACTCCCTGCAGCCAAAGTGCGCACAGGGTTTCAGCCTAAAGAGAGTGGCCTTTGGGGCAATAATCCCTTTCCTTTAACTCCCCTTGGGAAAAAAAGATTCCCAGCTATGAAAGTTTAGGAGAAAGGAACAACTTGCCCTGTATGCTTTGTCACTGGTGTTCCCTACGATCAGGGCTTTACGATGGCCTCACTCACCACGCAACTGCCAAGTCCTTTCTGTCCCTTGCAGAAAAGAACCCTGAGGAACTTAGAAGTAGAAGCAATGGAAATACATCAATTCTTTCCCCCGGTCTGAGAGTGAATACAATTTGATAGGACCCTGGGGACATCCATTTGCTAATTGTAATTATGTGACCCTAGGGACCCTCCGTCCTTCTTGTTGTTCATCAATGACACTGAAAGTTCCTGGAGATGCAAACCCTGTATGGATAGTTGAACCAAGCCTTGAGGTTCTGACACAGCTTCTGCCTTGTGCTCCCAACTCCAGATCTGGTCACCAGCTAGGTAGCTTAGATGCTAGGTCCTAAAGGAACCAGAAAAAAAATGGCCGTGATTATAACCCTAGAAGTTTGCCAGTGCCAAACAAGAGGCATTCCTCATCTCGGAACACATAACACTCCATGAGTATCTGCAGCCAGAGTAAAAGCAGAGTCTAGAGTGTCCAGCTTACATCATTCAAGTATAGCTCAACTGAGGCTATGTCCTGAGTCTACGGGTAAGTACCCTATAGACTTTCATAGGAGTCCCTGGGAAGGATGCAGTTTATGGATGGGAGAGGCCTTGTAGGGAACAAAAAAAGTCCCCATTGTCGAAACTGAAGGTGGCACAGCCCAAGGTGCCTGGTCACTGCATACAAAGGCGCCAGAGCAAAAGGCTCGTTCAGTGTTCTACTCAAACAGCCTCTTTCCTGGAACAGTGAGGGGTAATGGTCTAAGTGGAGGGAGTGCCTGAGAAAGGATCAGCCATCCTTCTGCTTCTCCAAGACTGTATGAGGTCACTCAGCCCTTTGCTACTTTTATTTTGGCAGAGGTTGTTGCCTTAAAGGTTTCCATATTCCCAGAACCCTCTCCCCGGTCTACCTTTGCTGTGTAACAGCCTTCACTAAACCTGGGCAGAAGAGGAACTAAGGGCCAACAAGGATACTTTAAGCTGTGACAGAGCTTCAAATGCCTTATGCTCTCACTCAGTTGAACTGTTCCCGCATGGGCAAATGTAAGAAATGACCCAAGACATGCTCTAACAGTCAAGAACAAAATGAGGGGATTTGGAGAAGTAGGCGGGGTGTTCATGGCCCATCACTGGAAATAAACACTAGATGGAAATTTTTACTACTCTTTGAAAGTGTGTGTGTGTGTGTGTGTGTGTGTGTGTGTGTAGTGTGGTGTGCACATGTGTGAGTGCAGAGGCCGAAGGACACCACTGGCTCTCCCACTCTATTACTATGTTTTTCTTCCCTGAGACAGAGTCTCTCACGGAAACTGGATCCAGTAAAACAACCAGCAAGACACAGCAATCCTTCCATCTGCATCATTCCACAGCACCGAAGTAACAAACACGCACCCATACCTGGTTTTTAACATGGTGCTAAGGGTTTGAACTCAGGGCCTTACATTTGTGCAGAAAGTGCTAAGCCCTCCATTGTCTTTTGAGTGACCTGGCAAAGATTTTTGAAGTGTTTTAGAATATAGAAAAAGATGAGGGTCTTTAATTCAATATAGAAAGAGAATAGTGTGGAATAAAGAAGGAATGAAAGAGAATGGAGAAAGAGGGAGGGAGGGAGGAAGGAAGGAAGGAAGGAAGAAAGGAAGGGGGTAAAGAAAGATGATAAAAATGTATTTGGAAATATAGATGCTTTCTAAATGAGCTACAGGAAGTTGAATCATTTATTCCAGAAACTAGGGAAGTTCAACACAGGCATTTTGCTTATTTGCAGAAGGCAGCTGATAAGGAAGGTACTGGCAGATGATCACATATCATTCCATAAAATACAATCTCACTTAATGACTTTATAACTTTGGAATGGAAAACATCATCTTTAAGTAAATAAATATGTCTGCCAAAAACCTGACACCTTTGTAGAAACCAGACAGGACTCACCATTACCATTTCTGCTCAAAACTGTACAGACATTCCATGTGCTGAAAACAAGTAGCTTAGCTTTCTGTCACCATTTTTTTAAATGCCCGACATAAATTACTTGGACAAAGAACAGAACTATTTTGGCTTGTGGTTTTAGGCATTTTGGACCATGAGAAGCTACTCTGGTTGCTGTGGGCCTGTGATAAGGTAGAACGCCAGGGCAGCTGTAAACAAAAGTCCTACAGCTCCATTCCTAGCCTGGAGGAAGAAAGAAGATGGGGAAGGATAAAGGGGAAGGGAAGGAGAGTAAACGGAGAAGGATAGAATGAAAATTAGGGTGAGAAAAAGGAGTAAGAGGGAGTATAAGGGACATAATCTCCCTAAAAGGATGCACCCCACTCCCACTGGGCCCTCACTCTCAATCACACCACCCTAGACACTAAGTCTTTAACACACACTTCAAACCACATGATATATAAGCTAAACTATGGCACCAAGAAAAACACAAGAGAACATAATTTATTTGCATCTTTAGAATATAGTGAGAAAATTAATGTCTATGGCAAAATCCAGAGAGCAGCGTGGTTGTATGAATAGTTTTATTGACTATGCTGCTTTTTTAACTACCATAGTAGAGTTCAGTAACTGAAAAAGAGATCCTGTGACCAGCAAAGCCCAAACTAATTCTTCCCTGACCCTTCACAAGAGAAGATTATCCACCTTAAAAGAACTTGCTTTAAAAAAAAAAAAGGAGAAAAATATCAGTAGGGCTAGCACATGCAAATGTATCAACAGCTTTCCCTATATTGTTTAGATAATGGCAAGTCTAAATAACATAGTGGGAAAGAATTCCATTGCAAATAGTAATTAGAAGCTGAGGAGATGACTTGCCAGTTAAGAACACATATCATTACAGAGGACCTAAGTTGGGTTCTAGCACCTACATTGGGTTGCTCCTCACCACCTATGGCTGTAGATCCAAGGGGATCTAAGGCCTCCAGCCTCCACATGGACTTGCACTTGTGTGCACACAGTCATGCACATACATATGAAGACATAAAAATCAATACTTTCTTTTTCATAATTTTGAGAATTTAATATATGATTATCATATTTACATTTCTTTTTCATAATTTTGAGAATTTAATATATGATTATCATATTTACATCTCTTACACCCTTTCCCCTTCCCTCCTCAATTCCTTCCACGTGTGAACCCACAGAAGTGGGTCCACTCCACCTTGACTGAAGGCCGGAGAGCTTAAGCCTACTCTTGCTCTTCCAAAGTTATTGACAAGAAGTCTGACTTAAGGAGTGGCTAAAAGACATCTTGACCTAGAATATGGTTACTTGGTGTTTGGGACATTGATGGCCCATAGAGGTGGACCCACTCCACCTTGACCAAAGATCAGAGAATTCAAGCCTATTCCTGCTCCTTGAAGGATATGACAGGAGGTTTGACCCAGGGAGTGGTTGCCTAGAGAATGCTTGGTCTAAGGTGTGGTCATTAGATGCCCTGCCTGAACAACAGAGTACTTAACTAAAAGATATTGTTGATTGATATTTAAAGTATTTAAGTGAATAATTGTTCTATTGGTCCTTTCTGTCATGTTAAAGCAGTCCTTTATCTTCTTCCCCCCTTTTTTAGATTGGGGTACATAAGCACATGAAAAATAAATACGATCGTATTCAGTATTCACTGGGCTGCCCTATCCTATGTCCCAGTTCTATCCTATGTCTCCGTATTTCCTTCATATCTCTATTTTACCTACCTAACTTTTCTAATCCCTATGTCCCTACTCTGGAGCATGCGAGCCCATCAAGGCTGGACCCCGACACTCCCATGCCTTCTCTCACTTCCTCTCAAATTCATGGCCTCTTCTTCTTCAATTATTATTGTTACATAGGTATATATACAACTGTTTTGGATAATCAGTTAGCATTGAATAACATGTCAGGGTGCTTGTCCTGAAAAAAATGGTTCTTACTCTCAGTAGTCATTGATGCTTCATCTAGGAGTGGGCAGTTGAGAAACTTATTCCATCCCCATGGCTTGCCATTGGGTGATGTCATCTATGCAGGTCTTTAGGTAACCATGTTGAGATTTCACGGATGCTGCTTCCCTGTCATGTCTTGGAGGCACTGCCTCACAGCAAGCTTTCTGCTGGTGACCCTCTGGCTTGCAATTTTTCCACCTCTGCTTCTGCAAGTTTCCCCTGAGCCTTAAGTATAAGAACTGTGCTGTAGATGTATCAGCTGGAGTTGGGAACATTATGATTAGTTGTTCTCTGCAGAGTGACTAATCATCTCCTGTAATTGTCTCCCTGTGCTGCAAAAAGGAGTTTCTTAGATGAGGGGTGAGCCTTTATTGCCTCTCAGAACTTGTTAGTGAGACACTGTTACTGAAGATGCCACACACTTCAGACACCAGTCTCAGAAGAACTGAGCCAGAACTGACCTAGAAGTCTTCTCCCTGAAGACTAGCTTTCATAGCATCAGTGGGTGCTAAGCAACCTGCTAAAGGAGAACAGCAATCAGTAGTCCTACCTAGTTGTCACACCTACAAACCACAATAATGATCAGCATCGTAAACTATCCACAGCAGTACAATAGTGGCATTTTTAACTTTATGCCAAACAAGAGCTGTCTAATTGGGTCTAAGTCCCACTCAATAGAAGGTAATTCATGCCTGATACAGTAAACCTAGCCAACTACCCATGCTAGAAAGGTCACAGGCACTAAGGAGAACTCACTATTGGCATTTTCCTAAACAAATATGTAATTTCTAATTGCATCCTAAATAAATATCCTTATACCCACAAATAAAATAAATCTTTTAAAAATGAAACAACCGTTAAATGAAAAAGTGGGTAGAGTAAACATAAATGTGCAGAGACTGGAAAGATTGCCCAGTGGTTAATAGCACTTTTTGCTCCTCCAAAGAACCCAGGTTTGATTTCCAGCAACACAGGAAGTTCACACACATCTTTATACTCAGTTCCTGGAGATGCAAAGTCCTCTTCTGACTTCTGTGTACACTGTACACATATATGCCGTGGGCATACATGAAGGCAAAGAACTCATACATATAAGATAAAAAAATTAAAATACACACATAAACTTCAAGAATAAAACATAAAAGCTATGAAACTTTGATTCAACATAAAAGAAACTTGAAAGGATATATTGCATTCATAAGTGAAAGAATATTATAAATATATCAATTATCCCTGAATAATACACAAATTCAATGCTATTCAAGGAGAAATTTCAATGGTTATTTTGGGAAACATGAGTTTTAGAACTTGGAATCAAAAGCAGGAAATTTACCAAAATAGCCAACAATATTTGGAAAACAATTGGGTAGAAATAGCAATGCTATAAAAAATACACCATGCAACTAATAATTAAAGTTATATAATGCAAATGTAGTCAGAAAAGCAATGAATAGAAAGTAGAAATTATGAAACTGATACATGTACATGGAAATGTAGCATATAATAGAAATCAATATTTCCAGATATTAGAAGGATACGAGATTGTCTAAAAATGGCCTGGATGAACTTTCTACACTTTTGAAACTTACAAACCTATTTAATAGTTTATAGGAATGAATTCCAGATGGATGGGAGATCTAAACGAAATCAAAAAGACGTATTGGGTAGAGCATCCATGGTCTTGTTTTCAATCTTAGGATAGAAGCTTGCTCAAAATAGCTACCAACAAACTTCAAAGTCATTTTTTAAAAAGTTACCAACTCACTCTTCTAATTATTTTTAGTTTCTGAAAAACAAAAATAACTAAACACAGTAGAAAAGTTAAAATGTGTCTGAGAAGAAAAACTTTGAGGTATGTGAACTAATATCCTAAAAGATGTAAAACTTCAAACACTCCCCCCTAAAACTTTCAGTTTATTAAGGGATAATTAGTGGAAAATATGCTCATGACATAAGTTCAACTTTACTAGCGATCAAAATCCCACCCAAAACAAAAGGATAATGCCTGTTTCCACACGTTTTGAAGAAAATTCCATGGGTTGCTGAGAAGAACGTGTATTTGGATGGATAATGCCCTGCAGATTTATATTAAATCTGATCTGTGATGTCATTTAATTTCCATATTTATCTCTTTTTTGTTGGGAAGAAGACTTATTAATTCATGAGAGTGGGATATTGAAACCTCCTACTGCCATTATGCTGATGTTAGGTGATGACTTTACATCTAATAGGATTTAAAAAGTAAAATTCAATGCACTTGTGTTAGGAACATACACGTTTAGAATGGTGATGTCCTTTTCCTGCCTTGTTTCCTTAATCAGTCTGAAATGGTCCTTTTTATCTTTTCTCTCCAGTTTTGGTTTGAAGCATATTTTGTCAGATATTAGTACAGTGATCCCTGCTTGCTTCCTACATTCATTTTTTTAAAAGTGTGTTTTCCGTCATTTCGCCGTAAGCAGTATCTCCCTTCTGTGGTGAGGCACATGACTTGGAAGAAACAGATAGACAGTTGCTGCTCTTTTGTCCAGTATACGAGTCAGTGCCTCCTCACCGGGAAGCTGAGGTGCTTGATACTCAGAACTATTATTGAAAGGTATATCAATTCCTGCCACGTTGTTGATTTTTGTAGGATTTGGTTTTGTCCTCTTTCTTTCTGTTTGCCTATGACTCTAGCATGGTTTATGGTTTCGTGCGGCCTCGTGAATGGATTTATTTTTCTCTTCACCCTGAAAGATTCCT
Organism: Bramus lutescens; assembly: GCA_001685075.1. Classification (NCBI taxonomy): domain Eukaryota; kingdom Metazoa; phylum Chordata; class Mammalia; order Rodentia; family Cricetidae; genus Bramus; species Bramus lutescens. Next base: position 163,841 of record LOEQ01002311.1, on the reverse strand, counting down.
TAAAGTATTATCTACAGAGCTGGTTTAGTGACCATAAATTCCTATAGCTTGTTCTTACCATGGGAAATTTTTACTTTTCCTTCAGCTATGATAGACCGTTTTGCTGTGTATAGTAGTCTGAGTTGGCAGTTGTCACCTTTCAGAACCTAAAGTGTGTCTGTCCTGCCTCCTGGCTTTTCAAGCTTCAGCTGGTAATCCACTGTTGTTTTCATGGGCCTGTCTTTATATATGTGGCTTAATATTTCTTTCTGCTTTCAGTTTACTTTCTGCCCTGCACATTCACTGCCTTAAATATGGTCTTGATTCTCCAGTCTTGTCTGTTTGGTGTCTTGATTGCCTCATGTATCTGACTGACATTTCTTTTTATCCTCCTGAAGATTTTCTCCTACAGTTGTTTGGGGGAAAAAAATGTTTTCTGTGCCTTTAGAACTAAATTTGCCTTCTTCATCTATGCTTGCTGTCCAAAGTCTTGGTTTCTCAGTGTGGTGCTTTTTTCTTGTAATTCCCGCTGGCACCTTCTTATTATTTCATCTTTGTCTTTGTTTAATTGATCTGTTTTCTTCACCTCCTCTTCAGGCTCAAATAGTCTGCCCTCTGCTTGGGTTCCTCTACTGATGAGACTCTCCACAGAGCTTCTTTACTTGATTCCTTATGCTTTTCAGTTCTTGAATTTGAAAATGGTTCACACTGGGCATTTCTGTCTTTTACTGAATTCCTCTCTGCTACTTTGTGCTACTTTCCTTATTTCATTCCAGTTTGTGTTCTTGATCAGCATCTTCTTTCTGTTTTTATTTCTTTCACAAACTTGGATGTACTTTGCTTTCTTTCAACACACTTCTTTGATTTCTTTGACCATTCTTTTGATTTTTCTTGGATTTCACGTAACTCGTTCTCACTAGATGCCATTTCTGGAGGTTTCATAAAATTATTGGAGGAGTTATGTTATCTTGTTTTTATGTGCTTCTTCTGTTACTCCTTTGGAATTTATACAACTGTGTTAATATCTTGATTTACGTGGAGAAGGCTTTCAGACGGGCTCTAAATCTCAACTCTCTTTCTTCCTTCCCATCAAAGATCTCCTTCGTTAGATAAGTTCATCCACAGACCTTTTACTTTGAAAAATACGAGCTTACTGTACCTTATCTTCAAATTTTTAATCATGTGAAAAAGCTTATATCTACCTGTATGTATACCTACCAACATGTATGCACACACACACATTCTGGAGACTATCTGAAACTATTAATGTCAATCATTAATAGGTAAGAACTCTAATAAGAGGAGAGAAATGTTATAATGAAGTAGCAAGATGGAGACTTTACCTTTTTTATATACTTGTGGCTGGTTGAAGTTTTATAACATGTACTATTTTTTGCAAGTGTGAGAGGACAACATTTAATATATGTCACTTGAATATCCTTTCTCCTTCATTCATCAGAACTACATGTGCAATGGTTCCTTGTTTAATTTTCTCTTCTGAACTCTCTTCATAGTGAAGAACTAAGGACGGTGTCTCTAACACTAAGCCACCACTGGAAAAGAATTCCATCTAAAAGGATCAGGAATGTAGAGACCATAATACCCACATTCTTGAGATGAGGAAAACAGGTAGATAGAAGACGACCAAGACCATTGAGAGAGACAATGTGGTAGTCAGCGTGGGCGGCCTTAACAACTAGGGAGTTCTCACAGCAGATAATTTCCTCACTGTGCTGGGTGAACTTCCAAAGTCGAGCTTTTGTCTAGTTCCCTCTGTTTGCAAGAGCATGTGTGTGTGTGTGTGTGTGTGTGTGTGTG
>LOEQ01002311.1:145219-162029 GCA_001685075.1 Bramus lutescens | reverse complement strand
TGTGTGTGTGTGTGTGTGTGTGTGTGTGTGTGTGTGTGTGTGTGTGTAGACTTAGGAAAAGAGGAAGAGAACAGATGTTCTCTGCGCTCTCCTGTTACAGACACTAAACCCATCCTGAGGTGTCCACCATCGTGACCTTATTATCTACTTCACAAAAGCTTCATCCTTACTTCTTTTTCATTGCTTGCGATACTAGGACTTCAACACATGTATTTTGGAAAGATATAAATATTCAGTCTGAGTAGACAGGCACTTTTATTTTATGTGGAAGAAATCAGAGGAAAATAAAGGATGTTTTAAAAGAGTGTGTACTCCATCATTTAAATGACATTCAAATATAGCATAGAATTTCCTTTTTATTTTTACTAAAATACTAATCTTAGTCTTAGCTATTGGGACTTGGAGCTTGAGTGCATCACATTTTCAAAGTTAGAAAATAAAATATAAGTGTATTTGTTACAGGCTACCACCATTATTGAGTTTTGAAATTTTAATTTTTTATATAAATGAGTGTTTTACCTAATGAATATGCATGCATCCAGGGTGGGCGACTGGCGCCCAGCCAGAGGGCATCAGAACCCCTGGAACTGGATAATTGTGAGCTACCATGCAGGTATTGGAAACAAAGCCTGGATCTTCTGCAAGAACAGCAAGTGCTCTTAACCACTGAGGCATCTCTCCAGCCCTTGCAATTTGTTTTTAAAAGTGAATTTGAACAGAAGAATTTTGAGGCCATTTTCCTAGACATATTCATTACAAACAGCATTTCCTGAAGCTATTCTCGCCCCATTCTCACATCAGCAGGAGGAAGGGATGCATGGCTGGAACATAAAGAATTGTGAGGCCAAGACAGCTATGCAGCATGCAATGCCACAGGGAATTCCACCTTTCTACATTTCTCCAAATGCAGAGAACAACAGAGAGCCTACTGTCTGAGGAATGAACCCTGCCGTCAGCTACAGACTCTAGGTGATGTCAATGATGCTCAAGGATTGTAACAGACGTCTGTCTCTGATAGGAATGTCGATAGTCAAGACGGCTAGACATGCATGAGTAGGGACAAGGGACATAGGACATCTCTGTGCTTTCCTTCCCATTTTCCCGTGACTCACAAAGTTAGTTTAATATCCTTAAAAGAAAACATTATGTTTATATTTTAAACAAAAAAAATTGTATCACCAGTAGAGACTTCTAGACCCCCATTCCACTCAGTTTTCTCCTTGCCCTTCCTGCCACGTAAGAGGATTTTACTTCTCTGAAAGGGAGCTGGGCAGGTAGGTACATGTCACTTGGTCTAACTGATAGACAATAAAGGAAATGACCCATGAAATAGCCCCCATGAAACATTCTTTTCAAGACTTAATTCTATCCATCCATAGTGTAAGATAAAGCCTGTGCAGAAACAGGTTCAGAGAAGCCCGCCCCAGTCTCTGTCCTGACCCATAGGTGTGACCTCCGCAGGTTGCACTCCTCTGGAACCCATGGCAAAACTGCTTACAACCCCTTCACTCTGCTCACCCCAGACCATCTTACTTCCGCATAACCTTTCTCTCCAGTACAGAACTATGCGGAGGTTGCTCAGGGTATGAGTTATAATGTTTTTGCTCCCATCCATAAAGGACAATTCTTAGTTTTCCAAACATAGCTTTTAATTGTCCATTCAATTTTGTTGTTGTTGTTGTTTCATTTTTTCACATATTCCCTTAGAATGTCATCCAGGTTAAAACTACATGTTCAGATCTGGTTCCTGGAAGGGAGGGTTATTTGACAGCCTGTTATTATTCTCTCCACAAATATCACTGAGTACCTGAGATGGGTCAGAATTGTGTTAGAACCTAAAGATTTCACTGGAGCGAGGCTAGCAATGTCCGGCCGTCCTCTTTACTTTGAAGACACCCTCGGTCTGATTGGGTGTAATGAATAGTGGTCCTTTACAAAACATACCTCGATCTCCATGTGTACATTAATATTGACATTTTTATTGTGTGGATCCCCTGTAATGGAAGGCACCTTAGAATCAAGGATTATGCCACATTAGTCACTATGTTTCTGGTGCGTAGAACAGCAATCGGCACATAGTGAGTGTTCGGTGAAGGCTGAGGTTAGGAAGGAGGGCAGAGGACACAGAAACTCCAGTGTATCCATGCTGGCCTAGTCCTGCTTCATTAACAGCCAGTCCTTCCCCTTTGGCTCAGGATGAGACAACACACATAGTGACTTTCCCTTTCGGTATGAAATGGATTTGTCAATGACCAAAGAGTGGTATCTGTGCAGATTGGTAGGACCAACAGCGCCCTGCTGGGAAGTCTTTTCAAGAGAGGGTCTGCTGCATGTCTCAGGTGAGTAGCCTGTGTCAGGAGTTCCTCACTCAAGCGCACTCCATTCCCTCCACCTTGCAAGGGTTCTTATTTCTCCCCACTTCCAGTTTTTCATAAGTGTTGCCATATTTAATCCTTAATATCTAGAACCACCCAATATAGTTATACACTAATGCATCTTTGCCTTTTAAAGTAAAGCTTTACAGAAGATCTTAGATCGTGTTCAATAACAAAGATAGTTACTCTATTTAATTCTGCATCTTATTCTTCTCCTTTGGCAAAACATCTTCAAGAACTCTACTAAAGCAGAAAACCTGTCCAGATGTGGTTGCACACATCTTTAATCCCAGCACTCAGCAGGCAGAGGCAGACGGATCTCTGTGAGTTCAGAGCCAGCCTGGTCTACAAAGTGAGTTCCAGGACACCCAGGGCTACACAGAGAAACTTGTCTTGAAAAACCACAACAATGAAAGCACAAAACCCTAGATAGTGCTTTCTAAATAATGCATAATATTCTATAGAGTGTTCACAACTTACTCTAAAGCATCTGTCTCCCTGTTGATAGTTTGTTCCAATACTGTGAACAACATTTCAATTAGTATCTTTTGCTACCTCAGGGTCTCTGGGATGAGGCTTGGCTCAGGAAAACTGGTGTGGGGGTGTTATAACTTGAGAGGATTATGTCAGATTGCCAGAAGAAGATGGGGCAGCATTTCTTCACATCCTTGCCAATTGTTGTTACCAAAATTTTAAAGTAGTTCAGGTTTAGTGGAGCTTCTTGGCTTGCCTTGGCTTGTACATTTTCCTAGTGAGAAAAAGCAGCTTTCCTTTTTGTACAAAACTACAGATACTTTATATACAATGCATTACATTGTATATATATATATATATNATATATATATATACACTTTCACACACACCCCATTTAGTTATTTTAATGGCCTTTTTTTCCTACTGGGATGCCCATGTCTTTTATCTAATAGAAGTTCATTATAAATTTAATATTTTCACATCTAATTTTATAATCACATGTATTACATACATTGTAAATATTATTCCTCGTGCCTATAGTGAAGAAGAGTGAACTTTTAAAATATTGCATTAATGTTTTTTGTTTGAAGCTCTATGCATCTTGAGCTGGAGAGAGAGTTCTGCCTTCAAGAGTGCACTTTGTCTTACAGAGGATATTAGTATTCTATGTTGGGCAGCTCCCAACGGCCTGTAATTCCACTCCAAGAGATATTATGTCTCTGACCTCTGGGGCACTTGAACTTGCATGTACATACCCATACACATACACATAATAAAAAAAAATAAGTCTTTAAAAGTTGCTCTTTTCACCAAAGACAAATATCCTTCTGAGTCTATGTCTTTATCTCTTTTCATTTTCAACTTTATGGTTTTCCACAGAACAAGGCTCCCCATGTGGCTGCTCACACATCATCTGAACATCCTAAGCACAATCCTCAGGTGGCAGGTCCTGGCCTGTCTTCCAGCCCACCCGGTCAGCTATCCTCAATGACCATCTGTTCACATCCTCTCCACAATCTCCTTTGGCTCCCAAGGTTCCAGTTGTCTGTGAGAAAAAAAAAATCCTTCGAAACATTCTGAGTGCTATGCTGTTTTCAGTTTTCCAGAACGGACTTCAGGGATCCTGAAGAAAACAAAACAAAAGGCCACCCCTGCCACCACCCACGGAGGCTGAAACCTGAGGACTTGGCTTATGGCTTAGTTGGTAAGAAGTCCGTGTGATCCCTGGACAGTCTTTATAGGTTTCTCTGCTGTTTCCTGGCAGGAGTTAGTAGTGGGTGGCAAAGAGAGGAGCTGAAAGTCTTGGCAGGGCTCTTAGAATGGATGAACTTTTAAAGAGGAGTTCTCACAACCTCTTAGCAGCCAAAGTGGGAAGAAATCACCCACATAGACATATCTCTTGTCACTCACAGCCAGAAAAAGGTTCCCACAATGATCTGGTACCTGGGATGCCTAGACTTCTTCAGAGTTGGGACAGACTTATAGTACTTCCTTTTTAGTTAGTTTGTTTCAAGAGAAGAAAAGTATTTCTGGATATTCCTATCGCAGCATCCACCATGGTGGCTGGAGCATAGGGTATTTGAACACATGGTTACAAGTCGATGGCACTGTCTGGGACAGTGGTGTAATCTTGCTGAGGACGTACATCATTAGGGGTGGGCTTTGAGGCGCCTTAGACTCACGCTACTTCCAGTTCCCGTTCTCGACTCCTGATTGTAGTTGAAGATGTGATTACAAAGTTTCCCGCTCCAGCTGCCTGCTGTCACGCTTCCGCCACCATGATATGCTCTTATCCCTCTGGAAGTGTAAGCCAAAATAAACTTCTCCCTCTATAAGCCACCTTGGTCGTGGTATTTTAACACAACAACAGAAAAGTAACTAATACAAACGTAGGTACCGGAGAGCAGGGTGTTGCCCTGAAGACTCTGACGGTGTTGGTGTTTTGTTTTGTTTTGTTTTTTTGGAGGGAGGTGGAAGACTTCTGAACTTTGCATGAGTAAATCAGTTGAATGCTGCAAGCTTAGGTGACTGGGGCCACTCTAGCAGGAGCCTGGGAAGCAATAGCACCGACAGTAATGGAACTGATGGACAGCCAGCTCAAGAGGTTTTAGAGCAGAACAGCATCAGCAGCTGGGCGAGAAACAAGCTTCTGACAATTTGGAAAAGATTCTGGCTGCCTTCTACCTGTATCCTAAGAACCTGACTGAGACTACATTGAAAATTAATGGACTAACTTCTTTGGCTGCTCAGGTCATCTTCTGGTGCAAGACTCTCCTCCTTTGCTACCAAGCAGATTGTGTTGCTTTCCAGCATCATACAGGCTTTCGAGATAGTTACTGCACCTCCAGGTGCCAAGTTAAAATTTAAGGCCAAAAGATGACAAAAAGGATAGAGGAATGGAATGACAAATGAGTGAAGTCCCTTCGTGTAAGGAATGAGGCAATCTAGAAGATTGGTTGTGGATTGTCTGCCAGGGAGGTGGACGTAGGCGATGAGGGCATCAGAATCCTTGAACACCGTTGTGTTTCATCCATGTGGACTTGCGTGACCACTTACCTCTCAGGATCAAGGAATTTCTGAAAGCTAAACTGAAGTTAATTTTAGCAGAAAATAGCACGAAGAAGTGCTACCACATAGAGAACTTTGCAGAAAGCAGAAATGGGTCATGCTATTTCTCCCAGATGCATTTAGTTTAGTTCTCAGATGATATCATTGCCTGTACTAGTAAGAGAGGGCAATTCCAAGATTTGTCCAGTTACCACAACACAGATCTTATAATCAAAAGCATTTCCCTTGTCTTTGAATGCACATAACTTCAGCCTCAAATTCCTTACCATTTGGTCTCAATAAACAAAAGTCAGTAAGAAAACGGTGTCCCCAAACCCTCTGAGCACAGACCACCACAGTAAGAGCTGCAGGGTCAGGTCCCAGATCTACGAGCCACTCATACGTGTCCTTGAGAGACCTTTCCCCTGACTTAGTTTATCATAAGTAAAATGAGACAGGATCTGATAGTCCGCATAAAGACTTTTCCAAGTCCACCATTCTAGCATCGTAAGACTATAGGAGCATAACTCTCAGACTCCAGCATGAGAGAAGGACCACATCACCTGTCCTGCATGTACATGTTCAGCAGCCAGAGATGCCCCACTATTGTGTCAATCTGCTTTGCTGAGACTATGTTTGGGTGGGAGGTAGACCAAGAATATTGGTAGATGATGGGAGCTTCAGTTTTCCTTTCTTCTCACAAAATAAAAACATTGTTTACACTCACCCCTCTCTGTGGGCTAAGTTAGTTTTAGTTGTCAACTGTATATAATCTAAAATCACTTGGGAAGAGAGTCTTAATGAGGAATTGACCTGCAAGAATGTGGAAGGGCAAGTACTATCTCAGTTATGTTCATTGAGATGAGAAGGCTCAATCACTGTGGGTGGCATCATTCCCTAGGCAGAAGATTGTGAACGATTTAAGAATGGAGAAAAAATGCAAGGATACATGCATTAATTCTCTTAGGTCTTGAGTGTAACTGTGACTAGCTGCTTCAAGTTCCTGGTGCTTGACTTACCCTAAATGATAAACTATAATCTGGAACCGTGAACTAAAAGAAGCCCTTTATCCTCTCAATTGCTTTTGCCAGGATATTTTATCTCAGCAACATAAAAAATTCTAAAACAATGTTCATGTTCCGGTAACAAGGACACTTTGTGACAACTTCAGAAGTATGGTATTCTAAAATAAAGGGAAAAATAATCTGTAGATATTCAATAGTTAAGTATCATTTTAACTCATCAATAGACAAAGAACATGCTTTCTCTTCTTCATCCAGGGAAAGACTCTGAATAGGAACCTGGCAAATTTCATATTTCCCCTATACAAGGAGGGGTTTGGACTAGAAGCCGCCAGAGATCACCTACTTCTAAAGGATCTGATTGCCAAGACCAATATTTGCCATTAAGAGAAAGGAATGAAAATTCCTATTCAAAACAATTTAAATGTATAGAAAAAATCTGGATCTGTGTCAAGAATATTCATCAATAGGATAGAAGGGAAAGGGCATGAATAAAAACCAAGTGTGATAGCACATATGTGTGTAATTACATCGATCACTTTGCATTTAAAAATATCTTTTAAAACTAATGAAAATGTGTGGAACACAAGAATTATACTTTTTAATCATCATTCCAAGGTCAAGTATCAATAATTGTTGTCACTTCCTGGAGAAGAAAACTGTATTTTGAAGGCAGTAGGTTACTTTCTTGACAACATGCCTGAAAGGCCAGTTCTGGGATTGGAAATGACACCTTGCTCAAAGTGCATACTACTGAAGCAGTGACTACCGGATGGCTTGTGTGGTGGCAAAGAGAGCAAGCAACCTTTCCACAGCTGTCATAGAAAAGATCTGTTTAGCTGTACTGTTTGTCATGGTGGGGAGTTGCTTGCCTAAGCACAGGATTCTCAGGTCTGCACTTCCCAGAAAGTCAGCTTTCTCCCATTATCCCTACTACAAACAATGTGGTAGGCCCTGTGGAATAAGCAGATAACCCCAGCTGCTCAGAAGTCCAAGGCAAGTGGATCACAAGCTCAAGGCTCGTTTCAGCGACAGAGTGAACTCAAGGCTGTCTGGGCAGCTTAGACCCTGTCTCAAAAGAATGTTTATGGTGAAACCTAAGTGGTGGAGGATTGCCTAAAGTGTGAAACCTTGGGTTTGATCTCTGCCGCTTCAAGAACTTTAAAAAAGTGAAATAAAACAAAAATAAGCATTATTGGGAAGAGAGGAAACTGAGAAGAGTAACTAAGTTATATGCTACAGTTATAGGATGGGATTCACAGGGTGGGAAAGAGCCTTTTTGCTTACATTTTGCATTCTCTATATAAAAAAATTCAGAGCTGGGTTGAACCTTAAGTAGCTGTTCTTAACCACAAGGGTTTCCAATGAAGTGCTGGAAAGATTTTTACAAGGCTCTGTGAAATGCATGCCAGACACTCTGGGTTGCTTCTAGATTTACTGGAAAATATGCAACATGTCTATATAAAATTAGCTTCATCATTTAAAGAAAAATTGATGTTGAGGAATATTTTTCTCCACATCTTCCTTCCTTCTTTCTAAGCTGGGGATGGAACCCAGAGCATTTTACATGCTTGTAAGTGTTCTACCATTGAACTACTACATTTCAGCTGGACTTTATAGATACAGTTATTTTTTTTTAATCAGTTTCAGGTATTTTGGAGTGTGCTTAGCAAGTTCCAGCAAAATACAAAACATTAGAAAATCCTAAACTATAAGCACCAATGAATGCTATGTGTGTACTATGAGATCTTTCTTCCCATTAGTAGAAAGGAATTAACTGGCCAATCAGCTGTTTGAATTACAGTACAGGGGAGTGAAAATACAGCCTCACAGGACAACTGAAACCTGGGAAAGTGACAAATCCAAAGAGAGACATGTTGGGGGAGGCTGCTCGTTCATTCACGGCTACCCAGACTCCCAAAATAACCATACAGAAATTGTATTAATTAAATCACTGCTTGGCCTTTCAGCTTATGCATGTTTCTAGCTAATTCTTATGTCTTAAATTAACCCATTTCTATCATTTCATATTTTACCACGAGGCTCGTAGCCTTCCAGGAAGGTTCCTGCTGGTGGCTCTTTCTCTTCTGGCATCTCCATGGCTTCTCTCTGACTCCACCTACTCTCTCCTCCTCTATCTGCTTGGAATTCCCAGCTTGCCCTACTCTGCTAAGTCAATGGCCGAAACAGCAGCTTCTTTATTAACCAATGGCAATAAAACATATTCATAGCATACAGAGGGAAATCCCACATCACATCCCCTTTTCTGTGTAAATAAAAAGGAAAGTTTTAACTTTAACATAGTAAAATTGCATATAATTAAACAGGTATCAAGCAAGAATTACAGTTTCAATATTTACATCTACTTTATCTTTTATCATAATTAAGGAAAAATATAACTATTCATCAACTCCATCAAAGACCCCAGAAGAATATAATATTACTTAAGTAAACAGGAAATGCATTGTAAGCAACTTCTAAAGCTTTAGAATTGACAGAGACATCTCGCTGCCTGGACAGTCACCCAAAGTTCTTCTGCAGTGATGGAGCATCCATTTTCAGCCTACAGGACCATAGCATCTGGCAGACTTTTCCATGAAGCAGGAAATTTCAGAGACAGTTCTGCCTATATTGGCAATTTGCCGTGTCCAGCAGAATGTCTGGCAGGCTCTTTCATGAAGCAGGAATCCCGAAGGACTGTCTCACCTTCTTATGGCAACTTCAGCAGTCATTTTTCTGTGGGTCCTCCATGTCCAGTTCATCAAGCAGTCCAGACAAGAGCAGCTTCTTGCCCAAATGGATAACAAACTCCATAAGGAACCTCTTTGATGCCCACCATCCTCTTGAAGTAGAATGGTACTACCAGGAACAGATGTGTCTCATTGTCATAAAAAGTCTTAAATTCTTAAAACATTTTAAATGCCATATTCTGTTAGTCTTGGAGAGATCTGAAGAATACCTATCTAATTGTAATATATCTCTATATATCTAGAAAGCATGCATACAAACTTGACTATTATAGATGATTATCTATTGATCTATATTTCTTAATTATACATTACATTTTTATATGAGCTTCACAAACACAATAACTTAATCAAAAGCAGAAATATACCTATGACAAAATTGACCTTAAATTTGTATCAATAGACAAAGATCTATACCAATGCAAAGTATTCATATCTATAGCATATCCCCCTTTAAATGTAAACAAACATTTATAAATTATATTTTGGAATTTGGGTGTAGTTCTTTCCAAACTGCTTCCTGCTTTTTGTTGAGCAAAGTAATTTTGAGGATGTTCATGGTGACCTTTCAGAGGGTTTTGGTCCATCAAGCCACATTAGTCTGGGAGAAATCCACAGGTTCTCATCTTCTGTGAAGATAAAAGCAGAACCTCTTTTCCAAAGCAACATCTCCTTAGACCCAAATTTTGAAGTTAAGATACCTTTCAAGTGTATATGTTGGTATAACTTAGCAGCCCACACAATGAAATGTCTCTCTGTACTTAGATCCTTCACAGTCAAAAAATTAAAAAAACCACAATTATATATATGTATATATATGTATATATATATATATATATAATCCAGATTCTCTGTGTATTTTCCATCTTTATGTGGCTTATTTTCCTTACTCTATTACTTTTTCTCCAAGTTTACTCTGTCTCTTTAAAGACTTTGTTTTATTTTTTTAAATGACTTACCTCTTTTTCTAACTCTCTATACTCTTTTTCTTCTCTTTCCCAAACCCACATACATTTATCCAACACTGTGACCCATTGAAAGGTTTTTTTTTTATCTGAATCTATCTTTATTGTGTCTCTGTAATTATTTTCCAACCAGAAGTACCTTTTCTCTTAATGCTAAGCAGGTGTGGCTAGGACCAAGGCTGCTTTGTCTTTTAACTCTGCCCAGTCCAACATTGTGGAGGTCTGTTCACCACCTCTATGAGCCTTGCACCCCACCCCAGTTACAGGTATACAGCAGGTCTATGTTGCACCATTAAGCAGTTTGTAAAACACTGCTCACATAGCCCATTTAAATGCTCAGTCTCCTTAAAGAGACAAGAGTTCATGCTGGCAACACAGCCCAGGAAGCCACCATTTTAAAAATGTGGTGGGTGGGTTTTTTTTCCTGCTACACTGAATCAGGAAGACTTCTCTTAAAGCAATCATGCCTCTGCTTGCTTCTAGCAAACAGAACCCACCCGAGAAAATGTTACTACCAAAAGGCCATGCTTAACTCTATTCTTTTGTATCTAGAATTCATTTTTAAGCTTTTTCAGGTTTTACATGGATACAGTCAACCACGCTGGTGTGCTAATTTGTAGACAGAAGGTTATTCTTCATTTCCAGCTACTCAGCCCTGAAATAATCACACAAAATCTATATTATTTAAAGCACTGCTTGGCCAATAGCTTAAGCATATTTCTGGCTAGCTCTTATATCTTAAATTAACCCGTTTCTAATAATCTGTGTGTTACTTACCAGGTAAAGTTCTATCCAGCACCTGTCTTCAGAGGGACGACATGGCTTCTTGCTGACTCCGCCTACTCTCTCTTCGTCTATCTGCTTGTAGTTCCCACCTTGCCCTATTCTGCTAAGCCATTGGCTGAAACAGCAGCTTCTTTATTAACCAATGGCAATAAAAAAAACATATTCATAACATACAGAGGGGAATCCCACATCAGAGCCGTGTGTCAGACTGGGGAAAATTCAATGTCATGTCTGTCTCCTCCCTCCCTCCTCTCTCTCTCTCTCTCTCTCTCTCTCTTTCTGTGTGTGTGTATGTGTGTGTCTGCCTGCCTGCCTTTTTCTTTGTCTCTCTCTTCTCTGAGTCTGTCTCTCTCTGTGTGTCTCTCTGTTTCTGTCTGTGTGTCTGTCTACCAATCTCAATCATTCCACCTTGGCTTATGGAGCTAAGTCAAACCATGGAGCTTAGGGGGAAAGAAAGGGAACATGAGGCCACATGTCTGCCCTGGTTGGTGATAAGCCATTGGCTGCTGAGGTTGTTCTAAACTAACTCTTTGGGTTCCAACTGGGATTCTGGAAAAAGACTGCCCTCGCTAGTTTTATGTCAACTTGACATAAGTTAGAGTCATCAGAGCCTCAAGTGAGGAAATGCCAGCAGAAGATTCTTAATTAGTGGCAATGGAAGAGGGCCCAGCCAACTGTGGGTGACTCCATTCCTGGGCTGGCGGTCCTGGGTTCTATAAGAAATCAGGCCGAGAAAACCATAGTAGAGCAAGCTAGTAAGCAGCAAATCTCCATGCTCTGCTTCAGCTCCTGACTCCAGGTCTCTGCCCTGTTTGAGTTCCTGTTCTGGCTTCCTTCAGTGATGAACTACAACGTAGAAATATAAGCCCAATAAATCCTTTCCTTCCCAACTTGCTTTTGGGCCATGGTGTTTTGTCCCTGCAACAGAAACCCTTAGACAAAGACTGACTTGAATTAGCTGTTTCTTTGCATTTAAAAGAGTCTTGATAAAGCCACAGAGAGCCAGGTGCCCAGACTACAAAGAAGGAAGAGAGAGAAAGGCAATGGAGGCAGATGCTTGCATCTCACTGAGCAGTTGCCAAGCAGCACTTGCTGTGCTGGTAGGAACTGAGAATCCTAAAATCAGCATGTCAGTCTGCTGGGCTCTCCAGCTGTGAGCCTGTGACACTGCAGTGAGATGCCAGAGACTGTCACCCGTGGGCTTGCAGCAGCGCACATGGAATGGAGTGAAGAAGAATGAACTCTCAGAGTACACCCTGACTGTAATCATTCCCCATGTTCTGCACATACCTCTGTTCTTCTCACATTCTTCTCAGTGTTTGCCTCTTTGAAGAAATATTTCCATTGGAGTGACACAGTGAGAGGAACACTGGCCTTGGACATACGGAATTTTGATTACAGGCTCAATGCCCAGTAGTCGTCATGACTGTGGTCAATTAATTCAACCCTGATGAACCTCAATTCTCTCATAAATAAAATGAAGATAATACTGCCACTACTGGCTGAACTGACAGAAATATAGAAACGTTCTATGCGAAGTTCTCTGGCTCTGGGACACAGGTCTGCACCTCTCAGGTCTCCTTCATGTTCGCCCAGACAATCCCTCAGCAGCTCTCAAACCTGTTCTCAAGCACAGAGAAGAAAGAAAAGGCCTTTGGATAAGATGCTGCACAGCACATAAGCACATGGGGCCAGCAGCTCCCCTGTGCATGCATCCATGAACAAAGGGTTTTCTGCCTCATAACGTGGCCAATTTCTATTCCTCTCATTATGAATACACTGGCCTCGAGCCAACAGACTCCACAGGCATCACACGTTGTTACCATTAAGCCCTGTAGCAGCTGTAAGTTATAAGTTTTATTCATTACTGTGAGGATCGTATCAGGAAAATCATAAAACTAGAGGGCTAGTCTATGGTCTACTGTAGAGGAGTCCCACTGATAGATGTTTTTGGTGTTTGCAAAGAACATTAAACAAAACAGTTCATGACAAGAGGCTAGCATGGGCCCTAATTCTAAGTACAACTAAAATGATCTTCCTTTTTCCAGTCTGTCAATATTTCTGTCCTTTCCTATATAGATATCATTAAAGAAAAAAGCCAAAAGACAAATGAAACTCAAATGCACTAATCAAATAGCTTCCTTATTTTATATATGCTTTAACAATTTTCCAGTCTAGAATCTAAGAAGATATACCTTGATCCCTTTTTATTCAGTACCTGTCAACCATTATTCTACTTCCTGTATCTGAGTTTCAAGATTTCTGACTTCATATGTATGTAAGATCATATGGTGCTTGTCTTTCTGTACCTGGCTGATTTTGCTTAGCATAATATCCAATAACATCTTCACTTGTATTCTAAGTTGTTGTGTAGCAATTTCCTACAAGTTAAAGCATTGCATCCTACAGGAAAAGCTTATTAAAACTCGAGAAGAAACAACTCAGAAGCTTCAGGAAATCCCTGAAATTGACTAGATATACCAGACTCTCCCCCCCTGAAGCATATAGAAGCAGTAAGGACTTCTGAGAGATACTTTCAGACAAGCCTAGCTAGCTGGAAGAAACAGAGACCACTCAAGTTGCCTAGAGATTCATACCAATTAACTTACCTGCATAAAAGCTTGCCAACTTATCCAGCTGCCAGCAAGTTATACAGTGAGCTCCACATTTTCAGCTTCCATGAGTTGTCATCCATGCTTGGGTGGGCTTCTCTAATGCAACTGTCCTTGAGTTCTTTCCAGTCCAGTCAGTAACCCCTTGTACAGATTCCTGTAGGTACCCCAACAAACTTATCAGTTCATCAAGTTGGACTTTGGTGTCCTTATTTTGATTTGTTCTCCTCTATCAGGAGTAAGCAGAAGTCTGCTCAAGTCTCCCCAAGAATAGAGTCGCACAATACAACTAACAGATCCCACCTTTTACTGTTAAATAACATTCCATTGCAAGAATGTACCACATTTTCTTTACTAATCTGCCCATTGATGGTGAGTTATGCTTTTCTCCCATAGCTTGGCAATTGTGATCAATGTTACAATGCACACGAGAATGTAGATATGTCTTTGAGCCCTTGACTTTAACTTATTTGACTTTAACTTATTTGAATACATACAGGTATAGAATTACCCAGTTGTATGGTAGCACCAAATTTAATTCTTAGGAACTCTTAGACTCTTCTCCAGAATGAGTGTGCCTATTTATACTCCCAATACTGAATATAATGGTTCTCTTTTCTCCCTTTCCAGGAGACATGATGCCATTTGGTTTTGGCAATAATGGATATCCAAATGGCTGTGAGGTCATATCTTCCTACGGTTTCGATTTAAAGTTCTATTATCATCATTGAGAATAGGCACGGGCACATTTCTTGCTCATTAAAAATAATCTGATTTGTTTTTGTTTTTCACCTCATTAACCATCATGTCATTAATATTGATTTTTTTAATACTCTATATGATGAAACCCAAAGTGTGACATCTACAAGATTCTCTTCAGAGCTCTCTTAGCTTAGATCCATTATTTCGCTGATCCCCAAACTTCACTTTTTATTTTGTTTTGTTTTGTTAGAATATGGCCTTGTAGTAGTTTTTTCAGAAGAGATAAAGTAAATTTGGCTGCTCCAAGGCCCCTCATTATCACAGACATCTTTCCAAAGTTGTTATCTTAAGTTTACATTTTGTTAAACTTAAAAA
The DNA here is from genome assembly GCA_001685075.1 of Bramus lutescens. Classification (NCBI taxonomy): domain Eukaryota; kingdom Metazoa; phylum Chordata; class Mammalia; order Rodentia; family Cricetidae; genus Bramus; species Bramus lutescens. The sequence continues at coordinate 147,424 of LOEQ01002311.1, read as the reverse complement.
ACAACAAAAAAAGACACTTTAGCTTAGCAGGTTAGACCACGACTGTGTGATTACCCCGTCCCGCCTCTCCTGTCTTTCCTTTTAGTGAAATCACAAGTGCACAGTCACACTGACTTAGGCTAGGGAAGGTGCACTGGGGAGTCTGAGCCGATGTGCTATGTATCTGTACAGCAGACTGCCATCTGGACAGACCAGAGAAGAAATGGCTTCTGGGAAAGAAGAAAGGGTTTCCTCCAGATGCAAGCTTTATCTTCTTCTAGTCGATGTGCTTGCTATCAGTTAGGAGTTCCCTGAAGAAAGCCAGAGATCCTCTCCCAGCACGGGAATACTCCTCTGTTATACTATCAATAAGATGATAAAGGATTACCCATAAGAAATGATGGACTATTTTATTCTCCTTGTAAAAATAATAGAAAAAATACAATCATTTAAGGAAACAATCAGAGACTGTCTACAGGAAACTGTAGGGCAAGCTGATAATAAATAGAAAAAATGAATTCAATTTTTTCTAAAGTTTATATATTTGTGCAGTATCCAGATCAAGAATGTAGGGTATGTTCCAGAATGTGCTTTGGTAGATGCCTGACACAGCAGATAATGCTGAGCCCTATCCACAGCAGGCCTTCAGCAGCATGTCCTGCAGCACTGCCATGCAGCGCCAGTGAATCCGTGCTTCCAAGTTTCACGCCCTGGGATCCCCTCAGCGTGCCTACTCGTTCCTTTCAGAGCCATTTTTAAGCAAGACAAAGGTATCCTCCTGAACACAAAGCCTGGACTACCAAGACAGTGCTTCTCATCTGTGAGACAGCAACTGAGAAGGTGGGTAGTGTATACTGCATGGGTACCTTGAGCCAAGGGAGAATTCATTCCCTGGGCTACGGTTTATCATGACACTTGAAACAACTTTAAAAACTGGCAATTTATAACTTACTTTACTAACAAGATTAACTAATATTTAGTCATAGAACATTGTACTTCAAATGTTCAGGTCACAGTTGCCACAGTAACTGTAATGTTAAAAAGACAAAGGTGTGGAAAGGGGGCTACTCCAGTAGCCACTTCCACGTTTACCCTGTTACCATTTGTGATGTCTTTGTCATTCGAAAGAAGGCTACTTTTGTGTCTAATGTCAAGGGACTTTTTTAAATGACTTCAAGAGAGTTCCCAAAATTGGTTTCAGATCCACCCAAATCAGATTCCACCACGGCCCTGGGGGCACCCAAATCAGATTCCACCACGGCCCTGGGAGCACATACAAAGGCCTTGCCAAGAGTCTTAGGGTGGGATTTTCTTCCCGCATTCCCAAAGTCCTAACCTATAATTCCCAAGGACAGCTTGCTGCCAGGAGACCATTGTAATTTGATTACTGGTATCGCAGAAATGCTTCGGTATATACCATTTTCATTTTCTAAAACCGGAAGAAGTCTTTTGCATACAGATATTATCTGTGCAGTGTGGGTCCCTCTGGAGGACTGGTTAGCAGTCTTGTGTAACATAATCGCCCTCATCAAGCCTTTATCATCAATCTCAGACTCCACTCACCACTTGGCTAGCAGTTGAGAGCTGCCTTCTGCTGGAGCATATTACTTCTTTAGCCCCATCCACTTTCGTGAGCTTCTACCCACACTCTAGCCCCCTGATAAACATCTCCTAGATCCCAACAGCACACATCTCTCCCTTAGCCATGCTCCCATTAACCTGTGTCTGTGCAACAAGGGTGACTGTGGCCTTTCTACTTCCCATGCCATGGTTTCTGCAGACAACAAACCCTTCACAATGGTTTCCACTTCAAATAATCTTTCATCATTTAATATTTATTTATCTTGAGAGAGTAAAGGAGACACTATTTTACTATTGTTTACTTTGAGAGGTTGAAGGAGCGAGAGTTCCGGGCACTTCAACTGTATTTTGGTTTGTTGATGTTTACTTTTTTGGATTTCAGAATCCTAGAAGAGGAGAAACTCAAAGACTGATAGCTTCTTTCCTGGGATCGTACAATGAAGAGTGGCAGTCAGAGCCATCTCCCTTTACACCAAGACCCAAGTTCCTGGGTAGACAAGGAGTGTCCGCTAAAGGGATCTGTCCACATCTGACTGGGTGGAAGAATTGTGCAGGTTATAAAAAGCTAGCTGTGGTGTAGGAGGGTCATCAGTCTATGCGTTACTTTCATTGGTTAATAAAGAAACTGCCTTGGCCTTTTGATAG
>LOEQ01002311.1:98977-130175 GCA_001685075.1 Bramus lutescens | reverse complement strand
CACACACACACACACACACACACACACACACACACCTCAATCTCTCTCACCCTTCCTCTGTCCCTTCCCCAGGCTCCCAGTACTCTTTTATTTTTCAAGATTATCCCCTTTTTGAAGATGATGGTTATCTTATGGGTTTGATTTTGTTGAAAAATGTTTAGCAATATTTTTCTAGGAGGCTGAGAAAGTAAGCAAAGAACCTCTGTGAAGCAAGGGGAACTTTTTATAATCGCACAGTACTGAAGACACGGTGGTTACAGTTGAAGACCTAGGAGAGAGAAAGGATTGGGTGGACAACTAAAGTTCTCAGTTGAAACCTCCAGGGGCTCCACACAAAGGCTCCCGCTTCTGTTCAGTTGGATTCCTGATTTTATGAAGGCAAGTAAACCCCACTGCTCCAAAGATGACAGGGTAAGTTCCTGTCTAGAAGATGTCACTCGGAGCCACTGCAGCTACCCATGTACAGCACCTGCATTAAAAACAAGTACGAAGCAAGAGACAGTTGTAGTAATGAAAAGTGATGGGGAGAAAAGAAACCGGTCCATAGAGCCAGAGTCACAGGGTCTAGCTAGTGGAGTGATTGGGGGGTTGAAAATAAGGATAAAAATGTGTGCAGGTGGATAGGAGAAAGATAAATGAGGCCAGTTCAAAATAGAGACTGGCCAGAAAGCTAGAGAATTGGAGGGTGTGGAGGAGAGGAAACAGAAATGCCAGAATGGAAAACTACACCTACAAAGTAGGACGAAGGTTTAAAAATAAAATTAGAATATTATTAAAAAATTTATAAATTGAGAAATAGCACCTACCTTTGGCCTGCTCATGAACTTCCAGAGGGAGCCTTTGCTCCAAGGACAACAGCAGAATAAAGCGGGTCTCATGTTTCTGTTCCACGAAGGAGCTATTATTTTATTCTCTTCTACCAGTCCTCTCAACCCCGACTTCTCTTTACCTGCCATTCAGTTCCCATGTACCTCAGCCCTACAGACGCACACACACCCACCCCCCCCCACACACACAAACACACACGTCTACATAGGGCCTCTAGATGGTATCAGAGAACCCATAGTGGTAACTGACCTCCCGAGGCCAGGTTGGTAGTCTTCAGGCAGAACAAGCACGCTCACTCTGCTCTTCAGAGACCCAGAAGTTGGGAGCTGTCCCCTCCACTGATGCTTAGGCCTGGGGCCCTCTATTAACTGGTTGGTCTTGGCTATTGGAACGGTAAACTACCTTTTCCTCACGTTGCTTCAAGCTCTCCCCTTACTCGCTGACCCCAGCGCTAGTAGATCACAGGCCCTTGTCCACGACTGAGGCCCAGACTTCATCTTCTGGACTAACCTGCTGCCTCAGTGCTGTCCAATACCTTAGCAGGCATCCACCTCTTTATTAGACTGTGCTCTTGAATTGCTGTCATCCCACATACTCCAGTAGCTTTCCACGGTAGAATTTCCCCACCTCTTCCCCGAGGCAGGCATTTGGCTGGGAGATCTTGCCTCTCCCTGTCAGAGACCTAGGAACCTAAACTGGAGCACTGTCTTTGCCAGCGCCCTTCCCTGCATAAAACAAGTCCAAAATAGGTGAAACCCTTGATTTTCTTTGTCTTCCTTTTCCGTCTAGTTGGCACCCAGGGTGACTTCTGTATTAAGACATCGAAATTCCAATGACTAAATAATAAATCTGATTTGAATGATTTGTTAGAAAGACACCGAGCATGGAATATCTTTTAGTTTCACCAGTGCACTTTTTTTGGTTTATTTTACACACTAACTAGTTTCTCCTCCTGCCCCTCCCCTCTCCCACCTACCCCCACCCCATCTGCTCCTCCACCATCTCCATTCAGAAAAGTGCAGACTTCCCATGGACTTGCGCAAAGCACGGCACATCAAGGTGGGGCAGGACTGTGCTCCTCCCTTTTGTCGAGGTAATCCAGCATGGACAACAGGTTACCAAATGCCAGCTAAGCGCCAGGGAGTGGTCCTGTTCTCGCTCTTAGAAGCCTTACTAAGAGACCAAGCTACAGGATTGTCACACACCTGCACAGGGCCTTGGTCAGTCCCATGCAGACTCCCTAATTGTTGGTCCAGCATCCTTGAGCTCCCACAGAGTTCTTGTGATCTATCTGTGGGTTCTCCCATCGTGACCCCACACACACACACTCGATGATACAATCCCTCCTCTTTTTCTTCTGCAAGACTCTCAGAGCTCAGTGCTTGTCGCTAATCTCTGCCTCTGCTTCCATCAGTTACTGGAGAGAGTGTCTCTGTTGTCTCTGATGGCAATTAGGAAAGTCACCAATCTGTTTGCAGTAGTTGGCCAGTTCAGGCACTCTCTCAACTCTTGCTAGGAGTCTTAGTTAGAGGTCATCCTTGTGGGTTCCTGGGGGTGTCCCTGAAGCCAGGTTTCTCCCTAACCCCGAAATGCCCCATCAAGATTCTTTTTTGTTACTCTTCCTCTCTATCCTGCCTCCAACTCGTCTCCTGAACCCAGGCCCCCCAGCCCGCTCCCTCGAGTTCCCATCCCTCCATCCCCCCATCCCCATTCCTGGTTTACCCTGGAGATCTTTTCTACTTCCCCTTCCCAGGGAAATCCATGTATTCCTTTTTGGGCCCTCCTTGGTATCTAGACTCTCTAGGGCTAAAGATTGCAGTTTGGTTATCCTATGCTTTAGTCCTAATAACCACTTATGAGTGAGTGTATACCATGTTTGTCTTCCTGGGTCTGGGTTGCCTCATTCCAGATGATTTTTTTTTCTAGTTCCATCCATCTGCCTGAAAATTCCATAAGGTCATTATTTTTTTACAGCTGAGTTGCTCTCTGCTGTGTAAAGGTACCACATTTTCCTTATCTGCCCCTTGGTTGAGGGTTATCTAGGTCATTTCCGGGTTCTGGCTATTGTGAGTAATGCTGCTCTGAACATAGTTGAGCAAATGTTCTTGTGGTATGGGTCTATGTCATACAACCCCCCNNGCCATATTTGGAGCTGCCTTTCCCATTATGATAGATTGAAACTCTCTGAAACCAGGAGCCAAGTAAATCTCCCCTTCCTTATAGTGACTGTTCTCTGCCGGGTGTTGCGGTCACCAAAAAAAAAGAAAAAAAGAAAAGAAAAGAAAAAAGCAAAGCAACTAATATAGAAAGTATCCTGGACCTCCCCAGCAGTTTTCAAGTTGGAGAAATTGAAGAAAGGGAGGCAGATGCAGGGAAATAGTACCAATTGGCTATCGTTGGCTAAGAAATCAGAAGGGGGGCTGATTAAATGATTTTATATTAAGAAGGGATTGAATGGATTAGATCCAGGTAGCTCAACAATGGCCGTCTCACACTGGAGCAACCAAGAATCCAATAGTTGCTCAGTTCCTAAGGATAGGTGTCTCGGCAGTCCCAATCTGGCAAGAAAGGCCTGGAGGATTCCAGAAAAGCTGCTGATCATTAGTCAACATGGGGAGCCCATATTAAAAGCCAGTTCTGATATCAGCGAAGTAGGATAGCTGGACTAGTCCACAAGAGTGAGGACAAGCAGGCAAAATTTCCTTCTTCCATGTTGTTTTATCTGGGCTGCCACTAGATGGCGCTCACACTTAGGGTGGGTCTTTACATTTCAAATAATTTTACTGGAAAAAAAAAAAAAAGTCTTTCACAGCAGTGCCCAGAAGGTTGCATTTTAGTTGATTCCTGGTCCAGTCAAGTTGACAACCAAAACTGAACATTTTGTGGACTTTGTCAAGGAATGAGGGCCGTCTCTGTAAACTTTAAAAAGTAAGAGAACAGACTGTGCCCTAGCACTCGGGAACGTAGCCTTGCTCACATCTTGAGACCCAATTCAGACTTACACTCTCCAGTGCTGTAAGATAGTAGATTCGCATCATCGTAAGCCATACACTGTGGTAATTTCTTAAAAGAGCAATAGAAAAGAAGGGACAGAGCCAAGGTGGCCGTGGCACACAGCTCCTCTGACAGGCTAGAGGTGGAGATCAAGTCGAGTCTACCCTTCACCCTAGCTCTGGGTATCTTACAACAGCGCAGCTGATGGCTGGTGACCCAAAGTGGCCATTCAGGCCTCGGTGCATGGGTGAGAGACACCACTGCCAAGCCAGTCCATCTCCCCGCCCCCGCATCAGCCGGTGAAACCGGAGTCTGAACCATAGTGCTGCCCTGCCGCAAGAAGGCACCTACAGAGCCTGCGGTATCTCTGGAACAACAACAACGAAAGGACAGGACTGATGGGAAGATGCTTTTTAAAAGTGGATTCACAAATTGGAAGAAAAGATGCACTTGCCTAACTAAGAACGTGGAACTAGAGACGTGTTGGGGAAGGGTATGGGAGCGCATAGCCCCATTGGATAAAAACATGCCATTAGTAAATGCCAGCATGTAGGATGGAGCCACCTCGATCCTCACCATGCTGGGTGGAGAACACAGGCCACAGTGCTACCTGAGGCCCACAGGGGAATGAAGGAATAGAGAGTGGGGGGGGGCATTGAAGACATGGGGAACATCATAGAGCCACTACAACCACAGCCATGCTGCTCGCCTTCCAGGAAGATGGGAGATGAGTTTGAGGCACTGTCCACAAGCTGCAAACAGTGCCTGGTGAGCTTCTGGGCAGCCAGCACCATAGGCAGATAGGTGCATGGTGGCCTGGAGCGGATCTTGCCCTCAGATGCACTGCACAACCAAAAGACCACCCTGACTGGGCAACGGCAGGTTATCCAAGACGAATCTGGGCAATGGTCCAGGATGTATGGTGCTTCAGAAGCTAGAAACCTTGACCTCATTGTAGTGAGTATTTGCATGTAAAGCTGATCAAAAACTGTACTGTGTGGCATACTGCAGTTTGCAATGCCACTTTAAAGAGTAAGCATGAGATAGGGAAGTGGGAAAGATGGAGGAACAGGGCAGTGGGTGGGCGGTAGAGAGAGGCAGAACTAGAGATGCGGCAGAGGTAGTAGATGTGGGAGCAGGCTGCAACAGATCAGGGTGCATTACATGGAAACTGCAAATAATCAATAAAAAATAATATGTTGAAAAACAAGAACAGTAGAGAACAAATAAAATAAATTTTATAGAAAGTACATATAAAATAAAAAAGTATACCCGTCTTAAGTAAACAGCTTGAATGTTTGCCTTTTGTAAATTAATATACAGATGTATCTAGCTCAGTCTATGGAAAATATATAAGGTTCTCTCCTGCAGCTTCCCAGATCACAACGCTTAAGAAAAAAAAAAAGGTGTTTATATCTGCTTACATATAGCGCTTTGACAAGTGTGTGGGACTTTCCCTCCCAGTAAGTAATCCTGTAGACACTACCTGTGTTCTACAATTATGCTATGCTACCAACCAACAGTCAACGTAGACTCCATGAATTAAGGGTACAATCTCACAAGAGCATTTCACAAAACCCAGTAAAGTGGCTTCTGTGCAAGCACCAGTTTATTAAGAAGGATTCCACTCAAGAACAAGGAGATGGAGAGAGGCATAGGGCAAGGGAAGAGGGCTCTAGTGGCATCCACACTATTGACACAAAAAGACAGCTCTGACCTTCACAGGAATAAGAGTTTATTCTAGAGTTAAATGTAAGTGACCATGGCTTAGGCATATGAACTGAAGTTAGCCCCAAAACCCTGCTACAGTGTTGTAGCATGTACATAAATTTTTACTGTAACAGAACAAAGTCATAAATCAAGAAATTTTTTTCAAATACATTTGCAGAAACACCAGATAGGTTATGAGGTGTTGCATGACTAATAAAAACCCAAAGATAGATATTAGGGTTCAAGCTGATCAGAAATGCAAACCAGTCAAGCCACTAGAGAGCTCTTACCTCTATAAAAGCTTCAGACTGAAAGAGAGAGAGTTCCTGTCTCATCCTGTCTTTTATTCCTCTCTAGTGCTGGGATTAAAGGCATGCACCACCGCCACCTGGCCTCTATGGCTAACTAATATAGCTGCTGGGATTAAAGGTGTACACCACCACTGCCTGGCCTGCATGACTGCCTAGTGTTGTTAGCTTTGCACTCTGATCTTCAGGCAAGCTTTATTAGTTAAATCATAAACAAAACATCACTATAATGAGGATTACGGCAAGGTAGAGAAATCTCTATTATGGGCATTGGATTTTGTCTGAGGACATTCTTAGACTATTAGACTCACAGACACTAGAGGTCTTTTCAGAAGGTGATTTGATAGCCACACTATGTCTATGTAGCAAAACAATAGTAATAGCCTACCCAGTAGGGTCTATGGCCTGCCCTGGACACAGGCATTTGAACAAGTATCGTACAGAACATGAATTTTCTGTGCAGTGGACCTCAGATCCAACCAGAAAGCCATTGGTTACACCCTTGATAGTCACGGCACTACTCCACCAGTAGGTTCTTATTACCCTCCCTGCTCTTTGCTTACTTTCTGTTTTAATATAAGATCTTACTAAGTTTCCCGGCTGACTCCTGAATTTTAGAAAAATGAATGTGTTTGACAGGTTAGGTCTTCTTCATGCTATGACAAAATACCTGCCAAGACAACTTGGAAGAAAGGTTTGTTGTTGTTGTTGTTGTTGTTGTTTGCAAATTCCAAGGTTTCAGTCCACCGTGGTTACTGAGGTGGTGAACCAGGGCAGGGTAACTTATGGCACACAGGAATCAGTGCAGAGTGGAAATAAGGAGAGGCCAAGATCTAGCTCCCCAAAGACAACCACATTGACCTGCCTCCTCCAGCTAGCAGAGTTATACCAACTCCTGATGTGGGAAGTTCTTCTGTATATGTGCGGCTTTTATTGATTGATGAATAAAATGGTTTGAGCCAATGGACAGGCAAAATATTGCTAGGTGGGAAGTCCAAACAAAGATACAGGGAGAGAGAAGGAAGAGTCAGGGAGACACCATGTAGCCACCCAAGAAGAGAGATGCCAGCAGCAGCCTAAGGAGAAAGATGCCAGAATAGAGATAGCATCACAGTCATGTGGCAACACACAGATCAGTAGGAATGGGTTAATTTATAAGAGAGAGCTAACCAGTAATTGCCTGAGCCATTGACCAAACAATTATATTTAATATATTAGCCTCTGAGTGATTATTTCCTAAGTGGATGATGGGACCCAGCGGGCGGGAGAGAAGCCAGTCCAGCGGGACCAGGCAAGACAGAGAAAAGCTTCCAGCCACAGTCTCCCAGCAATCTTGAATCTAGCATGGGTTAAGCTATTCATTCATCTAATCAGAGCTATCATGAACTAATTAGCTCTAAAAATTCCCTCTATGAACATATTTAAGGATGCGTTAAACTGACCCCCTACACTTTTGGCATCTCTCAATTTAGTCAAGTTGGCATTATTAACCGTTACAGTTCAGCAGTGTTGTATCCCATGGCACAAGCAATAGCACAGTTGGGGATGAGCTGAGGTTTGGAAAATAAACAGTATTAATTATTTAAGGGACCTACATTTCACATGAGGTTTGGGGCTCAAATATATAAAATAGATGCGTAGTTGTGGAGTAGGGAAGCCTATTTGGATGCTCTTGAAATTATTCCAGACAATAAGTGGTAGAGTTCTAATCTAAACACAGAAATAGAAATCTATAAGAAGGATGATCTTATCATGTATTAAGATTGGATAACTAATGAGCTCAAGGAGATAATGTAATCGAGGGATGTACTAGCAGAAAGCTAAACCTGTTTTATGGGTCTATTTCCTCATCTTTTTTTCTCACCTAGAATAACTCTCTAAATGTTATAGTATGTGGACACTTTGTCTATAATTTGAGCATTCTGAAAAAGAAAGAGAAATCTGTAGCTAGAATCAGAGTCTGTTCTTGTGAGGACAGAACATTCAGAATGAAATGTGCCCCGCTTACCAAATGATTTGTTGATCCCCTTAAAGAATGCACACAGTGCTCAGCACTGGGCTTCACAGCTCACATGCTGGACCCACAGAGGTGGCAATAGCTCCATCAGCATTAAGAAGCCGAGGCTGTTGTCCCTGTATGTGGGCTCTATATCCACCACTGTGACCACCTCATTTATGTTCCCTTTGTGATACTGCTGTGGGAATTTCCGACAAGGGCTGACGCACACAACAGGCCAAATGATTCGGGGGTGGAAGCTTCTGGGGATATTAGGATATGACACACACTTATCTTCACACTCTACTCCCATTCCCTGATGTCCATCCGTATGCTTCTTTCCTAGAACCCCTTGGCTCTGATCCTTCACTCTGAACAATTAGAGACCATTCACTGCCGTTCATGAGTTCATAACTATGTTATCACCTCGGCTCGCTGCTCCACCCAAGACAGAGAACCCCATACACTGCTCAAAGCACTGCCAGGGGAAGGTGTCCTTTGTTATTCTTTCTAGGGCAACTCTTGTCAGATTTTAATCGGAGTCTCCTCACCCAATCTCTACTTCCTTGCACTTTTGTCTGTTTTAGTCATGGCCTTTCCCTTTCTCAATAAGCTTCTTTCACACCTTATCCTACCTCAGAATCACCTCCTCTAAGAGTCCAGCTGGCATTCTTGTCCATCTAAAGATGTGACATTGAGCAGAAGGGAGGAAGAGCACAGATAGGCTGAGACTTTACATGGAATGTTGTGGTAATTATTTTATTCAGGGCGCAGTGATAAGAAAACCGGAAGGGGAACTCAGCTTGAATGATGATGAAAAGCTCAGGATGGAAGAGCTAGCTCTCCCCAACCTAGAGAATTTTTGGAAAATCTGTGATATCTCCAGACTTCTCATGAAATGTTGTATAGGCACAATATCATTTTATTTGAGCACTGGGAGGAAGAACAGCTCTACAAGGCTTGCTATGGAGAATATTAAACAAGAGATTAAAATTATACACCCAGGAAGCACATGAGGAGAGTAAAGGCAAAACACAGTGCCAACTGAGAATTTGGAATCCAGCCTTGAATTCCATCTCCGTCATCCCGGTTGCAAGATCTTGGCCAGTCAGATTCACCTTGATGATCCGTGGTGTCCTCATCTGCCCAACCATAATAAAAAGGATTAGTGTGAGTATGAACTAAAACAACACTTACAACAACATATCTGGTATGGTTCCTGGTCCAGGCCACATAGCCGGTAAAGGGCTGTGCACAAATCTCAGGAAAACATGACATTCCTCAAGTGACAATAATTGTGGGTATTTTCCCCAAGAAGACTTGCCAGCAATTCTGTGCCCATACAAACTATACCATACCCTTGCAAACAAACCATCCAACCCACAAATGGTTCTTTTTTAGTTTTTTTGAGACAGGGTTTCTCTGTAGCTTTGGAGCTGTCCCGGAACTAGCTCTTGTAGACCTCAAATTTACTGAGATCCACCGGCCTCTGCCTCCCAAGTGATGGGATTAAAGGTATGCGCTACCAGAGCCGCTACTGCCAGGCTGACAAATAGTTATTAAGAAGGCAGGCAGATTAAGCTGAGCATTGTGGCTCAGGCCTTTAATCCCAGCACTTGGAAGACAGAAGCCGGCAGGTCTCTGTGAGACTGAGGCCAGCCTGGTCTACAGAGCAAGTTCCAGGTCAGTCTCCAAAGCTACACAGAGAAACCCTGTCTCAAAAAAACTTAAATAATAATAATAATAGTAGAAGAAGAAGAAAAGAAGGTAGCCTGGGTCCCTCACCATTCTCTCACACATAAACACAACATTGTTATATTTCAAGTGCCACCGACAGATAAACTTTGAAAAGGGGCATATTTAGCAAACACATAGGTATGTGGTATTTTGACCCTACACATGCCTGCCACCTGACACATTAATGCTGAGCACTTAGGATCATACTGTTCACTGCTCATTTAAATCTACGCCTGTGTTACAACCAGAATGTTGGGGGCCTAGAAGCTGTTTAGCTTCTATTCAAGTGCAGTTGGAGGAAACTTGCATTTACAGCCTTGATTTTTGGGCTTCTATTCACAACTGTGTAATAGCAACAACAATCACATTGATGCCCTAAGCACACGTAACAAAGAGACATGCATAGCAACGGGAAGAACTACACAAGTAAAACATATGATACCCCAGTAGACTTTTAGATTTTACCCCAGAACCCATATCTCAGTATCTACATCTTATTCCCTTTGCTAAGATCTCAGTTTCCATTCTACAGATAGCAATTCAAGGTAAGTAATGTCTCTTGCTGCCTTCAAGCTTGGCATAGCCATGCAGTCAATCAACAAATACTCAGTTCTCCCTAGAAGAGACACCTTTCATTGGTCCCTCCCATTTATTTAATTAAGCCTATTTAAATTAGTCAAAGCATGTCATGTGTAAGCAAACAAGCCCCCAATCCTATACGCTACTGATCTATATTGAAATATGATGAGAAGCTGATGAACAATTCATTTAAGAAACAACAGTGACTTAGATCAGACTAGGTAGCCCTGTGTCTGTAAGGAGTTCATTTGGACTATATGTTCGCAGCAGTCTTACTAGAATCCACTAAGCAATCCACACGTCTCCATCTTCCTTCCTAGGCAAATGGTTCCACTTTTCATCCAATACTCTGGGTAACATACAAGAACCACCCTCCATTTGTCTTTCTTCTCACTCATGCCTCCCACATGACTCACTGTGTCCTGTTAATGAGACCGACACTGGTATGTATTCCAAATGGAACCCCTTCTTACAATTGCAGGACTACCTTGTCTGGCCTAAGTCACAATTGTTCCTTGAATGAATTATTCATCAGTTTCTCATTATATTTCTAGCTTCACCTTTTACCCTCTGCAGTCTATTCTCCCTGCAGTGGCCAAAGAGACTTTGAAAGGCCAGCCAGATAAAGGAAAAAGGCACACTGCCACCATCTGGGTCAGTCACCAAGACAAGAAGCAAATGAACCAACTGGGCCGAGTCTTCTGCTCGTACGCTGCCTCGGGTGTAACCCACATAAAACAGGCAAAAAATAAAGAATTCTCCTTGTATGTTAATACACTGACAATAAAAGGAAGATCCACAGTGGCATGCCACTTAGTCATGTCAAAGCATGACATGATGTGCCATGACATAACATGTCAATTCTGACACTCAACTGGACCCTTAACAGGATGGTAAGAAGGGATTCTGTTTCTAATAATGCTGTCAAAGTTACTAGACTTGAAGATGCAGAATCTAAAAGAGAAAAATAGGGTTCGATGAGATGTCAAAGATGTCTTGAGATCATATCTGTTCCCTTACTTCTTACAGAGTGAATGAAGTCAGCATAGTTAGGGGCCAGTGAGGTAACCATGACTGCAGACTACCTCATTCATAAAACACAGAATTTGTTTCCTGCTCACTATGTCTCCATTGTGGGTTGATGGCACGCCATAAACCATGATTTTCTTATCCCTGCTTTATGAAATTCCCAGACTAAGAGTACAAGGACTATGAGAAGCAGCATCAATTTGTTTACGGTTCTTAATCCACAGCCCATGCCCACGATGCAAAGTAGATGTCTCTATTTCACTGTTACAGTTCATATGCCGGGCTGGGGGAGGCTTGGCCTCTTTGGTGGCTCTAATAACTCCCTGCTACAGAGAAAACAGAAAAATTCAGAATCATTTTAAAAGCTTCTGCTTCCCAGTTGATGTGCGGTTAGAAGTATGTCGCCCTGAGAACTGTGTTCACCCACACCTAAGTGAAAGCAGAGGGTGATTCCTGAGTCCTTGAGCTCACATACCATCCACCTCACTGACTTCTTTCTGGTCTTCCTTGAGCTATCTATTTCCTCTGGGTTGCCACTCAGAGGGAATGTCTCCAGTTAAAAGAAACTGAGCCAAAACTAACTGACCAGAATTCCCAAATAAGAAAACTCTTTTCTGCTTTCTAATTTCAAAATTAAGAAGCTGTTCACAGCAAAGCATGGCAACCTGAGGAATTTCGGGTACGGATTGTCTTAAAGAGCAATTTTTGGTGGTGCTAGGTATCAAGCCCAGGGTCTTATACTTAACACACAAGTGCTTTATCACTGACTCATACACATGGGCCAAGAAATCCACTTCCTTCCACGTTCACCTGTGTCCTTTCTATAGTAAGACAAAGTTCTTAGTTGGTAAGGACAGCCTCAAATGCCCTCATATGGCACCTATGCAGTCAGGAGCCTAGGCTGACACCTTTTGGAAGGCTGTTAAGTCAAATGCAATGGGGGGGGCATCTGATAAATATTCAAAAGGTAAGAACTCTCAGCCTGAACATCACACTTCCACACATCCTGGTTTGTGCACATCTAACCCTCAGATCTTTGCTACTTCACCGAAGTTGAGTGAGGGTTCTTTATATCCTGCTGGCTTCTCCCAAGCCCCTCTCTCAAGAATGCCAAGTGTGATATGGGAGAGTTGGCAAGGAGATTCAGGGGCGACTACTCACACTGAACCCAAATACAAAGTCTTCTGACACACAACAAATGACACATACAACACACAACTTAGCAAGGGCCGACATTTCTGTGTCCCTGCAACACTAACAGCCATCTAGACACAGGTATTCATTCCTCTCAAACATGTGCTTCTTCTTCTGTGCTTCCTTCTGCCCACTTCTTTCTATCCTCTTCCTCATGCCAAAATGCCTGCTGGCCTCTCTTCTATTACTACAGATTAGTGTGCACTTTCTAGAATTCCACTGCAGTTATACAATATATACCTTTTTTCAACAAGTCTACTTGTTTTGCCATTTACCCTTGCTATGCACACCAAGAGTTCACTTCTTTTTTATTGCTGTGTAGTGTCTTATTGTATGGATATATACACTTTGCTTTTCTATTAACTTATATTTTTGGATATCTGGGGCATTTTTTGTTGTTTTGACAACTACAAATGATGAACACTCATAAAAGTTTTGTATGGACGTAAGCTTTTATTTCTCTTGGGTGTAGATCAAGGAGTGGAGACGCTAGTGTATGTTTAATGGTTTAATTCCCCCTCAAGCTGTTCTTCACGGTGACGATACTATTGTACTTTCCCCGTGATATGTAAAGGTTCCGGCTTTCCATATACTTGTCAAAACTCAGCTCGCTACTCTTTGTTAGTAAATGCAACCCACCAAGTCTGTAGTCCTGTCTTACTGTGACCTCAGTTAGCATTTTCCCAATGGCTAATGATATGAGGCATTTGTGTGTGTGTGTGTGTATTTATTTGCCAGTCATAGAACTTTGGGCAAGTTCCCCTATACTTATGTTGTTTTTTCTTATTATAGATAAAACTCGGATTTTATTCATTTAGCAGTTTTTTCCCTATATATGTGTGAACACTTTTAAGTTTAAAACATTTTTAGGTACACACGTGAGTACACATGTATGTGTGTACAAATACATTTTAATTTGTCCAGAAAAAAAGAATGTTTTGCAAGAACATGTCAGAGAGTAGACTCTCCAGAAAGCTCAAATCCAGCGCCCATGCTGTGGAACCTCTTCTTTAGCTATATCTGACCATAGAGGTTTCCCTTTAGGCAACGGAAGCCCATAACCCAGAGTCAGGGCTGGCTATGTGCTAACAGGAAATGCTGCTGTAACTGATAAGATAGGAGCCATGGCACAGTTTATAAGGTTCCTGTGGAAACACAAGATAGGTACCCGAAGCTGGCAAGAGCCAAGTATATCTACTACAGGACAGGGAGCTTAAGTACATGGATTCAGAAGTCAGACAAGCTGGGCTTTGAACCGCCTCTGACTAAAGGCCCAGGGATCTTGAACAAGCTTTGTACAGAAATGTTCAACAAAAGAATTCTAGGCAACTCTGACTTAGATTATAAAAGCTGAAAACCATTGCCCACTACCTTAGATTGCCATGAAAGCCTTCTATGGAAGAAGGTGGAAAGGAAATGTTTGTAAAGTGTCCACACAGGCCGGGTTGTTTACACATGCTGCTTCATTTGGTCCTAACAGCAACACCACTTCAGTTTAGCAAACCAAAAGGCTGTCACAGTTTGAATTGGATGGTCTCCAAAGGCCCATGTGGCTAAGTCTTGGGTTCCCATGTTAGGAGGCAGGAGACTCTGTAAGAGCTCTAATAAGTCTTCCAGTCCCTGGAAACATGCTCCTCTGCTTTTCTCTTTAGTTCCCAGTCTCACCCACAACCAGAACCTGTTCCCTGGCTAGCGTGAGATAGTCACCAAGGGCCCCAAACTGGAGGCCAGCCAACTGTGGGTGAAAACTGTGAGCCGAAAGAAACCTTTCTGTCTCTAAGCTGATTTATCTGAGGCATTCGTTACAGTGTGGAAAGGCTGACTAGCACAGAAGCTGATTCGGAGACGCTGTGAGTACAGTAAGTCACTCTTGCTTCCCAGCCCTGACCCCAGGTGCCTGGCCCACAGAGGAAGCCTCCCCATAAACATCCCTGTGTGCTTCCCCTCAGGGCGGCTCCTCCCACCTGCTCTGTCTCCCCCAGTGACTTCTAAATTTTGTTTCCCTTGGCTGAAACTGAGCCAAACCCAGTGAGGGTGTAATTTCACACTACTTATTTTTAAGCAACTTTTACCCATTTTGAACTTCCTCGTTACTTTCTTTTTCCACTGTCCTTTCCTCGGCTTCTCCTAACACATCCGGCCTGGTTTCTAAACCCTGTGTTTAGGGAACACAAAATAAGATCTGAAACATTGTGCAATTACTTTTCCCTTTTCTTTTTTGCCCGAAAGGTCGGGGACAGACATATTTTCGTCACTCTTCAAAGAGTGCAGAGGCAGCGCCAGCCCAAAACCTCTGTTTAGCTTTCTTCAGTGTCTCCTGGCGGGTGCTGACCAACTGTTGATTCAAGTAGATTCCTCATTCTGTTTTGAAAGTCACTTGTTATGGTGTAGTTTCAGCCACTGAGTTAGTGTGTGTGTGTGTGTGTGTGTGTGTGTGTGTGTGTGCAACTAAACACTGCTCCTTGAATCAGAACTGCGTTCTATGCTGTAAGAGTTAAACATTTTGTCTTCCAAAGCGTGTTTTAGTTTTTAAGCTGATGTTTTATCCATCTTACTCCCTGTCGGTCATATGACATGTCCCGCCTTTCATTATCTTTTCCTCCTTTTCTTCTCTTTCCTTCTTTCGGTGATTTTTGGACATGGTCTCACCATGTTGCCTAGATTAGCCCTAAACTCCCAATCCTCCTGCCATGACCTTGCAAGCTCTGCGGCTACACATATATGCCACCATACCTGGCTAATGTATTATTCCTTAGTACCTCTATGGTTGGTAATCAAACAACTTCTTTTCCTCCCAGTTTAAGTTAAAAAAAAAACTGAGTAAAAAAATTAAACTGGTCAGTCTTTCTTGCCAGCACCCATTGTCCTGCAAGAAGAGTCATCTGCTCCCACACCCTCTATACACATCTGGTGAGGGCAGTGGCCCTGATGACAGAGTTCAAATTGTGCCTGTCATCTTATTGTTGTATCCAACAGGGTCTGAGCTTTATTTGCAAGGCAAAAGTTGTTCAAATATGAATAGTACATTTACCTATTACCTGATTAACTGTCTCATCAAGAGACAACTTCTCCTCAAGAAAAAGCCATTGCTTACAATAGGAAGCCTTTACTGTGCAACTGAAGTCCAAGGGAAAACAGTCTCTTGGTGACAGCAGAGTTGGGACTTGCAGCATGCTTAGCAGCCCTAAGGAAGACCTTTGTGTGGACTCAGTGGGTCCCTTCATTTGTCTGAGGATTCTAGTTGAGATGGTGTGTGTTAAAAACAAGACGTATGTTCTGCCTTAAACTTTATCAGTGTGGCTATGCTTTTATTATACCCTACAGTAAACTGAATTTTTAAAAAAGATGAATTTATTTTTGCTTTACATGTATGAGAGCTTGCCTGTGCCTGTATGCATGTATATATTCCACATGTCTGCAGTTCCTTTGGAGACCAGAAAAAGGTGTTGGATTCCCTAGAACTGTAATTTCAGACAGTTGGGAGCCAGTGTGTGGGCCTGGGAACGGAACCCCAGTCCTTTGCTAGAATAGCAACTGCTCTTAACTGCTGAGCCATGTCTCCAGTTCCTGACTTCTGTCTTGTTTTAAATGACAAGTACATGCAAATGATTTGAGAAAAAAATAAAACACTACTCAGAAGATGAAAGTGAATTGCATAAAGGGAAAGCAGTTCAAGGGAGGCAATCATCCCCAAAGACGCTGAGCTAAATCATATATTTCAATATTTCAAATAATATTTCAAATAAATCAATATTTCAAAACAGAAGGCTGACTCTATATTGACAATTGTTTGAAGACGCGCTGTAAATAAACTGTTGTGTATATTCTACAAAGACAATGTGCTGAGGAGTCAAAGAAAAGGATAGTCTTTTGCCTCTTGGCCATTGGTAAAATAATCTGGGACTCGGCAGAGCCACATGGCCAGTGCAGGGGAATTGACAACGTGCAGAGAATAGGAAGAACCACAGGACCGGAGCAGTGGTACTGACAGCATGCAGAAAGGAGCTATAGGATCAGCAAGAATGTTCTCTCCTTTCTGCAGTGAGCCCACAAAACTAAACCTGGAATTAGAAAAATATTCCCAGGACTGGCAAGATGACTCAGTGTTGGAGAACACTGGCTCTTCTTCCAGAGGACCTGGGATTAATTCCCAGCGCCCACATGGGGGCTCAGTCATCCAGAGCTCCAGCAAGGGGATCTAACGTGCTTCTCTGGCCTCAACAGAAGCCAGGCTTGGCACATGGTACACATACATACATGCAGGCAAAATACCCATGCACATTAATAATAATGATGGTGATAATAAAAAATTTTTAAAGAAAAATACTCCTTTGCATAGACACTTTGTTTTATAATTTGGAGCAGGAATAATAATTAGTGATTAGTCAGAATGAAAAATTACAAATGAGTTTCCATTTTAGTAGGGCCAGGAAGCTCTCGGAGCCCAAACAGAAGCTGCTTGCACTTAAGACTACAGAACTACGTAGTATTGAGATGGGATATTTGAAAGAGCTCCGTGACTTTGACGGCCTCCACCATAAACTCTGCAATAGATTCCGGGCCTTCGGTGCTGACATTGTGTAGGTCTAACATCTATTCAGCTTGTCTTGCAATCCAGTCCCGCCCACTCTGCAGATGGGAGAGACACACTAACCAGACAGCTGCCCAGGCCTCTCACACATTCAAGGATCCCATATGAACCACCGTTCTGTAAACCTCAAGAGAAACTCCAGGGCTAAGGGGTCACCTTCTACTTCTATGTTGATGTGGGATTCCCCTCCGTATGCTATGTATGAACATAATAATAAAAGATGTATGAACATCTTTTATTACCATTGGTTAATAAAGAAGCAATTTCAACCAATGACTTAGCAAAGCAAAGCCAGGCATGAAATCTATATATATATATATATATAGAGAGAGAGAGAGAGAAAGAGAGAGAGAGTAGGCAAAGTCAAAGAGACACCATGTAGCCACCTAGGCGAGAACCTTACCAGTAATCCACAAACCTCGTGGTAAAACATAAAATAATGGAAATTGGTTAATTTAAGATATAAGAGCTAGCTAGCAATACAGTAAGTGATTGGCCAAGCAATGTTGCAATTAATAGAGCTCCTGTGTGATTATTCGGGTCTGGGCAGCCCAGAAATGAACAGGTGGTCTTCGCCTACACTAAGTGATGCATAACAATCTAGAAAAGAACACGGAGAGACTTTCAAACCTTGACCTAGGCAGTTGCAGCACCTGGAAGACCCTCAGCTGCCCCCGGCATCCTTGGGGTCATTTCTCCGTAGACAGCCACTGAAGACAGAAAGCTGCACTTGTGGCGTGTCTGGGTGAGCAGACAAGAGAGCAAGCATGCTCCCTCATTACGTCACGTAATCTTAGTCAAGAGCAACAGCTAAGTGAGCAGGGAACAAAGGCTCATTCTTAGTGTTCTCAGTACACCTTGGCAACTTAGTCCACCAAGGACACCAACAGCACAACTGGAGACAGTTTCACTTCCATGGGTGTTATAATCATACTGCATTATGCATTTATTTGCTATTTGGCTTTTTTTTCCAACTAGAAAGTACCCCAGAGATCATCTAAGCCATGCCTTCATTTTCCACAAGAGGCCCCAAGGCCTGGAAAGCCTGTATAGTCTACTCACACAGCTCATTATATGCCTTGTGGGACAGGCAGGGGCAGAGAGACTGGAGCAGAGTGCCGCAGGTAACATTAGGTGGCACACAGCTAGTGACACGCAGGCAAACACTTCCCACTCCCAGCTCTTTCTGGCTGAATTGTCACAGACATGGACAGGTCATGAACTGAGCTTATATCCACACGTGGGCTTCCCTAGGGAGGGGATGGGTACTTGAACACTGACTGGCCTTACTTCCCAGTCCGTGAGACCGTTTGGATAGCTTTGATCCACTCAGTACGCTCCTTGGGAGTGGCTGCCTGCAAGTAATAATGAATTTCATCCGCTGTGATGATCTCAAAAAGGTTCTCCTCGTCACTCTTCTTGCCTGGGGGGAGAGAAAGTAAAATAACGTGTGGGCCCCAGAAACTCAGCAGTCCACCAGTCCACCACCTTCCCAGAGTCGTGGAATGTCTGGTTCTCCGTGTCCTAGAGAAAATCTGCATTCATATTCACTGCCTAAGAATACATTCAGTATTTGTAAAGCTAGCCATGTGGTATGAGCTTTAAGAAACACGTGTAATACTCAAGGAGAAATATTTTCTTTCAAATGTACAAGTAAGCTAAATGTCTTGCCTTTGCATACCAATAGCATCTATTAAGTAACTTCTAATGGTGTTTAAGGAGGGCCTTTGTTTGGCTCCAAGCCAAGAGCCAATCTCAATATACACTATATTAAAATGCACATGTATTTATATCTACAACCACACATATATAATGAACCCAAGCCATATCAAACATTAGCCTTGTAAATATAGGCTAAACTAAGAGATAAGTCTGAGCTCTTAGTGAAAGAAGAAAAAGCAAATAAACCCAAAATGTCAAGATGAAGCCAGAGTGATTACATGGCTTGCTTCCTTTCAAATGGCATGTCTTCTCTTGATTCAAGATAAACTGTCAAGAGATGAGTATAAAGACAGACAAGCACACATCAAAGAAATTATTGTATAGTGATGCCTGTTGAAATCTGGTAATTTTCTCTACAATTTTGTGTTTGAAATATGATTTTTATAACAATACAGAAAAATAGTCTGACAAGTGACAGGGGAAAAAGAAAGAAAACAGGGCTTGGGCTGTGAAAACCACATCTCCAGTGACCCCATCCATCCTCAGCATCTGGCAAGGCAGTGACAGCCAAGTGGTTAATCCATGAGTCAGTCCTAGGCATGTGAGTGCAAAGGAACAGAAGTCATCTGGTGCAGCCCCTTATTTTCGGAGCAGGGACGGAGATGTAGCGGATGGCGTGCTCAAAGGGGGCTGTGTAGTAGACTGAGTTGCATAGACCTAGCCAACTGCACTGGGGTAGTTTTCCCTCTAAGCACTTTGCCTGGCAGTATAGCAGGATAGGGACTCCGTTTACTCTGTTTATTGCAGAACACTTCCTTAGATGGGCAAATGCATGATCTCCTTTAAGGAAACCTGCAGCATCGGGAGTTGTCGTCAAGCTCTTCGTAGAAGCCAGGTTGGAGGGGACGAATTTTTCTGGCATTGCTCAGTGACACACTCAAGGCATCCACAAAGCCACCCCCATTGCCCAAGTTCTAAAAGGCAGGCCAGCTCTTCGGAAAAAAAAATGACACTCCCTCCAAAGTTTTCAGACAGTAAATTTATGTGGGTTTGTGCCTCATGACTGACTGATTAGCTCAACACACACAGGGGGGAGAGTACAGTGGACATGTTTCCCTCCCACAGAAATGTCTTCTTACCATCGGGATTGCTCTCCACTGACGTCACCACACAGCCCCTCAGGTGAACCGTTCCCAGGGGATCTTCACCCTGGAAGAGAGAGGGGCTGCTGAGTCTCCAGTGTACACAGTGTGGACCTGCCTCACCCTGTTGCTGCAGACAGCACACAGGCTTAGTCAGGCACACGTCAGGTGAGAGCACAGGGGGGTGACAGAAAATCCTTTTCAAAATGTCTACCCCCCACAAGCTGCATGAGAAGATGCAAGCCAGTCTAGAGCTGAGATCTAAAGGAGGAAAGAAGTGAAGAGTTGGAGATGCTCAGATCGCTACATCCCACTGAAGAATTGCCTGTTCTTGCCCTTGGCATAGCATGTCAGTGCTCACAGGAGTTAGTCATGGGACACCATGTGTGTGCAGAGCAAAGCCTCAATCCCAACAGTTGACACAAGCTTCTTTTTTCTTTCGAGTCAGATCTTTTTATTGAGGAAAAAGCCTCTTTGTTAGTCAACAGCCAGAATTGCTGGACGTAGAGGGACTGTCCAGGTGTCTGGAAGATTAATTATCTATTCGTGCATATTAAACCATGTGCATGGTCGTGAACAAAATGAGTTGTTACAATAATATCAAACTGGAAACTACCTTGTGGGAATAGAGTGGACTAAAAGCTGCTTTCTGGCAACCTAGTAAAGGTGAAAATTAGAATAAGAAGAAATGGATATAACTCTGACAGCAAAAGAGAGGCAGAGCTTTGAAAATTCACAATGGTAGTGACGAAGCAGGTGAAAGGTGCAGAGAAAAAAAGGAGACACAAGTGAATGACATGAACACCAAGCTTCACTTGGGAGCTAGAGAGATGGCTCGGTAGCTAAGAGGGCTTTCTGCGCTTCTATGAGGACCAAATTTGATTTTAGCACTAATGTAACACCTGGATATGTCCCTCCACACCCCTATAACCCAAACTTGTGAAGACAGGAGGATTGCTAGGGTCTATTAACTTCCAGCCTAAGCAGAAAATGACAACAAACTAAACTCTAGCTTCAGAGAGAGAATTCACTACAAAGAAATAAAGGAAAGAGTGAAGGAGGAGCATCTGACATTATCCTCTAGTCTCCACACGTTTGCGGTCACACACCTGTACACAATCATGTTTATAGAGCACACATACACACACACACACACACACACACACCACATGGAGAAGTCTTGTCCAAAAGCACTTTGCTTTCTCCAGTGAAAGCAGTAATACCCTCAACAGGCTGCTCAGTAAGAACATCCTCTAACAGAACCAGCAAATAAGCCAAGAAAGGCACAGATCATAGCACAAAAACACACACAAAAAAACCAAAGCATTATGACTCCTCCAAAAGACTATCATGACCCCTCATGGACTAAATTCCGAGACGCTGAAATAGGTACAATGTTGGATGAAGACTTGCCAGTCAAATGATTAGTGACCTCAGATGGTTCACAAACAAGCAGATGAATCTGATCTAAGACCTGTGGAGGAGTATCAGCAACACACAGAGGAAACAGCCAGAAAAACGGAAAAATGGCAATGTAGACTGAAAAGTGACAAGGAAGAAAATTCAACAAGATGGGATGTTGAGAAACAGCAACCCAAAACAGAGTCAACTAAATAAAAAAAATAGAGCACAAAGTACCACCAATGGGTTTGACCAAGCAAAATAAAAATATCAAGGATGGAGGAGATTGGGGACTGTGACATCCAACATCAATTAGTGTAAACAAACAAATAGACACACAAACAGAACACAGTGCCCAAGAACTCTAGGATACAGTCCTAAGACTGAACCTAAGAATCCACGGAATGGAAAGAGATGTGGATGGAAACTGAAGGTAGATAATCTATTTGATGAAATCATAGCAGAAAGTAGTGCAAACCTAGAGAAAGGAAATAGCATAAACACAATGGGCCTTTACGATCAAAAATTGACATGCCCAGAGAAGAACCTTCCTACTGCATATTATAGTCATGATAGTAACATAGCAGAGCAAAGAAGCAATATGAAAAGCTGGAAAGGAGGTGCGAGCATATCTGCAGTGGGATGTGGAGTCTCTTGGGAATGCTGGGAAGCGATGCAGCTGGGTCAGATCGTAGTTCTCCTTTGAATTATTTGAGAAAACGCCATGCTGGTTTCCATGATGGCTGGACTAGTTTGTACTCCCATCCTCCTTGAGTTTTAATAGTTCCTCTTTCCTCAATAGCCACTGGGAGTGGAGTGAGGCGATGTCTCAAAGTAGCTTTATAACGACAAGGAATGTTGGACACTTTGTAAACATCGTTATTGGCCATTTGTAGTTATTCTTTTGAAAACTATCTGTTCATTTCTTTAACTTATTTGTTGATTGGCAGGGTTTTTCCCATGTTTAATTTTTTTCAGTTTTTTGAAAATTCTGGATATTATCCCCCATCTGAAGTATAGCTAGTAAATACTTTCTTCCATTCTGCTGGCCGTCTATTCACTTTGCTTATAGTTGCTTTTGCTGTGTAGAGTTTTTTATTTTAATTTAGTCCCATCTGTTGATTCTTGGATGTAGTCCCTGTGCAGCGGGAGATCTGCTCAGAAGTCATGCCTAAACCTGTATCTTGATGTACCTTCCTTCTGTTTTCCGTGGTTGGTTTCAGCGTCTCAGGTTTAAAATACAGTTAATTTTCTCACACAGGGTGAAAGATGCTCAAATTCCATTCTGTACATCAATAGCTAGTTTGTCAGCACCATTTGTTGAATAAGCTGTCTTTTTTTTTCTACTATGTGCTTCTTGTTCCTTTGTCAAAATTCAGGTGGTTGTAGCTTTGTTGGCTTATTTCTGAGTCGTCTCTTCCATTCCATTAGTCTAACTGTCTGTTTTTACTATTTTTACACCAGTATCCTGCTATCTTTCTCATTACAGCCATGTTGTATAATTTGAGATGGAGTGTCGTGATACCTCCAGGCATGTTCTTTCTCCCTAGGACTACTTGGGCTATGTGTGGTCTTTGTGATTCCATATGAACTCTTGACTGACTTTTGCTAGTTCTATGAAGAATGGCATCGGTGTTTTAAAGGGAGCTTCATGGAGTCCGTAGTATACTTCTGATAGTATAGCCATTTTCATACATTAATCTCACCAGTACACCTGTGGGAGGCTATAAATAAGGATAAAACCTAAAAATCTAGAAAATGATCTGAGAGAGGTTAAAATAGGTAATGAGAATGTGGGATTTCAAACATGAAAGAAGAGATGGGAGAAAGCTTACAGTGGGGATCAGTGGTATTGGGTAGACAGCTGTGGGGCAAGGAGGATCTGCTAAGACACACGTTGATTGAAAAATATTACAATGATATCTAATACCTTGCAATTTGAAAAGGTTTAAAAATAAAGCAATCTCTCTTAAGAAGGCAAACACATAGAACAACATCAGCTCTCTATCAGTATTCTGAAAGCCATGAGAGCATGGAATGATATCTTTCAAAGGCTGAAATGTGCTAACTGCAAACATGGATTGCTATATACAGCAATGCTATCCTTTAAATCTAATGGAAAATTAGGACATTTAAGAAAATCATAAGCCAAGTCAGCACTGAAAAAAAGATGCTTTTTACCATATTATATTTTGTGTGTGTGTGTGTGTGTGTGTGTGTGTGCATGTGCTCACCTGTGTACAATGGTGCATGTGTGTAAGGTCAAGGAACAACTTGCAGAAGTCAGTCCTCTCCCAGGGACTAAACTCAGGCTCAGTGGCAAGTGGCTTTACTCACTGAACTATCAAACTCTAGAAAAGTTTCTTAAAGGAATAGTATAAACCAAAGAGAAAGAAAGACATTCTCACTTGAGAGCACAGGAAAGAATAAACTCCAAGCAATGAAAAAGAAAGAAAATCCAAACAGGATCCATCATGTCCAGCACAGTCTGCCAGGAAGGCCCTGATATGACTGACTATGGGTGAGAGAAAATGGCAAATACTTGTGCAACCAATAAGAATGGCCAGCAAAGCTGCAGGAATGAGTAAACATCTCTCAAGAATGAATTTATTGGCAAATGGCTCCAACTGCCTTTAGAGGCAGATTGGCGGGCTCTGTTAGCAAACAAGAGTGACCTCTCTATTGTCTCTAAGAAATGCACATCACTAGCAAAGTCAACAATGGACTCAAACTCAAAGGACCAACTCAACTAGTAAGGTTAAGGACAGCCCAGAGTAACCTGCTGTAGTTAATATGGAATTTGGCAAAGAATTCAAACCAATTTTTGTTAGAAGAAATAACAGCAATAAAGAGAAAATTCATCAAGAACAGTCATAATTATAAATATCTGTTTCAAATAACAGGGCTCCCAGTTTTGCAAAGCAGATATTAATGGTTAAACAATAAGAGGCTATCCACGGTGAGTGACTTCAGTGCTCCTCCCTCTTCTGTAGAGATGCCATACAAACTGAAAACCAATGAAAGAAACCCAGACTTAACTTAGTTCAAATGGTCTTAGCAATATATGCAGAGTGTTCCATCCGCAGAAGGTACATCTTCTCACAACCTATAGAGTGCTTTGCAATATGTCTATCTGTAAACCTGATAGACTTTACAAGGCGGGCTGCCTCATTAAAACTCCCATTTACTCCAGTCTGTTCCCAATTGCCCTTTAAAGGCTTGTTAGCCCCAAGGACAGAATACTGGGTGAAAAATTTGAACAAACCCTGACACAGATTTGTATTTTCCAGGATTTTTCAAAGCACAAATCAGAGCTCTATGGTTTTCCCTACAATGAGCAAAAATAGAGAAAAAAAAATGGATGTCGTTGGGGTCCACTGGAAAATTAGCATTTACAAGTTGGGGAAAGCTTCTCTGTGCTGTAAGAGTACATTCTGTAATTAGTTTTCCAGCACCTTCGGAGGCATTCATGTGAAGCCCAGCACCAGTGTCACTGTCCCAGCTGTCATCTTCTCCTTTGATATTGCAGCCTGGAATCTAGAATTCCTGCTTGGGACCTGGAGCCGTAGAAACATGTTGCTTGTGATATCCAAACTTTGAGCAAAATGTCCATCCTGTGCATGTTAGACCAGACAGCCAATCCAGTGAGGACTTTTTCCAGTCTTTGCCTTTGGTGGTAGGGAGAGAGCTCGACACAGTCTTGATTGAAAGCTTTCTGTGGTCCTCCGGGGAGCTTAGTGCTGGAAATCCGTCTCTGTGCCATCCTCCTCTTGTTTAATTAATACTTCCTCTTTTCTATGTACCAACACACGGATGATCCAGTCTTACCAGGCAGCAGGAGTACCAGAGACAAACACACCAGAAGGCAAAGGTCCCAACAAATTTCTTCACAAAATTACGGGAGGAACCCCAAAATTCACATGGAAATACAAAAAAGCTAAAACTTCTAAACATTAGAGAGAGAAACAGCAATGGTGGAGGCATCAATTTCTCTGGTTGCACTAAAGTTATAATAACCAAGGTGGGATTAACTCAAATAATGGCTAAACAGGCCCTGGGGATCGAAGAGAGAACCAAGAAATGCACCTCAAAAATGTAGCCAAGGGGTCTGAAAACAAAAGTGTCAAAAATCCACATTAGAAAAATGATGGCACCTTCAGCAAACATGGGGAAGCTGGATACTCATAAGAAAACTGAAACTAAATGCACAGCTCTCACTCTACAGAAAGTCAGCTCAGAATGGATACAAGATCGCAGTGCAAATCCTGAAACAACACAGGTGAACTGTTTCAAGATGTCGCGTTGGAATATGATTCCTGAAAAGGATTCCACCAGCACAGAGAACAAGAACTGGCAAATGGGCTGCAGCAGATTGAAAGCCTGCCTTCCCCACCCCAGAGGAGCAAAATCAACAGAGTGAAGAGTCTGTCTGCAGAGCTGAAGAAGCTGCACCAGCTCTACACCAAAGATGAGGTTAATAGCTATAATAGATGATGAACTCCTAAGTAAAATACCAAAGCCAGCAAACCACCAAGTTAAAAACTGGGCTAGTGAAACGAATTGAACGTCCTCAAGAAAAGAAATGCAAGCAGCCAAAAAAAAATTTGGAAAAGTGTTCCGTGTCCTTGGCCATCATTGAAATGCGAGTCAAAGTGATACTGAGATTCTGTTTCACCCCAGTCAGAATGGCTGTCATTTAAAAAAATAGTAAAGACTTGCAAAGATATGGACGAAAATGAACACTTCCACACTGGTAGTGGGAATGTAAAGTTTGGTAGCCAGTACTTAAATCAACGTGGAGGGTCCTCAAAAGACTAAAAGTAAGAAACACACTATATATAATTCAACCTAGAACTTGGGTTCGATGGCTAGGTAGTTAAAATGTGTTACATACACAGATATAAACAAAACAAAATATTGATAGGTGTAGGAAAATAGACGGAACTAGAGACCATTTTGTCAAAGCAAGATCAGCCAGACTCAGGAAGACAAACCGCCCTCGTGATCTCTCCTATGAAGAAATTAGAAAGCAGAATAGGGACTACAGAGGCGGAAGAGGTACAAAAGGAAGGACGGACGTGAAAGATGAAGCGCTATTCGAGGGAAGGAACGATCCAATAGGCTCGGAGAAGACAGCAGAAGGGAGGGCAGTGGGGGTAGAGGAATGGCAGCCAAGTGATGGCAAATACAGGTGTGAAAATCTCACAAGGAAACCCATTATTAGAGTGCTGAGAGAAGCTAAAGTGGTGATATATATCTCGAATGGGACAAAAAGACATATAATGCACTGATATTTTCTTCCACTGCTGCGTCTTGGCTGGCCTAAGGGGCATGAGAACTCGGGCACTGGCATGGGAGGTGATAGAACAAAGTGACAGAGAGGGGGAAGCAAAGATGAAAGCCATCAAAACAGAGGGGGCGTGGCCCCAGCTCACACACACTGCGAAGAACCTGTGTTCTAGGAATGGACTTAGCAACCATGGAACCTCACCCCTGCAGGGTCGTAGTAATGCAGGTAGGCCGGGTCTTCTCTCAGGATGAACTTTCTCACTTTCCAGTTTTTCCTCCTGTGCCCCTGTATCAAGGAACAGAGAAAGGAAGGGTGAGTTGCTAGCTCTGTACACACAACACCCCAGGTAAGAAGTCTGCTGATGTCCTGGCACATGTCTTTCTCTGGAGATCCAGCCAAGGCCAATTAATGAGACAGATGTTATTGAATCACATGGGTAAGTTAAAGTATTTCAGCACCGCCTTCCAACTTTAGAATTATGTGAAATGGTACATATGTGACATGTTAGGCAGTGCTGGGCATATAACTTGGCTCAAGACATTGTCCTTTTATTTGAGGAGTTGATGATCCATATGGAAATAGACTATGACAAAATCCAAGTAAAATGCTAGATAAAAATAATGGATTTCAAAATAATTAAATGAGAGATATGTGATTGTAGACATGAGTTATCAAACAAAGCACAATAAATATGTCTGCTTTGGGTTCTGGTGATGGAACACAGGTTCTCATTCCTACATATATATATATATGTATATATACTTATATATACATATATATATATATGTGCACCATGTGTGTTCTTGCTGTCATAAGGCACTGGTATCCTGGAACAAGAGTTAGGGATATCTGTTAGCCTCCATATAGTACTAGGAGCTGAACCCCAGTTCTCTACAAAAGCAGAGGGTATTCTTAAGCAGTAAGCCATCTCTCCACTTCAGAAAGACTTCTGAGATCAATCTGCATCTACAAATATGGGTATTTTTTTTTGCCTTAGTAACATTGCCCACGAGATATGAGCACTTAGGTTGCCTCACACAATTTCTTCTTTTTTGGGAGATATGAAAGCCATACTGTCTTGTGTGACTATTAAGTGGCTACCATGTTAACCTGAGCTGATGGATCAGTCAACCTTAAGCAGCTGTCATATTCTCTGAAGGCCCTCTCCAACATCACAAAGGGGTTTATTGAAAAGTCTACTATAAGTGTCTGATTATCCTTCTTTAGGAATTATTTACCGAAGGATTTCAAGAGCATATGCATGCCTGGGTTGTCTAACAACCATTATCTGAATTATCAGTCATCCATTATATTTGATTTTGTTCATTGTCAAGTGCTTATTGTTTATAACAGAACAAAAACAAGTGTTGAATTCTACAGCACAAACAAGAAAAACATACATAATACGTTGTCTTTTCCCTTACAGATTCTATACGACCAAGGATTAAACAGAAAGGTATTTAGCTCGTTGTTATAATAGAAAACTTATACAGAAGGGATTAGACAGAATATAACCCATTCAATCATCCTTTTACTCATTCCATTTACCAACTATGAGTATTTCTCCAGAGATAGAAGTGGGAAAGAGGCAGGGGAACACAGTTCTCCATGTAGACACAGCTACTCCACTTATGGAATTGTGCAACACAGCTATCCTTTCTCATGTAGACAACCCAGGCATGCATATGCTCTTGAAATCCTTCAATAAATAATTCCTAAAGAAGGATGATCAGACACTTATCAAGTATTACACTTTCTCTATAGGCTAACCCTGGTAAACTCCCGGCAGTAACAGAAGGAAAGTTGGTGTTTTGAAGACCATAAAGTTGTTTTTAGTTTACTACCAAGTGATTCTGATAGGAACAGGGTTACTCAGGAGCTAAGGATTGGGGCAGGCATAAGAAAAACTCAGCAACCTATGACTCTTCTTGGCTTGGGCTACACACACACCTCCTTCCTTACAATGCACTTGGCATCCTGGAATTCTATCCTGCCAGGAGCTACACAAACACCAAACCTATCCGTTCAAACATGTCCTGAAATGTATGTGGGAACCAGAGGCAGGGGACAAAAATAACTCAAACAAATTTGGGGTTCATGTGCAATAAAGTGAACTTTAAAGGAAAATCCTCTGTCTTCTTATGTCTATGATTCTGAATTAATTTGATTAAGTTTAGATGTATCATGGAAAAAAAGCCACATGCAATGAAGAAAAGCTTACATAACCCAAGACCCAAGACTATTAATCGAAAACTACATGCCCTGGAAATTAACACATCCTCATTCGAGACTCCATGAAAAGGAGCGACCCTGGTCTCTAGTCTGCCTAGCTAGCTGCTTCCTGGGAGCATCCCCTGCGCTGTCCCCTGCACTATCTCTTGAAATAAAGCTACTGCCTTTCCATCTGTGTGCACTATTTAAATTCTTTGAATAAGACACAAGGAACTTGAAAATGCCCGGTGCAGATGAGCACATACACACGCCAGCACCAAACTCAGTGACCCAGCCGGGAAGTAAGATTAACCTCTTAAAAATGTTGAGCTCATAGGTGTACTAAATCTTTGCAAACTCCTCCCTTTTAAGAAGATCACCATTTCCCCACCCCTTTTTTATTCTGATGTGACCCTATGACTGTGGTGGCTGGCTGCACTAAGCAGTTCAATCAGATCACCCCCATCGCCTAGTCCATGACAAAATGGGGTGAATGATGATGAATGGCCTCTGCTGGCTGCTTCTACTAGGATAGAGACCACTAGGAATTGGGAAGAGGCTTCACAGCCAGTGCCTCCCCGAGTGGAGTTCAGAACAAACACAACCAGTTAAATGGCATCAGTGGCCAAAGTGGCTATGACATTGTGGACTTTTTCACCCTTTCCAATGCCATCTCTGCTCGCTGGAACAGAGTAAGACTCTGCTACCAGCTCCCTCCCTCCACCCTTCCTCTCTCCCTCCCTTCCTTCTTCTCCCCCTCCCATCTTTTTCTTTGTTCTGTATAAGAGTCTGCATTACAGAGTGTCACATTCTTAAAAGAAATAACCAAGTAGCAGGTGGTCTTAGACAATGAGTTTTCTGGATGAAAGAGAAGTCGGAAGTCTCTGTGGGCACAAATTAAATGAAACAGGCATAAGCTACTATGGTAGACACCTAAAGTTGTCCCATATTGGGAATTGAGGGTGGTAAGGAGGATTCTTTTGCCCCAATTTTGGGGGTTGGGAAGATAAGCCACCCCTCCAGTATGATTTCTTGCTAAGAGACCCTGTGCTTTCTTAACTCTTACCATCACAGCCCTGGGCACCTAGAACTGTGGAGAGCTTCAGTTTACCACAGCCCAAGCCTCAAAGGATGGTCATGAATACCTGAAATTGCACATAATCACACACACACACACACACACACACACACACACACACACACACTCCTGCACTGTGCCCCTGCCCTCCAACAGGACCTGACCTTAGCCCACTATGCCTACAGAGCTGGCTGCGTGCCATAGTTTTCTATCTCCCCAGGCTTCCCCACAGTCTGGAATGGTACTTCCTTGTTCTTAAAGATTACCATATAGTGTGGCCCATTCCTATTTTCTGATCACTTTGAAGTACTACATCATGAAATGTCCTTATCTTTTAGATGGCATCTCTTGGACAACTTATTTCTTGCGATTAAAGAAAGAGCATTATTTTCTTAAAATACTTTTCATCATCGTGACATTGGCAAAAGAAGCATTCACTATTTCTTGGGGAACTTTCTACCCTGACTGTCCCAGTCCTACCTAGCATTATGTGCATCATCTACTTAGCATTTGGTCTTTCATCCTCTGAGTTTCGTTTTCTGGTTGGTTATTAGTCAAGTAAACTAAATTCTATTTAATAATGCCAACTTTTTTTCTTTTTCATTTGTTTCTTTTGTCTTTTTGAGATAAAGTGTCACTAGTCTAGCCAGGCCTTGAGCTCATTGCAATCCTTATGGTTAATTAAGCTTTATGAATGCCGGGATTACAGATATACACCACCATCCTCAGTTCACATTGGTAATTTAGGGAAAAAAATAGAAAGCTTGAAATGGAGGGAGGAAAATAGTGGTAGTCACTCACCTGCTTCAGTAAACATCCCTGCTTGATGATAACACCTCTGAATTCTTCTCTCAGAATCACATCCTCATCACTGGAATTCTCTTCACAGAAGAATCCACTGTCCGGCTGTTGGGAAACCACACAGCAGGTTCTTACCGGTCTCAAGAATAATGCCATATCGATGTCTGCACCCGCTCCTGCCAGACAGTTTTCCTCCATGCTATTGTGTGTGCCATGACACAAAGCTTCAAGGTTACTCTGGGTTTGCTGTCTAAGCAGTCCCCATTTTCTTGCCCCTGGATCCTGGTCCTTTTGTGTCTCTATCCCAGGATGATCTGGTCAATAGCCTTTGATTTTCTATGATTCTCCAGGCTATGTCCTAAGTCTATCTCAGTCTTCTGCCAGACATAGTTCTCACTTCTCATGGGACTTCAAGGCCATGTGTTTGAAATCACACTGACAACATCTGCTGTAATGCGCTCTCCACTGTGACTTGACACTCAGCTCCGTCTCTAGCCCTGAGAGAACCAAGGGTGTGTGCATGCCTCAGCCCCTGCCGTCAGGATACTTGAAGATTTTTCTGAGCTAAAAGAGAGTGTCAAACCTCACAGAGGAGGGCTGGAGAGATGGCTCAGTGGTTAAGAGCACTGACTGCTCTTCCAAAGGTC
>LOEQ01002311.1:35266-46970 GCA_001685075.1 Bramus lutescens | reverse complement strand
ATACATGATGTAAAAGATGCATAGAGTAAATAAAGAGAAAGGTAAAACGTATTTTAAATAGTGATGTGGTAGATAATAGACTGGATTCATATAAAGCATGCATTTTTACTTAACTCTGAATTCTTAAGTGAGCATCCTTGTGAAGAGAAAAATAAACAAACAAGTACTTAACATAGCGAATTGCAGCACCTATACACTCAGCCTTTTTTGCCTTCTTAGACTCAGGTACTTGAACAATTGGCTCATTCTTTGCCTTTGTATTATTCTTACTGTGGTACTGGTTCTATTCACGTCTGAACTATTTTTCAAATATCAGTTTACGACTTGGAAAATTCTTCTATTCTCTATTCTAAATTTTATGTCATACTGTAATACATGTTGTTGTTGTTGTTTCAAGATAGGATTTCTGTGCATAACAGCCCTGGCTGTCCTGAAACTCACTTTGTAGACCGGGCTGGCCTCAGACTCACTGAGATCCATCTGCCTCTGCCTGCTGAGTGCTGGGATTAACAGCATGTGCCACTATTGCCTGATTGTAATACATTTATTAAATATTGGATACCAAAAGAAAGAAAGAAAGTGGTTCGGACAGCTAAAAAACATGGAAAACACTACATGCTGGATTAGGTTCTGGCAATGGGAAAGTCATGCTATCAAACTAACAGCTCTGAAACACCCAATGGTTTTGTGAGTACTGTGTATGTTTATGCACAAAAATATATCCCAATATTTTTTAATTACAATTTGTCCTTAGTTGATCAAGAGAATTTTTCACCCAATAGCCAATCATTTTTATGGAACTTGTATCCTACTTAAATACATGAAATAGTACTTTTATATTTTAGAGAAACTTAACATTCACAAAATTAGCATCATTAAATGCGACTTTTAACTAAAGGGTTGACATAGAACTGAGAATCAAGATTATTAGAAGCTCATGTACACATTTTTATTGGCTAGTATTCAACATTTTCTCAGAAATAATGCAGACATCGCATATAAACTGTTGACACCATACACAAGTTTTTAACCTCCTCAAATCATTTCCTTCCTCTTTCTTGCCCAGCCCAGATCATTCTGCCCCTTCAGCTACAATGCATGGTAAGCATTAGATGATTCTTTATAAATTCATGCTCACTGAATAATTCAAAATGTAAAGAAGATCATCTTTTACCCAATACTAATTTTAACACTTAAAAAGAATACTCAGTATTATGACAATGTCAAGATGAGTCAAAAAGTGTTTATGGTGGAGTAGTTTGACATGAAAGAGCTCTTGAGACAACTCATCTAAACCTTAAAGGGCAGGAAATATCTTCAATTGTCCTTTACTCTGGCTTCTCCTGGTTCTCTGTCTCTGGCTTGCAATGCTAATAACTCTTGGCTTTATTCTCCCTCTCCTGGCTCTTTCCAGACACTAGTCAAGGACTTGTCTTCCTCACAACACTTGACTGTTATACAAATGGAACTATCTAAATACTTTCCTTGTCCCCTAGAAAGTCCCACTGGAAGGAATATCTCAGCTGCCACACCCAATGACCCCACTCAGCTGATGGAGGGAGGAGGGCCTTGGACTTCCCCACCTTCCTCATCCAGACAACTGCCAAGATGATAGCTAGCCTGCACTGGGGTGTTACTTTTGAACTAATGAAGTGGTTCCTGAACTTCAAGATAAATAACAAAATTGGATTTGTATGTCTTTGCCCTCATCCTAGGTGAGTCATTATGAATCTAATTATTTTTAAGTGTGGAAGAATTTACACATGGCCATGGTTACAACACAACAAAAATTCAAGTCACACAATGTTTTGGGAGACATGTAAAATGTTCCCAGTACTGTTTTGTGCATGTTGAGTATTCAGTAATAGGTAAATCAGAGAAAAAAATTTATCCTTGTGTTTCACATTCCACCCTCATGTTTCCACTGCTTATCACCCGTCCATTCTTGTAATTAAGTTTTTAGCAAGTATTAACCAATGTAACCTATGACACAACTTTTAAATAGTTTATAGAAATATGTAGTCTATATACATATATATGTGAAAACTTATTCAACCATTCGTTAATGTCATTGGGTCTTTTTTCAACCATCCTTTATGGACTCACCGTCCATTTAGGTTTTGTTTTGATTTTGCAATCATAGCTACAATAAACACCAATACGTCAAAATCATGAATCTATCACTTATACACACATATATATCTTGTTATTTATAAGTAAAAAGTCAAACCTAGGTGACTACAAAGTTGCAAACATGCCCTTCTTTCCCAATTGGATGCACTGATTGGATCCTGCATTTCCCAGGTAGGCGGCTATGGTTCTATCCACCTCTGTGGTGCTGAAGAAGGAACTCCTTTTCAGATTCCATACACCTGGTCTCCTTTTGCTGCTGGGAATCTTCAGCGGTCCAACTGAGAAAGCAGTTCAGAATAGCATCTAATTTGCAAGTGCAAACTCTTCAGTGTTGTATGGAGTGCTCTGCGGTAGTCTTGTGGCTCGTTCTTCCTCTTGGACAGGGTCGCGACCTACACCTTAAGTGCCCTACTAGCTTACCTTTTACAGAACTGATTAGCTCGCCCCTACAAACATAAATACGTGTTAACTGATTACGGTGTCTTTTTTGAGTCAAGATACGTATAATGGAAATAAACATATAGGACTCGTTCAGCCTCTCCCCCACCCTTTTCTCCCTAACCCGCGTCTGTCTTTCTGCCCGCACCGAATCTAGTGTAGCTTCCAGGCCACATCATAAGGAACACTGCCTTCCCGGGCCATTTGCCCTAAGCTCTCGACAGGATACACTCATTTCCTGAAATTTAAATCACTAGCTAGCAGTTTTCGACTCCGTTTCCCGACACTTGCCTCCATTTCCCCTCTCATCAAACCGCAGCTCAGACTCCCTAGAAAGGGAATCTACCCCCTTGGTACCTAGACTCAGGGGTCTCCACTCCTTGGTGTAACAGTTTATCTTCTCCCAGTGCCTGCCCGCCCCATCCTCCTAGCATCCGGTACTGTTCTAGGAGGAGCCTAAACGTCCGCCCTGCTGAAGAGGATTGTGGTGCGTAAACAGGATTAACTCTCTAGCCCCCAGCTGTGCTGATTTGCGGGGCAGCCTGCCAGTCCAGTCCCCGCGAGCCCTCGCGTGCGTGCAGGGCCCAGCGCGTGGAGCGGGGGATGGGGAAGCCAGCTGCCTCCCTGCTGTCTCTGGGGCTNGCTGAGAGCGGTGGAGGGCCACAGCCTCACCAACAGCTGCACAAAATCTGGGGTGGACGGAGGCGACCGCTCCTAGCTGTGGCCTGCATCCATCAGCTCCTTCTTCCTCCCTGCGTGTCCCCTCCTCCCATCGCACGGCAACAGCTCCCTCCAGCCCGCACTATCCATCACCACGGCCACGACTGCCAGCCCCTCTGTCAGCTATGGGGGACCTACCCGGGCTCGTGCGCCTTTCCATCGCACTGCGCATCCAGCCCAATGACGGCCCTGTTTTCTTCAAGGTAGACGGCCAGCGCTTCGGCCAGAACCGCACAATCAAGCTGCTCACCGGCTCCTCCTACAAGGTGGAGGTGAAGATTAAGCCCACAACACTGCAGGTCGAGTGAGTGTGGGGCGCGCCGGGTGGTAGGGCGTTAATACCCCGGGTATGGGAGGAGCACAGAGGCCCCAGGACATCCCTAGCCTCCCCTTTAGTCTCCCCCGTGCTCAGCGGGATCTGGGGTGAAGGCAAGAGTGAACGCCCTGTCCCCAAGCTACTCTCCCGCCCTGAGCTTGTAGTCCTGCACCCCAGCTTCCTTCCACCCTTCTCTGCGAGTGCCTTTAAATCTGCGACAAGAAGCCAGGGTTTGGGGTTTTGTTGAGTTTGGGGGCTTGCTTTGTTTCGTTTTCTTGTAAATTTCTTTTCTGTCCAACTGCAACAGGGAACCACAGGTGGACAGGGTGGGGCAGATGGTAGAAAGACATAGAGGGGTTCAGCAACTGCAATCCCATCCCTCCTCTCCTGGATCCTAGGCTCCTCCTCTGCTTTTGCTGAGGAGACTGAAGGGGTGGGGGGAGGGCTGAGGAATGAGAACCTCAGTGGACAGATGGTCACTGGGTTCCCTGAGGGACACTCCCCATTACTCGCCTCCAGAGTTAGCGGCACAAATTCTAGCGCACCGCCTACACTGGGGCCTACCTTTATGGTTTTCCATGCACTGTACCTTTTCTTTGCTTCCTGGCTGAATTTTGGGGCCCAGCCCTTTGATGTTACCTGTGGTCGCTAACAACGCCTTCACAAGACGGGTGTAAATCAGGGGAGTGACGTATGGGCAATAATTTACGCGTGGGTCTTAGGTTCCTTTCCTGTTGCTGGGATAAAATTCCCTGGTAAAATTAACTTCAGGAAGAAAGGTTTTGTGTGGCTCACGATTCGAGGTTGCTGTCCGTCAGGTGGCAAAGTCAAGGCAGCTGGAACTTGAAGAAGCTAGTCAAAATTACATCCAGAGTCAAGAACAGGGAGCTGTAAACTGATGCGTACATGCCCGTGCTCAGCGACCCTCTCTTTTTCCTTAGTCCATAGCCCAGCCCATGAGATGGTCCCCTCCACTTCTAGGGTGGCTCACCAGGATTAAACTAAATAAGAAAATCCCCGCACAGACATAACCCTAGGCCAAGCCATCAAGACACTCCCTCATAGAGATTCTTCCCAGGTGGTTCTAGATTGTGTTGGCA
Organism: Bramus lutescens; assembly: GCA_001685075.1. Lineage (NCBI taxonomy): Eukaryota > Metazoa > Chordata > Mammalia > Rodentia > Cricetidae > Bramus > Bramus lutescens. Next base: position 42,263 of record LOEQ01002311.1, on the reverse strand, counting down.
AGGCAACAACTGAGACTAGCCATCACAGGGCACTATACATTTCACCTAAACACTGCATGAGGTCTAGTTTGTAAGAAAGAACAAAACAAAACTCACCACACCTCACATATGCTGAGGGAGGAGGGGCCTGTGAATCCATCACATACTTTTAGTTAGTTTGAACTCAGTAAACTTATTTTATTTAGTCTTCATAACACAATGATCTGTGGCCACACTTGGATGGTTTCTGGTATTCCCGATGCATTTAGTCCATCAGCATCCCCAAACCTCCACCTCACAGACCCCCGCACCCATTGTCCCCCTATTGCCCCTTTGTCTCTGCACTTGTAGCCAGGCTTCTCCTTTCTCAACTGCCCTGGCATTTGCCCTCATTTATAAGCATTATTTTCCCTTCCTTTGGGGGTAGTTCGCTAGATTTTGAGTTAATCTCAAAGCAGATTTGATGGTGGTAAACTTTTCTCTACTAACCTTTATGTTTTATTAAGGACGTCTTCAGTGCTCTAATCCAGTGACTCCCAAACTGAGTTTGTATCAATTTCCCTGAAGAGCTTGTTGAACTGGTCAATTTGGGCACACCAGAGTTTCGAATTTGATGTTTCCATGGTGAATCTTAAATATTTATATTCTGATAGTTCATCGGTTGATACTTGGACTTTGCACTGAGAACAGTTATTATTATATAAAGGATAGCAGGAATGACGCCACTGAGAATTTATGGAATGTGGTAAACCCAAAAGAAAATCTTTGATTATTGGAACAAAAAACAAAAAATAATAAATCCCATTAGACAGCTGGGTCAGAGGTCTTTCAAACCATCTACATATAAACATCACCTAGATTTACCAGTACCAAATTACATCCCAGACTAGTGGAATCCTGATCTCTGGAGTTTGGAGTCAGACTGAGCATAAGCAGAATTTTAATTCCATAGATGATTTCAATAAAAAAGAGATCTTAAGTCAGTCCAGAGAGCGGAAGTAGTTAATTTATGATCATAATTCGGCTTAGTTGGACAACTCTAACCTCCTGAACTTTGAGAGGTTGCTACCATGTCTTCCTTAGCCAAACCCTACAGGTTTCCTCTCTACGATTTTGGTTCAGCCTAGAACAGGATACCTGAGCTAATTCCAACCGTCTATGCTCAACTCAAGTCCATTGCAGGAACATTTCCATTGGCGGCGTGCTTGTCCCACTGGAGCTGAAATGTAAAGAACCTGAGGGTGACAGAGTTGTCTACACGGGGATATATGATACAGAAGGCGTAGCTCCTACCAAGAGTGGAGAGCGGCAACCTATCCAGATCACCATGCCGGTAAGTCCAAGGTGGCAGTGTGGTTTCAGAACAAATGGAAACTGCAGGGGAAAAAAATCACTACCTCTTTAAGAATAAGAAAAGATGCTTTGGAGCCAGTTACTATGGCAATTGGCTTCAGTTTCCCTCATGGATCTATGAGAGAGTAATGTAAATGATATTGTTTTGCATGACAGACTGAAGTTTCAGACATTAAAGATGCCAGGTAATTGGTTCTGGGAGGGATAATGACTACATTGCTGTTTTCTCTGTTGTGCTCTACACAAGGACTTGTTTAAATAATCCACTCTGAAAAGACTGTGGTTCTACATACCTCACAGTCCCTTGGGTGTGAAAAAAAGAAATCTCTAAATAAATGACACATTGCCCCTTAAAACCACTCTAGCTGAAGAACCCTTTAAAAAGTGACTGCTGTGCTAAGCAATAAGATCCTAGACCTTTTATGTCATGTGCAGTCATCCCTCTGTGCCCACGGGAGATTCATTCCAAGACCATTCAAAGATACCAGATCCACAGATGATTATCCCTTATCGATAATGGCTCAGTATTTGCATATAACCTATACATGCCATTGCATGCACTTTAAATCATCATGAGAGCATGTTCTATAGATACTTCCTGTGTAGTATTCCTTAGAGAATGATGATGCATATCAATACACACACAGTTTTCTTCTGAGTGCTTTCTGGTCCAGGTTGATTAATCCATGGACATGGAGTCTATTAACATAAAAAGCATGTGTATATTACAAGAAAATATTTATTGTCAAGGAATATTGACATCAAATAGATGAAAGGATAGAGTTGACAAGTAAAGTTAGTTAATTGTGTGTGCACACACAGTAGATGACGCAGTAAGCTTGCTAAAACATAGTAGCAGGCTACTGTGAAAACTGGTCAGTCTTTTCCCTCAGAAACAGCAGCTTTGTATTGTGTGCCCTCTGCTTCTATAGAGGAGATCATGGTGTTTCCCAAATACCCATACGAGAAAAAGTTTCCTCTGAAGTTTACTCAAAAGTTCAGTCCTAGTTCCAAAACCAGTGTTTTTGTTTTTAATTTAACAGTGGGTAAGTTAGGATCAAACAAACGGACACACCTACAGAGAACCAACCCTGATGAGGATGATCTGTGGAATCCCCTTCAAGAGACATTGATCTAAGATCTTATCCAACCCATCTGATAAAACCTCAAGGTCTCATCGTGTCCAATATTCTTAAAACAACTGCCATGCTTACCTAAGGAAAGAATCTAGGAGCCCATTCTTTTGAGGGATATATTTGAACCCCACTTGTAAGGAATTCTATTTTCCACCAGAGATTCAACAGAGGAAAATATAAAACTGTGGAAAATGCTGATTTCTCTTAGAGACAATATTTTAGTCCCTGTTCTTAGAAAGCTGCTTCGCTATGTCTTTACATACACGCATAGGGTTTTTTTCTTAAGTACATACACATCAGAAGACGTAAGTATGAAGCATGAATTTGAAGTCTGTTATGTGGGTTTGTCCAAATCTCCAATACCTACTGGTGGTTTCTGTTTCTCACTACTATAAAGAAACCCCCTTTAAGTTTTACCCACTTCTGCAACGTTATTGTTGACTTGGGGTAGGTATGCAGAAGAAATGTGCAGGCTAGGGGGGCGTTATAAACATTGACCTCTAGGAATGCAAGAAGAGTCTGGATCGATGGCTTAGTAGCTGGCCACTAGGCTGACAGACCAAGTTCAATCCCGAGTCCTCCTGGTGGAAAGAAAGAACTTCAATTTAAGCTGCACTTGGCACATATACCCACACAAGAAGTGACAGAATAGTTAATAATGAATAAATAAATGTGATTAAAAACACTTTTAAATGTTTTAACCCCGATAGAATATTTTAATGTTTGTTTTTAATTACTGTTGGCTTAAAATACTTGCCATTTGTACTCTCTGCATAAATTATATTTCCTAACTTTTATCCCTATCTCAATCTGTACATATTACTGACTTCAATAAATCTTTCTTTTAATATTTATTTATTATGTATACAATATTCTGTCTGTGTGTACACAGAGGTCACCAGGCTACGAACCACATCAATTCCCAGCCTTGGGGGCAGAAAGCAGGTTAGACATCGCTGCCTTTGAAGACACCCCCCATGTGTTTAACACTCTGGGTTCCCCTAGCACTTGTTTGCAAGCCCAAGGACATTCCTCCCACGGGTTCTCTCTTCCCATACATGTGTGAGTTTGTGTGTCAGGTTGACAAAAAACAACCAGCACAATTTGCTAAAAAGGCTGTTTATCTGTATAAATTCAGTCTTCCCAACATCATTTTGAAGAGGCTGAGCTTTCCCCCAGAGAATGTTTTTGGACCTGGATTAGTTAACTTTTCTTGTTACCCTGACAAAATACCTGATTAAAGCAAATCAAGGAAGCAAGGGTTTGTTTTGGCTTAGAGATAGAGGACACAGCTCCTCCTGGCAGGGAAGGCACAACAGGAACATGAGCCAGCTGGTCATAAAGCATCCTAAGTTAAGAAACAGAAAAAGATGAACGCTGGTGCTCAGCTCGTTTTCTCATTTCTACTTGGTCTAGGACCTCCAATTCAGTTCATGTAATGGTGCCACCCACATTTAAGGTGAGGCTTCCAATCTCACAGTCCAGACACTTGTTTCCATGGTTATTTTAAATCCCTTAAGTTAAAAAAAAGTTAATCAGAGGTTGAAAAACACTGCTCTATAGTATAATTACATGGTCAGTTATTGCTATGTATCCAACATTGTTCTTTCTGTCCAGGATTGCTTTGGCTATTCCTGACCTTATGTCTTTCCTTGTGGATTTTGGATTTGTTTTCTTCAGTAGAAAGAGTGTCATGAGAATTTTTTTACAGGGGTTGTATTAAATCTGTACATTACTTCTGGCAATGTTGCCATTTTCATAATATTAATTCAACCTATCCATTGGTATAAAAGGATTTTCTATCTTCTAATATCTACAAGTTCTTATTTTAGTGCCTTAAAGTTTTTATTTTAGAAGTCTTTAATATCCTTGATTATGTTTATTTCTAGATGTGTCTGTCTGTCTGTCTGCCTGCCTAGCTGTATGTATGTGTAATGTATGTGTATACATGTTTGCGTATGTGTGAGGGCACCTATGTGTATGCATGTGGAGGCCAGAAGTTAAGGTCAGGTGTCTTCCACTATCATTCTCCATCTTAATTTTAAGCAGTCTCTCATTGAATTCAGTATAATTTTCCTGACTGGGCCGGCTGGCCTGAAAGCTGCAAGGATCTATCTGTCTCTTTCACCCCGACCCCCAATCACTGGGGTTCCAGCTGTGTGTGATCATGTCCAGCTTTTGCAGAGGGTGCTCACAAGCTCATGCCCTCATGTTTGTTCAGTGGGCATTTTACTCACGGGGACATCTCTCCAGCCCATAGGTAATGTTTCTAAATTTTTACTTATTCATGTATTTGTATGCCAGGGCATGTCATAGCATACATGTGGAGATCAGAGGACAGATCTGTGGGAGTTGCTTCTCTCATTCCACCATGTGAGTCCCAGGAACTGAACTCAAGGCATCAAGGTTGAGGTCAAGCGCCTTTAGCCCCTGAGCATCCTCAGTCACCTGATTTAAGAAATTTTTAAATTTCATCCCTGACTTATTCAACAACTCACTAGTACTTCAAGTATTGCTCAATCTCAATGAATTTATGTACTTTCTAGTTTATTTCATACTATAACCTAGTAAGGTGCAAGGGATTGTTTTGATTCTTTTTTGTTTGGTAAATCTTGATTTCTGACCTAGAATGTTATCTGTTTTAAGGAAGGTTTCATGGGCTGCGAGAAAACTCTGTTTCTGATAAATGGACTCTTCTGTAGATACCTGCTAAGTCAGTTTGCTCAGTGGTATACTTTAACTCTGAAGTTTCTTTGTTGATTTTTAGTTTAGAGGACCTATCTAGAGATGAGACTGGTATATCAAAGTCATCCACTACTGTTGTATAAGGGCCAAGCAGATCTTTTAACTCCATTGATGTTTATTTTGTGAAATAATCTCCTGCTTTAAGTGAAGGAACCCACAATACCCTGAGTATGTCCACCTACAATACCTGAAAACCTCCTATACCAAATGAGAGAACTCCAGTTTCCCCTGCTTAGGTCTTCCTAAGCCAAATGGAAACCTCCCTCTATGTGCCCAGACTCCTATACCAGCCCCAGCCCCATCTATACTACCCAGGAATTTTCTCCAGGAGCCCAACCCACACAGTTTCCTGTGCCAATTGAGGGACCATGGCCTTCCTTCCTTAGGACCACCTACTCGCCAAGGACCATGGCCTTCCTTCCTTAGGACCACCTACTCGCCAAGGACCATGGCCTTCCTTCCTTAGGACCACCTACTCGCCAAGGACCATGGCCTTCCTTCCTTAGGACCACCTACTCGCCAAGTCTTCCCTCTAAGCAGTGGTTCTCAACCTTCCCCGTGCTGCTTCTTCATGTTGTGATGACCACTCTGACTGTAAAATTCTTTTATTTGCCACTTCATAATGACAATTTTACCACTATTGTGAACCATAAGGTAAAATCTGTGTTTTCCAGTGGTCTTAGGCAATCCCTGTGAAAGGGTCTTTAGACCAACAAAGGGGCTGCAACCCACAGGTTGAGAATCAGTTCTCTCGGAAGAAAAAGGGAGATAGAGCCTACAGCTCTCAATACTAGCCGCACAATGGAAAATTACCTGAAACATACTAAGACTTAACCAACTTCTGAATATTGTACACACTTCCACTGAAAGAAGAAAGGTGATTTGAACAACAACAACAAAAAAGAGTTTAGAGGGATAGCTCAGTGATTAAGATAGCTCTTGCTACCCTTCCAGAGGACCCGAGTTTGATTCCTAGCACCCACCTGGAGATGCTGGCCACTGCCTGTATCTCCAGCTCAAGGGGATTAAATGTTTTCTTCCAGCTTTCACACATCCACACTCACAAGCACACACATATGCACATTAATTAAAATAAAGACAAATCTATTTTAAAGGAAAGAATGACACAAGCAATTGACTTCAGTGTACATATCCCAACACAAAAACAAAATTAAAGACCAAGAAAACATGTCTACTCCAAAACTTATCAATCCCATAATAGTGAACCCCAATGAGAACACCATAAAGAACTTCTAGAAAAAGAATTTTAAATGGTAGTTGTAACTATATTCAAACAACTCAAAGGAAGCATGGATACACTGCAAGAGAACGGAAACAAGCTGAATGGAATAAGGAAACTAACACAAGACACAAAATAAGAATTTAGAAAAGAAAATTACTAAACAAAAGAAAACTGAAATGATGCTGGAAATGAAAAAACCTCAATAAACCCATTTTAAAAAAGAAAAGCTCCAACAACATAATAGATCATTGTTGACTGAGGTTTCTGTCCTACCTGGTTTCTGTCCTCACACCAGGTCCCATAGCCATTTAGCCCCAAAGAAATCACACAAAGGTTTGTATTAATGATAAACTGGCCCATTAGCTCAGGCTTTTTATTAACTCTTATAGCTTATATTAGCCCATTATTCTTATCTGTGTTAGCCACATGCTTCAGTACCTTTTTCAGTGGGGCAGGTCACATCTTCCTTCTTCTATGTCTGGGCAGAACTGGGAAGGAATGGGCTTCCTCCTTCCCAGAATTCTCCTGTTCTCATTGACCC
>LOEQ01002310.1:390135-409550 GCA_001685075.1 Bramus lutescens | reverse complement strand
AAGTCTCTTATTTCCAAGGTTCTCAGATTGCCGAAACCAAGATTTTAGCCCTGGCCACTCTCTTCTGCTAGGTCATGCCTTATAGTTCTATTCCATGGAACTCGGGAGACTTTCAAAAAAGCTTCATGGTGCTTAGGGGTGATTATCTGCTTAGCGTGATAGACTACATTCAATCCTTTGCGCAGTGAGCAAGTTCATTAATCAATTAAGCTTCTGCAAAATACTTCCGGAATCTATTCATACACTTTATCAGTGAAGTCAGGTGTGTCACTCACTGCTAGAGTGAAAGAGACTCAGTTATGAATTGGGGCCATTGAGTCAGGTGCCCCTTTGTGCACTTAGGGAGAAGCTGAGTGGACTACCAAAGACACAGCCTGGGTCCTCATCAACCTCTCCTATCCTCTTCCTCCATTTTTCATTGGTGATGCTCTCTCTTCTAGACCTTTTTCTTACTCTTGCTCCGAGGACTGCCAAGAAGTAGTTTAGTGTTCAGTGTTTAGTGGCTGCTAAACACTGAAAAAAGTTCCCTAGGGTGAATGAGCTGAATGAAGATGCAGAGCTATGGCTGCAATAGGCCCAGCAGGACCTTGAGCACAGAGAGAACTGCTAACTACTCACAACAGATATGAGTGAAGCTAACCAGACACTTGGGATTTGGACTTAAGGTATCTTGTTACCCCTCCCTCAAAAGGTTAAACAGAAAACAATGTGGTCAACTGAATAAAAATGGTCCTCACAGGCTCATATATTTGAATTCTTGGTCCCCATGAAGTGGTCATCAGGATTAGAAGGTATGCCCTTGTTGGAAGAAGCTTGTTACTGGGGATGGGATTGGAGGTCCCTGCCAGGGCCAGTCTGTCCCTCTCTGCCTGAAGATCAGCATGTAGCTCTCAGCTACTGCTCCAGCACCATGCCCCTTACCCTCATGATGATAATGGACTAAGATTCTAAATTGGTAATCAAGACCCAACTAAATGTTTCCTTTTGTAAGAGTTGCCTTGGTCATGGTCTTTTCACAGCAACAGTACAGTAACTAAGTAACAAGACCTCATATAGAAGTGACAAATCTATATACTAAATTCTCAATGACTCATACTAACATATACACTACAGATGGCACTGGATCCAAATGTACAGGGTAAATGAAAAGGACCATGGAAGACCCAGACACTAGAAGAATCACAGTAGGAGCAGTGTGATTCCTACTATGCATCTCTGGCAGATCTCCTGAAGTTCCACTGTGTTCAGGTTTGCATACAAATGCTCCTCATAGAAAAGCAACACCCTGCGCCAGGTCCTTTCTAAGTTGTATACCAAGATCTTGGTGGACTGTATCTCAATTAAAACTTCATCTGTCCACACAGTCCCCAAGATCATACAAAATGCATTTCAAAAATCAGGCCACGAAAGGCTGACTTTACCTCAAAAGCCTAAAAAGACTGTGCTACATATAGGAAAATGTTTACTTTACTGATATATAGGTTCTCAAGGAGCTACAAAATAAAAATGTGAGTTTACTAACTAGATATTTTTAATTCTGATTTCCCCTCATTTAGAAAATGCATTTAAAAACTAGCTTACAAGAGGCACACAAGGCTCAGGCAAGATGATAGCAAATTCAAGGCCAGCCTGGAATATTTGACAAAACCCTTCCCCCTGACTCAATAAATTAAAAAAAAAAAAACCAACCAGCAATAAAATAGTTCAGAGGCAGCAAAAATATAGTAGTTTTTTTACCTTTAAAAGTATTATGCAGGCTGAGGAGATAGCTCAGTGGCTGAAATCACTTTCCTCCTAGTCTGAGTTCTATCTCTAGAACCCAGAGATTCGAGTGGAAGGATATTAACTGGTGCATGCATACACATACTTTTAAAAACATAGTGTGTCACACTAATTATAATTATGGTCAGTCTCTTATTTCCAAGGTTCTCAGACACTCTAGTGACTGCCTAAACCAAACTCCTGGCTGCCAGCAACACTTATGACAGCAACCCTACCTTGGGTGGCTCCAGAAGAAGTTCATGGAAAGATCCAAGTCTTCCTCGGATGGCTTCTAGAACACTCTTGTTAACTGAACAAGTTGAGTGGCCCATGCCTGGTGGGCAGATCTCTATATGGCCTTCAAACCTGGAAAACAAATCAAGGTAATCATTATAATTCAAAATAATTCACTAGAGTTCTTCATGTCAACTCTGCAGGCACATACTTCAAGAATCTGTGACTATATTATGGTGATATCAGAGAAGAGGCTGAGAAACGGAGAGAAACAAGACTCATGAGATTGGCCACCATGTCCTTAGAACCTAAAGGAGTTAAGTTATTGGGTGAGATATTACATCATATCTCCAGATTCCCCTGAACCATTCATCTCCTGTCACTGCCATACTGAAAGGTAGGTCTCTAATAGATCAGAAAATGTGGAATCAAATGGAGGGCTGACCCAAGTCACAAGACACTGTGCATTACCTGCCAGCTGGAAATGTTAATTATAATCCCTTGAGCATTTTTGGATAAACAACACTGATTTCTATTTAGATGGTTTAATTTACATAAAAATGAGTCTTCAATCATTACAACTCGTTTCTTAGAAAAAAAAAAAAGAAAGAAAGTCCTAGGTGTCTAGACTTGAGGTGTGAAGAATTTCAACCACCAGCTTCTGGCACCAGGTAGTTGGTCACCATTATAGTGAGTACAAGGTAGCAAAATGGAGGAGGGAGGATGGGAGAGGGAGAAGGGACAACGAATGATTCATGTGTTGGGGAGAGGCAGATCTGGAAAGGTAAGGGCAGTTAAGAACAAGCTGAGGTAGATGCCCTGCTTGCCAGGACCATGACTTGTTTCATGACCTTGATACAGCTATGGGGGTTGTGCTGATGTCTGTGGCTACTGTAGACATGGAGGGCCCTGTGGATGCCTGGAGTCTGGGCCACTATCTGTGACCAAGAGATGTACACTCACAGGGGCCATGATCAAGATTCCTTTGCTGCCACCCAGCACCATGGTGATATCTGGCCTGGTTTGCTGTCAGGGGCCATGTCTGGGTCTATGGCCCTGCTGCAACTAGGCTAAGTTGATGTTCATGGCTCCTGTTACCACTGAGGGCTGTGCAGAGGTCCACAGTCTAGACCTACACCTGAGGCAATGATATTCTTAGAGGTTCAAGTTGCTGCCAGGGCCAAATAGACCTGGGTGGCCCATGCTGTCACTCAGGGCCATGGTGTCATCGAGTCCCAAACTGTGGTCATCCACGGGCTATGTTTGGGTCCATGGTCCTACCACAGCCAGGGTCTGTGTCAATGTTCATGGCTCCTATTACCATCAAAGACTGAGTGGATACCCTGGATCTGGGCTGCCACCAGGGGAAATGTTGGCATTTGAAGGCCACGCTGCCATTTAGACCATGTTGATCAGAGCAATCTGCAACGCCAACTAGGGCTGCAGTGACACCCAGGCCCAGGCTGTTGCCAAGGACCATGTTTGGGTCCATGGTCCTACTGCAGCCTGAGTACTGTGCTGTCTGTGGCCTGTGTTGCCACCAAGGGCCACATTGATACCTAGAATGTGGACCTCAAGCCATGTGGGGGTGTGAGGATTTGAGGGCCACACTGCCATTGGGTCCATAGTAGAGCTGACCCTGTGGACTGAGATGCAAGTGATCTAGCACTGTGAATGCCTGTGGGAGATAGGGCCCTTCACCTATAGTAGAGTAGGCGAGGGAAAGATGACCTCCCCCGCCCTACATTACCTGTGAATGGGTAAGAGAGCTGGCCCTGAGGTCATCATTGGTACTGTCCTCCCCTGGCAGAAGCACTAAGGAAAACAGGCCCTATCACCTAGGTAGCACAAATGAGCTGACCCTATTGGCTGGGATGCAGGTGAGTGAGCCTGGGGGAACACAGGAGCAGGAAGACTGACCCTGCCTATTTCTCATCTGCAATATAGTGGCATGGGTAAGGGGGAAAAAAGCCCTCCCTCCCCTTGCCCCCTGTAACAACTGAGAGACCTGGTCGCAGAGCCACAAGAGTGGGAGAACTGGCCTTGTCCCCCACCAGCTACAGCACATGGGAGAGTGGGCACAGCACCTCACTGGGCAGTACACTAGAGGTGAAATAGCTGACTCTGTTGGCTGGGGAACAGGTCAGCTGAGCCAGTGGGTGTAAGAGCAGATGAGCTGCCCCTGCCCCCTCTCTAAATACCACGGTATGGCAAAGGTAAATGAAATAAGCTGGACCCTCTCCTTGCTGTCTGCTACATTAGGTGAGCTAGCCTGGGTGGTGACGATGAGGGAAAACTGGCAGGCTGACCAACCCAGCTACCACCCAGGCCCAGAATCAGGACTATAAGGGAACCCACCCCAACACCTACCCACCTCATCTATGAACTGCTAGGGCATGTGAAGGGAACGAACCTACAAATCCAAAGTGTCAGAAAGGCTGATGGGTACTGAAGAAACTTGTTATGGAATTTGCCTTCAATGTAACAAGGCTAGCCATTTGGGCAAAAAACTGCTCTTGCCTGGGCTGCTTGATGGTATAGTGTATATAATGGACATGCAAGACTCACAAAAAAATGACATCTGAACTTGCCAAAAGAAGGTGGCAAGTTCTTCAGGGTTCCTACTTCATGAAAGAGTCTGCCAAACATTCTGAAGAACACAGAAGAAAGTGATTGACAAAACAATATAAGCAAAACAGTCCTTCAAATTTCCTGCTTCATGGAAAAATCTGCCTAGATACTATGGGCCTGTAGGGTGAAGATGGAAGCCCCAACGTTACAGAAGAACTTTGGGTGACTGTCCAGGTAGCTAAATGTCTCTGTCAATTCTATCAATTATAGAGTTTTGGAAGTTGCTTACAATGCACTTCCTGTTTACTTAGGTAATAGTATAACCTTCTGGGGTCTCTGATGGAGTTGAAGACACAGAGTTAAGAGTTTTGATAAAAGATAAAATAGATATAAACATTGCAACTATAATTCTTGCTTAATAACTTTTGCCACATGCAATTTTACTAAGCTAAAGTTAAAACCTTCCTTTTTATTTAGACAAAAAAGGGAGGTGATGTAGGATTCCCCTCTGTAGTGCATATGTTTTATTACCATTGGTTAATAAAGAAGCTATTTTGGCCTATGGCAGGGCAGAATACAGCTAGGCATGAAAACTAAACTGAATGCTGGGATAACGAAGGAGTAGTCTGCCAGACGCCAAGTAGCTACCCAAAGAGAAAGATGCAGGAACCTTACCAGTAGTTCACAGCTTCATGGTGATATACAGATTAATAGAAATGGATTAATTTAAGATGTGAGAGCTAGCTAGGAATATGCCTGAGCCATTGGCCAAACAGTGCTATAATTAATATAGTTTCTGTGTGATTATTCAGGTCTGGGCAGCCAGGAACAAAAGTGCAATATCCATTTACACAAAGATACAGGATCTCCATGCCACAAAGTAACAATAGGATATCCAAGGGGAGTCTCAGTGAGGGGCCAGTATGAAGGATGTAACAAAAGCCAAAGGCCTTGAACCAGACCAGTGAGTCATTAAAATGAACACTTACAAGACATATGAATTAAGGTATATTGTGTGACTCATTGGGTCATACTACAGCTTCCATGCTGAGATTTTTAATTGTTTTGTTTTACTTTCAAATTTTGTTTTGGGAGTGAGGTTGCAAGGGCAGAGGGCAGAAGCAAGAGGACAGGGTGATGCGTGGGATCAAGATGCAAATGGTGAAATCCACAAAGAATCAATAAAAAATTTAAAAATAATGAAGTATTTCAGCTGGTATTGTTGATTACATGGGGACAGCAGTTCTCAAGTGGGGGAGAAGATAAGCCCGGAATGGAAGGAGGGAGGGCCTATACCAATGTAAAATGGGGGTATAAAGTAAAATTAAAAGTGCTATGTAGACTGTTACAGTGAGACTGCCTGAATCAAAACCTGACTTCTCCAATTATCAGTTAATTACTGATTGTTAACCTAAGAAATGCTAGACAATGTCCCCTTCTGGCATAGCAGTGAGAAGCCCATCAGCAGACCAAGGGCTGCACACCTCCTGGTACACCTAGAAACCAGAGCATGCTCACTGCAGTAATGATTGCTAGAAAACACACCACTTGTGCTCCCCTTAGCTCTGAAGGTAGATTTCAGAAACACAATTCCTGAAGGGGAAGAACGATCCCTCTGACTGCTAGCTCCTCCAGAGAAATACCACCTTAATCCTCACAGCCTGTGGAAACTTTATTTGGGGAAAAGACCTCTGAAGATATAATTAAGGACTTTGAGATGAAAGATGAATCTGGATTGTGCAGATGGACCCACGGGGCTATCACAAGGGTCTCAGAGAATAGGAGACTGACAGACAGACACTCAGAGGACAAGATGAGGACCAATGAAACAGTGGTCACTAGCCACAGAGTTGCCAAAAGTCAGTTGAAACTGAAGAGGCAGGGAACCATTATGTCTCTGTGCCTCGTTGGGAATGTGGCACTGCCAACACTGCAGTTTGGTATTGAGGACTATTGTTCTAGGACCCAGCTCCTACGATGATGGGTTGTAATCCAATATGGGGTAATATAATTACCAAATTTCTTGATATGGTCCTAACTATACATTTGTCATTTTTCACTTCATGGGAAAAGTGGCCTTCTTGGCACTGATGACTATAAAATAAAGTTTAACATGCTCTACAGCCTGCAGTGCTAAATACTCAGCCATGACTTATTTATGTAAAGTAATCAAGTGTATTCATCTCACTATGGAAACTTTGCTTTTACCTTTAATAGTGAAATTATATGTATAGTAAGGACTATTTTTTAAAAAATGCAACAACAAAAAACTGAAAGCCAGGTGGTGGTGGTGGCACAAACCTTTAATCCCAGCTCTCAGGAAAAAGAAATAGGAGGATTCCATGAGTTTGAGGCCAGCTTGGTCTACAGAGCAAGTTCCAGAATAGTTACACCAACACAGAGAAACCCTGCCTTGAAAAATCGAGAGAGAGAGAGAGAGAGAGAGAGAGAGAGAGAGAGAGAAACTTAAGCCTTGGCATTGATAAATGTTTGCTCTTCACATTTAAAGTATTGAGTGAAAATATCTTTGGTCAAAAGAGACTATGAGCAACAAAAGTTCAAGAAATTTGACTGTAAACCACCAAATTTTGGCTTTGTTTATGGACACAGAAAAAAAATGAGACTTTCAGAAGTATGCAATCGTGGGCCCAGAGATATGATTTGGAGAAGTGCCTGCCTAGCATGGAGAAAGTCCTGAGCTCAATCCCCAGCACCACTGGTACAAGTCTGTAATCCACTCTGAATTAGTGATCAATGGGGTAGGACCCTGCCCATTGTAAATAGGGACACCACTCGGCTGGTAATACTGGGTGCTATAAGAAACCAGGCTCAGCAAGCCATGGAGAGCAAGCCAGTAAGCAGCATCACTCCATGACCTCTGAATCAGCTCCTGTCTCTAGGTTCCCATCTAGTCTGAATTCCTACCTTGACTTTCCTCAAACGGACTGTGATTCAGGATATGTAAGACAAATAAACATTTCCTTCCCCAAGCTGCTTTTGGTCATGGTGTTCAACACAGCTAAAATCACCTTAAGACAGACTCCCATACTGTATTGGCTTTGAAGACAATGGTCATGGAGAACAGCTGAGGCTTGTCACAATATAAAAGGTCAGAGATACTGAAGGGAGGCAAGGAGAGGCCATCAGTACAGCTTATCTGCAGCAGAGACAGGAGGATACTAGAAACACCAGGACTATGAACCATCTGCCAAGGACAATGGGCAGTTAGTTAAGTTCTGGAGCTGGATTAAGCCTATCATACAAACTTTGTACATTACAGACAGCAGAGCTGGAGAATTGGGAATACCATGAATTAATTCCAGAAGTTGAGCTGACACTGGGCTGTCTATACTGTTGGATTTGAGTTTGCTCTGATCTGTTTATAATCATACCTCAGATATTTCCTACTGGAATAAGAAAAAATGTAATTTAATTTGGGTTTTTCAGGAGCGTCTACGAGTTGGATTGTGTTTTTGTATTGTCATACTCTTATTAACATGCGCTCTCAAAGGACAAAGAAAAGGTCAAACTGACAAGTTATAGATTTATCGTGGTAAATCATGGTTGTCACCAGGAAAGAGGGAACCAAACTGAAGAACTGTGTCCATCCTATTGGTTGTGGGCGTGTTTCTGAGGCATTTACTTGATTGCTATCTGAGAGGACCTAATCCACTGTGGGAAGCAACTAGGCTGATGGGCCTAGGCTTGAGAAGAAAGCTAGCCAAACATGAAACACAGTTCTGGAAGCAAGTCAGCAAGCAGCATTCTCTTATGGTTTCTATTTCAAGCTCCAGCCTGAGTTCCTGCCTTGGCTCCTCTCAATTATAGCCTGTAAAATGGAATAAACCCTTTCTTCACCAAGTTGGTTGGTCACAACATTTGTTACTGCAACAGAATTCAAACTAAAACACAACGATTATGATTTGGTGACAGGTCTAAGAAAACTGCCTGAGTCAAAGCTTTTCTTCTGGAATGTCTACAGTTTCAGGATTAATTTCTGGGTCTATAATACATTTCGAATAAGGTTTTCTATAATCCAGAACTGAAAACATTTTTGCATCAAGAGGTCAAATATACTACACCACAGGCATTTATTAAAACCTTACCCACTGCACTGCCTCCACATTCACTATCAGTAGTTGGTGTGTATGCACGTGCCTGTGCAAACACACACCTGTTCTAGGGATCTGGGCACCTACTCTTTTTCCACTGTCCTGTTGTCTGTGGCTTTGTAGCAGGTCCTTAAATCACAGTAAGAGCTGTTCAACTGCATTTCTTAAAAATGATTGTTTTGGCCATTGTCTTCGCTTTGGGATCCCCACAAAGTTTGGAATTAGTTTGTTTTCTATTACAACTTTTGTTTAGATTTTGAATGGTACTGTCTCATCTGTAAGTCAGTTTAGAGAGCACTGACAATACTGAAGTATGCACATTGATTTAGGTCAGGATACCTTATATTTTGCTATATTTATGCATTAAACAATTCCTTTTCTATAATGAATATATTTTTATTCCAAATTCCAATTGTTCATTACCAGTATGCATAAATGCAACTAAATTTTAAGTATTGTATTGACTTTATATCCTGGACTCTTGCTGCATTTGCTTATTAGTTACAAGGTTTTTTTCTGCCTAAAAAAAAAAAAACCAAAAAACCCAGGTCTCTCCACATAGATTTGGCTTGCTATGCCCAGCACTTGACATATTATTTAAGATTTGCTCAAAGACAATCCTGTGATCTATGGCCAGGCAATTTAATATTATTCTTTCCTATCTAGATGCCATTTTCTTCTTCTGCCTTAATATACAGGCTATAATCCTCGCAAAAGATTTGCTAATGTACATGAAAGAATTTAAAGAAATGACAGTAAGGTTTTCTTTGTTTATATGATTTTTGAGAGACTAAAATCTTGTAGTTACTTCATTGTATCATATTATGCTTTTAGCATATCATTTGATTGCTACATATTTTGTTTTAGGGGGAACAAACAAGCATGTGTGTGGCTGTGTGCTTCTGCATGAGCATGGAGAACAGAGGGTGTCCTGCTCTATCACTCTTCACATTCCTTTACTGGACCTGGAGACATGCTGGGAACCAGAAAGAAGCCTCAGTGAGCCTCTTGTCTCTCCTGTGCACCCTAGCACTGGGGGTACAGGATACTCGCTAAGCCATCTCCAGGTCTAACTGATGTATTTGGTCAGCTACTATTTTCTTAAGGCATTTTCACATAGCTCTTACGTACTCTTGCTATATATATATAACAGGTTATTCTCATCTATGTCGGTTAGTTTCAAGATAATACTGGCTTTTAAACCAGGATTTGCAATGTATTCCTTCTGCTGCACATTGATAGAACTCTACTCAGAATTCATCTGCTGCACCTAACTCTACAGATCAGGAATGCTCTTTCTGAAGTGTTTAACACGAACTTGGGTTTCTTCAAAGGCTATAAAATGAAGCTATTTCTTCTTAAGTAAACTTTCGCAGGTTTTTTCCCTTTAGGAACTTAAATTCCTTTAATGCTTGAATAATTTTAAAGAGTAATTTGTGGAATTCCTACATTCTTTTAATGTTCACAAAAAACAGTACTATTTCACTCCCCCCCCACGCTTTTGTTCTATATGTATCTTTTCTACTTTTCATTTCCACAATCCACATAATGGTTTACCTATTTCACTGGTCATTTCAAATAAGTTTTTGGCTTCACTAGTTTTCTGTATTTTTTCTTTTTGATACTACTGATTTCTATTCTTTAGTTTTATTATTTCTCTTCTACACAGGTTTAATTTTAAAAAGGCTTCAATACTGGAGAGAAGGCTCAATGGTGGAAGAGAAGCAGATGTCTCCTGACCTCCACACATGCACAGTGTGGCAAAAAACTCGCGTGCATGTCCACGAGGGAGTGTGCCAGTAGAAACCACACCTTCCCCAACTACTTTCTCGGCATTTCCTTGCTTTATGGTACTTTTAGTTACTGTATGTTGACTGCACAGTAATTTCTACAAGGGTGCCTTGGTTATTTTTATTGGAAAACAGGGTCAGAAAACAAGATGTAGGCACTCAAATTTGCTCTTGGTGGTCTGCCATTACTGTTGGGTTCTTAGTCAATAGGTGATGTTTGTATTTAACTCTTCCCACTTCATTATGGTCCTTTCTGTTGTTTTGTGAGAGTCTCTCAAATGTTGAGCCTATGGTAAATGTTGAGGGTTCTTCATTTCTCATTTTATCTCTTGCACAATCTCCCATCCCTTTAGTGAAGCTCTCCATCTTTTCTGTTTGTAAACTGCCCACTTTTCCGTCGCTCTAACATGATAATGGTTGGTGTGGAAAGTCCTTTTGTATGTGTGTTGCTTTCATTGGTTAATGAAAAAAAGACTGCTTTTGGCAAATAGTTTGGCAGAGTGGAGCTAGGAGGGGAAAACTAAATTGAATGCAGGGAAAAAGAAGGCAGGGTTGAGGAGAAGCCATGTAGCCCCGCCAGAGACAGACACAGGAACTTTACCTAGTAAGCCACAGCCTCATGGTGATACACAGATTAATAGAAATGGGTTAAATTAAKATGTAAGARTTAGCCAATAAGAAGTTAGAGCTAATGGGCCAAGCAGTGATTTAATTAATACAGTTTCTATGTGACTATTTCAGGAGTCTAGGCAGCTGGGAAACAAACAAGCAGCCTCCTACAATGCCTCTGCTGAATGGTGCACAATGTGTGGACAACTGCATCCACAAAATAACAGCCTTAAGCACAGCTTAATGGTGGCATGGACAGGCTGTGTGTGCCTAGAGATGAGGCACTGTGCATGTCTCTCAGAGGCGGCGAGCAGCTCGGCGATGCTAGACTGGGCATAGCAAGCAGGCCCTGCCATATTTCCCCTAGCAATGATGCAGTTTAAGTTTTTTAAGAAGTGCTTAGTATTTTAAGAAGTGCTCTTGGACAGTAAAGAATTACAGATACACAGTAGGACAGATTCAGACATAAGAGACCTCTAAATGGGTCACAGTATTGGATAAATGTACATAGGCTTGGAAGAGAGAAGAGAAAGAGTATAGAGAGTTGGGAAAGAAGTAAATCGTTAAAAAGAAGTCTTTAAAGAGACGGCGTATAGACAATCATAGATTAAAAGGAGAAAAGAAAAATATGCCACATAAAGATGGACTACACACAGAGAGTCTGGATTATGTATATTATTGTGTTTTCTTTGAATTTTTTGACTGTGAAGGAGCTACTAAGTACAGAGAGACATTTCATTCTATGGACTGCTAAGTTAAACCTACATAAAAGTATCTTTGATTCCAAAATTTGAGTCTAAGGATATGTTGATTTGGAAAAGAGGTTCTTCTTTTGTTTTCACAGAAGGTGAGAACCTGTGGGTTGCTTCCAGACCAATATGGTTTGATTGAAACAAGATCCCCCGAAAGGTTGTTTTGAACACCCCCCAAAAAAGAAAATACTTTGCCCAATAAAAGGCAGGAAGAGGTTTGGAGAAACCACGCCCATATTCCCAAATATTGTCTGTCAATGTTTGTTTACATTTAAAGGGGGATATGATATAGATATGAATAATTTGCACTGGTATAGATCTTGATTTATTGATATAAATATAAGGTCAATCTTGTTATACATATATTTCTGCTCTTGATTAAGGTGCTGTGTTTGTGCAGTTCATTTAAAAACGTAATGTATAATTAAGAAATACAGGTAAATAGAGAGTCATCTATAACAGTCAAGCTTGTAGTCATGTTAGTCAGATCGTTTAGATGTATAGAGATATATTTGTTAGATAGGTATTCTTCAAATCTTTCAGAGACCTTCAGAATATGGCATTTAAAATAGTTAAGAACTTATGACTTTTCATGACAGTGAAACACATCTGCTCCTGGCCACATCAAGCTAATGTAATGGGATGATGGGCATCAAAGAGGCTTTGTATGGAGTTGGTTTGCCATTAGGCAAGAAACTGCTCTTGCCTACACTGCCTGACTGAACATGCAGGACCCACAGAGAAATGACCTCTGAACTTGCCTGAAGGTGAGATGGTCTTTCGGGGTTCCTGCTTCATAAAAGACTCTACTAGACATTCTGCAGGATACAAAAGAAAGTGACTGGCAAACTGCTAATATGGGTGGAACTGTCTTTGAAATTTCCTACTTCGTGGAAAAGTCTGCTGGATACTATGGGCTTGTAGGCTGAAGATAAATGCCCCAATGGTATAGAACAACTTAGGGTGACTGTCCAGGCAGCAAGATGTCTCTGTCAATTCTAGAATTTTGGAAGTTGCTTACAATGCACTTCCTGTTTACTTAGGGAATATTACATACTTCTGGAGTCTTTGATGGAGTTGAAAATTTTACAGTTTTCCTTAGTTATGATAAAAGATAAAGTAAATATAAATACTGTAACTGTAATTCTTGTTTGATAAATGTTTTGTTATATGTAATTTCACTATGTTAAAATTAAAAACCTTCCTTTTTATTTAAACAGAAAAGGGGAGGTGATATGGGAGTCCCCTCTGTGTGCTATGATTACCATTAATGATTAAAGAAACTGCTTTGGACCTATAGCAAGGCAGAACCTAGGTAGGCAGGAAAAGCTAGACTGTATGCTGGGAGAAAGAAGGTCGGAGTCAGAGACACCATGGATCCTCCACCTGAGACAGATGCTGGGAACATTACCTGGTAAGCTACTGTTACATGGTAATACACAGATTGATGGAGATGGGTTAAATTAAGATGTTAAGAGTTAGTCAATAAGAAGCTAGAGCTAATGGGCCAAGCAGTATTTTAATTAATATAGTTTCTGTGTGATTACTTCGGGTCTAAGCTAGCCGGGCAGATAACAACCAACAAGAGACCCTTCTTACTACAAGGTTTTGCTTTTGTTTCCACAGGAAATGAGGGACTGTGAATTCATTCTGCTTTAAGAAAAATCAGGTTTGACCAAGGAAGACCCCTGAGAAATCTGATAGGAGGAATAGCCCAGATGTCTGAGTTCTACATCCAGAACAATTCAAAGACTACTGCCTCAGATAATCAAGACTCACAGTATACTCCAGTCAGAACTTGATCATAATTCTAATTTATTTTAGGTCCCCATAAGATTATCAGCACCCTCAATCAGCAAGAAGTAGCCTGAAAAACTATGTTCACATTCCCAAAAAATGGATTATGGATGTTTGCATTTGTTTAGAATGTTGGTTACCAAGTTGTCATGGATAATGGTCAGTAGAAAAACTAAACGGAGATTGGATTCAGAGTTCTTGTTTAAAAGGGGGGGGGCTATAGGACAATGGTCTGTACCGTCACTTGTATTTTAAATAAATGCTGATTGGCTAGTAACCAGGCCGGAAGTAGAGGTGGGGCAACAAGATGTCTGGGAAGAGGGAAGTATCAGTCTGCAGTCTTCACCCAAACACAGAGCAAGCAAGATGTGACTGCTTTGCCGAAAATGGTACCAAGCCACGTGGCTAACCCACACAAGAATTATGGGCTAATATCAGTTATAAGAGTTAATAAGAAGCATGAGCTACTAGGCCAACCAGTTTATGATTAATGTAGACCTCTATGTGTTTATTTGGGACTAAACAGCTGTAGGACCTGGTAGGACAGAAACCTCAGTCATTTATACTAAATTCCCTTTTTCTGACAGTGTAACATGTTTGAGCTGCTTCCTGTTACTGTCCTTTTTCTTCTAAGTTGTTGTGGTTCTTTCCTCATATTTATTCCTTGTGTCTTACTATTCCTGGCAGATAGGTACATCTTGTGTGGGAGTAGAAACTGTGTGTGTGTGGTATTTACAGAGTAGATGTGCATCTTTATACCCTAGCCCTTTAATGTTGAGTTTGACTTGATCTGGTCAATAGCTGAGTGAGGTAGTGCTTAGGCTCTGTTGTTATGCTTGCCTTCAGTGTTCCAGTCTCTAGATACTTTGCTTGTATGGTTAGGGCGTGTGTGCCAAATTTTTCTCTACATATTCTATATGCATGGCTTAGATTGTCCCTGTAAGCCTGCTCCTCCTGGGCCTTGGAAAATTTACAAGTAAGCACGCACATGTACACACACACACACACACACACTTTACAAAAACATAATTAAACTACTGTGTCATCAACATGAAAAAACTAGGAGAGGATGCAGCTAAGATGCATAGGTTAGGAGCTATAGGGTGCACTGAGACCTTATTTTTTGAGCTCTGTAAAACAACCTGGAATCTATTCCAGTTTTTGGCCTGTGAATTCTCACATCACTACCTTTCTTGGCTATAAAACAGCAGCAAGGCTTCCCACCATGGATTTTCACTGGCACTTCTTGGCCTTTGGTGAAAGGACAGCACAAGGTAGGGCACAGTTCTTCCTTTTTTCTCACACTCCATTAAGCCTTTTATCTCAGATCCTGCCTTCACAGATGAACTGCCTGGCAATCTGATCTTCTCCACAGGTAACGCTGTCTACTTAGCCAGACACTTCTGAGACTTAATCCTTTTTTCCCGGGTCTCAGAAATCTCACCAAGATCAAGTGACGATCCAAGATCTAACTATATTTTAAAAGTTTGGTCTTGCTCAATGTTCAAGATGAAAGCTCCTTCATAGAAGCTTTATCTGCTTCTCCTTTTACTGCATCCTGGATTACTCTTTTAAAATGGCACTGTGTGTTTTCCCTTACATCGGCTAAAAATGCCATGTCTACTATTCCTCAGGTCTTTCTTTCAAGTCAGAGTTGTCCTATAAGCCTTACAGTACTACTCAGTATGACATTAAACCATAGAGAAGGCAGGAAGGCCCTGAGGCATGAGCTGAAAGATAGCTGGGCACAACTGAGTAATACCTTACTATGCTGCTTACATTATTTAAAATATGAATTTCTGGGGAAGAAGGAGCAAGGTAAATTACAGATTCTCCAAATTATAACAGACTCAAAAGCATTGTTGCCAAACTGCCTTCCATTACTACTGAGATGAAGCAGGTCAGTGGCAGGAGCCAGGCATTTGGAAAGTGGGGCTGGTAAGGCTGCCTTCATTATCACCCCAGAGACCTATATTTCATCATAAAGAGGAAAAACAGAAGTCCTGGCTGGCTGAAGGCTTTGCCTGCCAGCTGAGGATGCCACTCTTCTCTCCATGTTATCTGCTACACTGACAGGGCCCAGTAACAACAGGAAAAACAATGCAATCTCTGCATATTCCCACAACACTTAATCCAGTGGCTTATTGAAAAACATTCCACATTCATGAATATGGCACAGAACCTTTTCACTTAAAGCCTCATGTTGACTGCTCATCCAACCTCTGATGACCAATACCCTCATAATGAACCCCATAAACAACAGAAGTTAGTTTGAGGATGGGAATTCAGAAATGAAAGAGTCCCTCCCTTTATTAGCTCCGCCAATTGGACATCCCCTCCTCCATCTTCATAAACACACAGCCAATAGCTGTCTGGGCCACTGTCCATGTTTGGGATTTGCTCACTTCACATTCATTTTGGTGGCATATAAACTACAGCAAACAAAAGCTGTACCAAAAACATGCTGATCAAACCATACTGTTGAACTAAATCTCTGAACAGGTGGCACTCACATGAATGACATTAATGTCTCTACAGCAGTAATATTCAGCACCTGAACTTTAAAAGACATGCTACTATAGCTTACCTGGCAAGAATTAATCTTAGTTTTTAAGACATCTAAAAGTAAAACAGGATGGATGATTTAGTGAGTGAGATAAAAGGCAAGCTTACGTTGGTCGTCGAGTCTCAAGTAAAGTCAGTAAAATCTGGATTGCACTGACTATGGCTGATTCATTCTTCTCCTTGTGAAAAATATTTGATAGAAGCTGCTCTAGAATTTCTTGCCTAGGGAAAGATATCAATAGTCAAGTACTAATTGCAATGTCATTTAACAGTAACAACTGAAAATTTGCAACACAATCCCTATAAGCACTCATTCACACAAGGGCATGTTTGCTTTCTACTTCAAATGTCACTCCTACAGCAATTCCTCTTACATAAGGATTTTATCTCCTTTTAAGAGGATAAGGGAGGACCTGTTTGCCTTTGCCAACCTGGCTGAAAAGCAACAAATATTTCAAGGCTGGGTATAATATACTTAAAGCAGGGTGGGGGCAGAGGTGACAGCTCATGGTGATGAAAACAGTAAGAGTTAGAACTCAACACATCCATAAAAGGAAAGTTTTCCAAATGGCAAACTAGAACCCACTCATGTTTGGCCACACAGGTATGGCTGCTGTGTGATTATCAAAAATCCAAAACAGGTAAAATGGACTTTTACTCCACAGTTCTCAAATGAAAAGTCAGTAGAAACAGCACTAAAAGTGTATGAAATACTGCTTAGAGGAGTCACAGCAGCCTAAGGACAGACTAGAGCAGTGGTTCTCAACCTTCCCAAAACTGAAATCCTTTAATATAGTTCCTCATGTTGTGCTGACTCCCCAACCATAAAATTATTTTCATTGCTACTTCCTAACTGTAATTTTGCTACTGTTATGAACTGTAATTTAAATATTTACAACCCCTGTGAAAGGGTCATTAGACCCTGCCCCCAAGGGCGTTACGCCCCATAAGTTGAGAGCCACTGGACTACAGGTTTGGAGCTGTGGTGCTGGAAACTGTGTTCTTCAATGGTGGCTTTGCAGCTGGAATAACACTGATCCCTGTCTATCATGCTCAGACAATGCAGGGCTCTCACCACAGGAAAGTCACTTTTAGAACCACTGACATCTACTTGAAGACAATGGCAAATTGGCATCAACCATCTCATGCTATATCAACTGGGAATTCCGTCACATGAGGAGAATTCTGATGGACAAAACAATGAAATAAGCAGCAAAAGCTTATGATTTAACAACAAAGCACTGGTGCCATATCCAGAGCCTTATCCAAACACACTGTCCATAACTCAAACACCAGCAGCAGGCACAGGATAGAACCTGCCACACAGGATAAGGGGATGTCTTTCAACCTCTGGATTAGGGGTGCTTTCTGACAAAGAGTCATGTTCCTGTATTCAAACACAGTAGTAATACCAAGCATCAGTAAAATTCCTGATGTGTGAAGCCTTCTAGATCATTCATCCACATCTTTGGAACAAAGTCTGGTGCTCACTGAGTTTTGTTTTTCATATGGATGACCACTGAAAGACATCTTAAAACTGACTCAAATTAACAAAATTTCTGAGTTCATTACTATCCATAATTAAGATACATAGTCTAGACCAAATTGAACTATTTTAAAGAATTTGAAAATTTCCAGAGATAATACTAGCTAGAATGCTTTTAATTGAGGCCTGAACTTCCTCTTAAACTTCATGTCCACTAACTCAAGATTTCTTTCTTGGTACTCCTCTCAAATACTCTTCCACTTAGGCTCATTCAAAGCCATCCTTATGTACCTTTCACTTATGACATACATACACAGTGGTGCCAAACCTTTGGATTACTCAGCATTCTAATACAGGCAATTTTCTTATGTCTCACCAAAAGACTGGCTCTCTGACATCACTAGAATAGTAACTAAACTATGTGATCATTAAAAAAGAGACAATGTGGTTGGTGGTTTAAATGAAAATGAACCCTAGAGGCTCACAGGGAGTGGCACTACTTGAAAAGATTAAGAGGTGTGGCTTGTTGGAGTTAGTATTTAACTGGGGCTGGGTTCTGAGCTTGTCCAGGGCAGTTAAGTTAGATCCAGAGGCTCACTATCTCTTCCTGCTGCCTGCCTATCTGGATGAAGAACTCTCGGCTACCATGTCTGCCTGTGTGCTGCCATGTTCCCTGGCATGAGGAGAATGGACTAAACTTCTGAAATTGTAAGTAAACCTCAATTAAATTTTTTAATTATAAATTAAATTTATAATTTAATTTCTCTTTTATAATAATTGCCATGGTCATGGTGTCACTTCACTGCTATAGAGCACTGACTAAGACAATATATTTTTATGTACGGTTATTGAATGTATTAACCAAATTTGTGGAGTGGGGGACTATTGTTAATGGAGGTTTTCTAAGCTCATAGCAGCCTTCTATTACTGTATTTTCTCAATCCACAAACAATAAAAGAGCCAGCAGCTAGAAACTGACAAAAAATAAAAGATATCCTAAAGGGGGTGGGGCAGCATTCATCTCCCTTCGCTTCCTGACTGTATGCAAAATAACCAACTGTCTCATACTTCATACATTCATACTAAAGCCATTATGGACTTTACTGTCAAACTGCGAGCCAAATTAAACTCTTCATTCCTTAAGACAGGGAAGTGGGAAGGAGAGGGAGAGAGGAGAAAAAAATCCACCATAATGCACATTGGGTTTTAGAAGGACAGAGTGATACTACAGGCCACTAACTCACCTGGTCCATGTATCAGAGGGAATGCACTCCAACATGTATTGATATAAATCAATATATATACTTAATATATTGACTATATACTTCTCTTGATTTCAGAAGCTCGAGAGAACGAAAGTCCAGCTTTAAGGTTAGAAGCAAGCATATTCACGGGCTCTGGTGGCCCTACAAAGCTCAGATCTCACTGCTGACCAGTTCATCAGGTAGACCTAATCACCCATTACATGTGACCACCAACAGTTAGAATATAGCTTACTGATTCTGACATGTTCTAACTATAAATGCCAGCTCCCAAGACTTCATACTTAAAAATCATTAAAATTATATGTTGCTTTTGCTGTGTTTCTATTGGACCAGCAGCTCTGTAAATCATATGAAATTTTGCTGATATTCAAAAGAGTAAAAGATTTTGGTTTTATTTGTTTGTTTGAGACACAGTCTCACTATGTAGCCCTGTGTCCGAGAGTTCAGAAATTGGCCTGCCTATTCCTCCTGAG
>LOEQ01002310.1:373480-390077 GCA_001685075.1 Bramus lutescens | reverse complement strand
AAATAGATTTTTATTGAGCTCTACATTTTTCACTGCTCCCCTCCCTGCCTTGTCTCTTTCTACTTCCCATGTATGTCTCTCTTAGGGTCCTGAGACCCTATTATTGTCTAGGTTCTCTGGGATTGTGATTTGTGGGCTGGTTTTCTTTGCTTTATGTTTAAAACACTTATGAGTGAGTACATGTGATAAAATTGTCTTTCTGGGTCTGTTACCTCACTCAAAATAATGTTTTCAAGCTCTATTCATTTGCCTGCAAAATTCAAGATTTTTTTTTTCTTCCCCAGGAAAATGTGGTACATTTACACGACGGAGTACTACACAACAGAAAAAAATTGACATCTTGAATTTTGCAGAATTTTTAACCTACTCAAATGGCAATTTTATACAGCTCAGCTTAATGAGCACCACAATTGACAGTATCTGGATGTTAGAAGATCTTCTATGCTTGAAAGGAATACATACATAAAAAGAGACATAACACCAAGAATTACTGTGCATGTACCATTCTCTCCCTTGGTAACAATTCTGGGAATAAAAATCAGCTTTCTCACAGACAGCTACAGCAAGCTGTTTTGTCTCTGGTTTGACCCTCCCCTGAATTACAGATACTTTGGCAAAAGATACAGAAGAGCCTCTTTGCACTGGAGAACTACTAAGAGACATATAACACCATGACAGACAAGCCAAGAGCAATAGACCAAAGGAGACTACCACTGCGTCTAATGCTATCTGTGCACTCTTTTTAGCTACTCCTTCCATAGGTGAGCCTACTTTTCCATAACACCACTTTAACAGTGTGGACATTAGTCAAAGATATACCCATGGTAACAACCAACGTTATTTCTGAAAATGTGAGAATCCTGGAAATCAAAATAGCAGCCAGTACCTGAAGGACCTTCCCCTCAACATGAGCTTAAATAAGGTAACTACTCAGGTTCAAAGACACAGTGGTCTGAGGAAGATCTTCAGAAGAAACCAAAAACCTAAATGGGTCAAATGCAGACATACATAAGACTCTATTTAAAAACAAAAACCCAAACCCCTCCAAGTTATGACGTGACTATTTCACGTCATATGGCTCTGTAAACTGAGCTCTGTGGGCACAGAGAAGTTGAAAGTCCACATATACATGCCACTTGTTCCCCTTCTCGATCTTTCCGTCTCAGTGTCACCCACGGTAGAAGAAGAAAAGCAGGCTTTCCTGCTTTGCACAGGATTTCCATGACACGATGCCCACAAAGGAGCACCTCACTTACCAGTCACTGACAAAGTAACACATCAAACGGCATCAATGAGGAAAGTAAAAACCAAACGGTAAACATACTTTTCTAGAGTGGCAAGCAGGGGATCTGGTTCTGTACTGTTCTGAACTTGTAACATCTGGTCTCTGCTCAGGCGAACAATTTCACAAAGTGATTGTGAGGCATTTGAATGCCGCTAAAGGAAAAAGGTACAATTTTAGCTATAGAACTTGTTAGAAGTTAACTTTACAGTAAAAAGTGAAGGGAGAAATTTCTTGAGAGGTAACACAAGTTAAAATCATCTATAAGCTTCAATGAGTAATGTAGTCCCAAAGAAAAGGACGAAGCATTTGACTGCCAGGCTGTGACCTTCCCTTCCACAACTGCACAGTGTAGGTCACCATACAGACAAATGTCTTTGACTACGTGCTTGAAAAAAGATATCCCACAGACAATACCTTTATTAGCACAGACAGAGAGACATGCTACCTCAAATATTAAAAAACAAACAAAACAAAAAAACCTAATATAGTTTTGTGGACCATAGAAGGTGTAATGTCCATCTACCTTTCTGGGAAGCTCTAGCCTAGCATTCATGTCCTGTAGGAACAGTAACATTCCAGAACACTATCCTCCTGTAGAGATGATACACACCCACAGACTAGAATCAGAACCTAACACTTTTTAAAATGATTATCAACCCCCTTCCACCCCATGTGTGTATTGTTTTTGAAACAAGGTTTCAAGATGTAGCTTAGGCTAGCCTCCAACTTGTGCAACCTTCCTGCTTTAACCTTCCATCTCCTGGGATTTTAAGCTAATCATGCTTTGTCCTTCTCAAAAAAATGTGTTGTAGGCTGCAGAGATTGCCCAACAGTTAGGAGCATTAACTGCTCTCCAGAGGACCCAGGTTTAATTCCTAGCACCCACATCATGGCTCATAACCGTTAATAACTCCAAAGGGACAAGCCTCTTTAGGTGCCAGGCATGCCTGTAGTACACATACATACATACATACATGCAGGTAAAACATTCACAAAGATAACATAAAAAGAAATAAATCTAAAAACATTACTTAAAAAAAAATAAAGTCTCAGGTTAAGCATAGTGGTGCAGAACCAGAGTATAATAACCAAGAATAGTTTCCTACAAAACTAAACACGTACTTAACAAAAGAGCAGCAATGGGGCTATCTTCCCAAAGAAATAAAACAAGCAGGCAAAACACCCATAAAAAATTTAAAGAACTGAGCTTCTCCTTTACGGTTTCTGTTGGACTCTACAGACAAATGTAGCCCTGTAAGAACTAAATTCTGCTCAAAAAACAGCCTATTTTAGAAAAATACTCCCTACAAAGTGGCCAACTTTGCCTATGTCAACTGGCACCGGCATGATTCTACAACATGGGAACTGAGCTCCTGGAACTACTGAACTCCTAACCAGAGAAGAAATTAGTACCCTTCTAGACAGTTCTCCCTTAGCACCAGTATACATAAGCCCTGGAATGTATGAATAATATCAACTCTGGTAACAACAGCAGCTACTGCAATGGAGCATGTACTCCACAATCTCAAGGGGGATGGCAGAGAAGTTAAGAATGTAGCTTAGATCTGCCCTAGGCATAAAAAAACTTTTTTAGATTCATTTTTACTTTAAGTGCACCATGTATGTGCTTATAGAAACCAGAAGGAGTGGATCCCATGGAACTGAATTAGTTACTAGTTGGCAGGTGGATGTTGGGAACTGAAGCCAGGTCTTCTACAAGAGCAACAAGTGCTCTTAACTACTGAGCCATTGCTCCAGACCTATGAACAAATTGTAAGCAGACTATAGAAGAGGGTAAATCTACCTCCACAGAAAATCCATTTGTAAGTAACAAATATCCTCTGGCTAAAAGCCCAGCTTTCTCTGTCCTGCTCATCCATGCTATTCATTCCCCATTCTAAACAGCAATCTAGAAACATATGAAGAGGACCTAAAGCCTCAATCACACTCTGAACCATCCTAAAACCAACTCCTCCACGGACATGAAGTAAAAGCATACAAAGCTGTCCTGCCTGTAGATAATGGTTGACTTTGGATAATCTCACATAGCCTAGCGTGATACTTGAAGAGTGATGATTCAGACCTAAGGGACACACACCCTGACCACTCAGGACAGGGTTCATCAATGTGTAATAGCTAACTCAAGTTTCAGAATCACTGCCATATTTGTGTCTGATCTCCAGCACCAGGGGACAAAGTGAAGAGATGGAGACAGGACACACGGTCACAATATCTATCTCTAGCCTCTATACTCAAGTTGAACCTATTTGAGGCTTCAAGGTCAACAGGACTACAAAGTCACTGCTAGGCTCAGTGGTGACCCAGACCTTGTTGTGATGCTTGCAAAGCTTTAGCCAGAGCTTTCAAGATGCAGACGTGGCCCCATCACCTAAGATAAAAAGTGGGTATAAAACAAAAATAAGTGTGGATGGAGATTTATCACAAAGCAGGCTTAGCATGACCATAACTCTTAGAAGGAGATAGTGCTCACAATGCTGCTTCACAATGCAGGAACACCATCCCCTCTCATTCCCATTCACAGACACACATGTATGTTCTGTGGCCAATCAACAGTTTTTATATGAAAAATAAAGTCGTAAGAGAACTTACATCTTCTTCTTGCGATGGATGAACTATTTCCACAAGCCTCTGGATAATCCTCTCCTCATTTAGCCACTGAAAAACACATGGTAGAAGTGATCATAGCAACGAGTGGCTCCAGCTCAAGCCCCAGTGAAGATAAACATACTGGAAATAGCCATCACACTTCAAGTAGAATTTACAGGTTTCTCTGGACTTTGAACACTACAGAAAATTAAAAAGTCTCTCAAGCAAAATGTAGTGAATGTATCATTTTAAGAGTGACCACAAGCACAATCCCAAGTTTCAACAGTCACACACTTAGACTCTATACTTAATAGTGGTGCTGACTGGATATTCAGTATGTATAGCATTTACTTTGCTAGGAGCCTTGGGCAGATGGGCTACATACTATCTCAAAGAGAGTGTCAGCTCTGAACTTCTGATGAATGAAAAATAACACTTAGTATCAAGCCTCTGGGTTAAGAGAATTGTTGCGGAATATTTGTTTACATGATAAAGATGTGTCTCTGCCTAAGGAGCTTTCTGGATGGTTTACTAGTTAAATGGCCAACAGCTAGGCAGGAGAGAATAGGCGGGATTTCCAGGCAAAGAGAGAGAAACTGGGAGGAGGAATCTAGGCGCGCCATTTCACGAGCAGACTAGGAGCAAACTGGATGTACCGTACTAAGAAGAGGTTACTGAGCCACATGGCAGAACGTAGTCTAAAAAAATATAGGTTAATTAAACTAATTAAGAGCTAATTAAGAACAAGCCTAACCTAAGGCTAAGCTTTGCATAATTAATAAGTCTCTGGGTCATTATTTGTAGACTGGCAGTCCAAAGATAGTCCAAGAAGAAAGCTTACTACAAAGAACTCAGGATGAAAGGGGGCTTTTTGATACCCAAAGCAAACCCACTACAGGAAATACTAGGGCCAGGTTGGGGTATCCTAGAAGTCGAGAGATGGTCATCATCTGCCTCTGTCTCACAGGTAGAGCTGCTGGAACCTTAACAATCTCTTTGTAACCTCTACATGGGATGCAGTGAACAGAGATACAGAAGAGATCAGAGTGATTCATAACTAACTAACTAAATGAATGAATGAATGATAAATAAATGAATAAGCGGATAGATAAGTAAATAAAGGATAAACTGGCAGGCTTAAAATTAGTGCCCTAAGGTAGCGAAGCACCATAAAATATAAGGTGGTTTAAAAGCCACTTGATTTAACAAAGGTTGAAGACCACAGAGAACAAACTTGAGGCCAAGAAACCAAATACAATTTGCTAAAAGTACAGAGATAAACCCCTGCTGCTGTCTCTAGCTCCTTACAGGGAACATATCCAAGGGCAATGCAAAGAAGTACTACTAATGGGAAGGGTTATGGATGAAGCCACCCAATTGCTATGTTTTATTATAGATAATTGTTGTGTGTGATACAGCACAAGCGTGGAGGTCAGAGGACATTCTGTGGGAATGCATTCTCTTCCTCAATCATGTGGATTTTGATGATAGAACTCAAATTGTCAGGTTTGGCAGCTGGTGCCTTTACCCATTGAGCCATCTTGTTAGCCCTTAAGGTCTAGGAATGAGAAAAAAAAACTTCCCACAGTATTACCTGAGGCCACACTATGATAGCAACACCCTGAAGTATATGCTCCTGATCACAGGAAAGGCCGGGACATTTGGTATGTGTATATAAGTTCAGTCTTCACCATCTATCTTCTTCAGAGCTATTTATAAGTATCTACATTCCAAGCCCACTTCTAGATCTTTAAAATTTTAAATAATTTCCCCCTAACCTGCTCTCCTCTTACTGACCACATGCTCTCCCCAAAAGCTTAACTCTGGAAACAGGCCTTAAAAAAATTAAACTTAGAAGTAGCCAGAGGAATAGAGCCACTAGGGCAAATCACACTTTAGAAACCTCCTCCTGAATGAATTCATATATAAAGTGACCACTATCCTCCTTGTTCTAACAGTCTTTCCCAGAATTTTGTAACCCCTTTTGAAAAATGATTCTACAGAAACACACAAAAGTAGCAAGGTGCCTCCATTTGAAGCCTTGCCCTCCAAGTTCCAGAGAACCTGCTTGCAGAACTTAGCTGGGTGACCTGGGTCAACTTGCAGATATAGAGCCCTGATCTACCAAATAAAGCAAGTATGCCTGGACATCTTGGCAGTGTGTGCCCTGTAGTAGACAACCCCAGGTAGACCTTCCTTTCACAGACCCTCCAGTCTTTTTGGTTCCTTAGGTCTTTAAAACTAGAATTTCCAAAGAAACTCATTTTCAATGGGGTACAGTTTTTATTTCTTTTGGCCCAGGCTGGCTAGAACTTAAAATTCTCTTGCTTCATAATACAGAGTGTTGACATTATAGACATGTGCAACTACAACAGACTGGGATCCAGAGAGAACAGTGCTAGAAGGCAAGGAAAACTGGGGAGAGGAACACAACCGAGAGACCAGGGAAAGCCTTATTTTCAGATTATTCAAACCTCCCTCAAGTCCAGTTTCACGACATCTATCTACTCAAGATGCACAAATCCTAAAATTACCAACTTTCTGAACTTAAAAGTGGGCCCTTTCACATACCACCATTTCCTTATTTGACCCTCATGTAGGAGGCACGTCTGTCACACTCTTAGAAAGCCTTGTCTTGCTTACATCCAGACCCAGCTTTATGATAAATCCTCAATACACTCACCATCCACATAACAAACCAACCAGTGAAGGGCAAATAACACTGCATCTGATAGACCCAGGAGCCTATGCATCTTGAGGCCTGGTCCGGTAAAATCTGAATTTCAGCTTGTTGAGGTTGCACATACCTTTAATTCCAGAACTTGGGAAGCAGAAATTGGCAGATCTCTGTGAGTTTGAAACTAGCCTGGTCTACATAATGAATTCCAGGACAGCCAGGGTTACATATACTGTTCTCAAATCAATAAAATAAAAATTGGTATCTTTTCTGTATTGGGACAACTCCCTCCCTGCCTCATCCCCAGGTCTCCTCATCCTGTAGGAGCCCAGAGGCCCAAATAACAGCATTCCCAAGCCCAATCCCCAGCAGTTCAGATCTCTACTCACATTCAGAACATCTTGCCTGGGCTGTGGAGGCTCAATACATGTCAGGAGCCTGAGCAACAAATCCATGATAGCAGAAGTTCCTATGTGCTTTATAATGAGGTCCACAAAATCACGCTTCTTTTTCAAGAAATCCACAATCTAGAGGAAAACAAATTAATCTGAAAGATGCATAACTTGAGGCATACAATCTAGAGTGACCAACATTCCCCAAATCCTACCAGTTAGCTTAAGGACAGGGAGGCACTGAGTTAGCAAGCAGATGTCAAACAGGGAGCCTGGCTAACAACAATAGTCAAAACCCTTAAATAAAGTCATCTTCCAAATCAGCATGCATCCCCACTACAAATAGAGCTAACAGAACCTTTGCCTTCTCTTTATTTTCCTTGTTTACTATCTAAGAAGGAGGCATTTAAAAAAACTCACAACCTTACAGTCAAAAAGACCATACTATGTGGGGCTAGAGAAGGCTTAGCAGTAAAGAGAACTGGCTTTGCTTTCAGAAGTCACAATAACCTGTGACTCTAGTTCCAAAAGATCCAATACCCTTTTCTGGCCTCTATGGGCACCAGGCATAAACACGATAACATACATGTAGACAAAACAACCATACACATAAAATAAAACTTAAAATATATATACTACTTTATAATTTACATACATAAAGCAATCCCATTAAACTTAAATTTAAAATGTGGAATATTCAAAAAGATTTGTTTCTAAGTGGCTAGCTTGCCTGGTCCACAGGTGATTTAGGCTGCACTGCCACATGTGTGACTAACAACAGGAGACTAGGAAGAGGGGGCTGTGCTGAAGGGAGATGAATTAGGGATAGAAATCATGATTCTATCCTGCAGTTTCCACGGTAGCCATTAGAACCCTACCCACATGTGCTAAGGGCACTTCACAGACCGGCAGTTTTTGTCACAAAATTTCACTAAATCCTGGAAGGTGGAATTCATTGTTCTAGATGAAAAATCCTAGGCTCAGACCTGATACATATCTCCGAGAACTAAAAGGTGGCTGCCCTGGAATTTAAACTCAGATCTGCATGCTGCAAGAGTCCCAGGCCTTCCACAAACATGCACAAAGAAGCTTATCAGCCAGAACAGGTAGGACTACAACCCCAAGTAATTTCAAAACGAGTCATTGCACTGTTTGTCTAGACAATGATGCCAAATATTCATCTCTTTGAGGACTGGCAGTCATGCCACTCACAGCTGAGTCCTATAAAAGTCTTTGAAAGGAAAGGTGAGAAAAACAAAAGTTACACATGACCAAACTACACAATTCCATGCATGGCAGAAACAGTGGTCCTGGAGCCTACAAGTATAAACTTTAGCTGATGCTGTGAATAGTATAGCAAGGACCACATGGCCTATACTTTAGACATTGGTGTTGAAGGCTAAACTATTCAACACTGCCAACAATTTGACACTCTGCTCTCTGCTCTAAAAGCTAAAATAGTCTCTTTCTGGTTAAGCCACATGAATCGGGACTTTTGTTACCCTTGCAGTGCCTAAGTCTCAATACTACCAAGCAACAGGAAACACAATTCTCAAGTGTGACTTTTTTGGCAACTACACAAACAATGCTGTTATCATCCAAGGAATCCTAGCTGGAGAAACAAGAAGCAACCAGATGAAGGGACTCTTCACCTGGGGATTCTACTGGCATACACCATCACTGCCACACAAATAACAGAACTGAGTCTCAGTGTCAATACGCAAAGCCTCAGAAAGACTTCCACATATTTTAATGTTTTACCTTATGAACACCAAAAAAACCATAGCTCACCAACCTGGGTCCCAATAGCAGATATGAGAAGAAAAACATAACAAAGTATGTCTTAATAATGGAAGTAGCCATCTCTGACCTAACTATGCCAGGATGATGTGACAACTTGCAATGCATGTGGAAAGGGAAGAATGGAAGACAATCTGTACTACTTAGACTTAGTTTCAGTCCTTTCACATACGCTGATAGCAAGACCAAGTAACTGGAAACTGTTGTCTACCACGAAGAAAGCCAAGTCTGACTGGATTGACCATGTTCATCTCTGCCTGCTTCAACTCTGTCAGCTTGCAGTAAGCATCTGCTGCTTTAGCTGTTTCGTGAAAGTGAGCTCTTAGGCCTTTACAGAAACTTCCACTATGGCAATGTTCTCCAATTTCAGCAAATATCAGTGTGAACTGGAAGATGTCCCAAAAGTCCTCACTGTCAGATTCCATCTAATTCTATAGGTTAGGGGTAGGAATCAAGAACATACACTGCTTAAAAAAAAAAAAATAGTTCTCAGGTGATGCTGTCATCACTGGCCCAAAAGCCAGACTTGGCTAACCACTCCTTTGGGAAATGACATTTCCACACATACAACATGTGAATTGGAAAAAAACCAGAAGGGTCAAGGTGGAGGTACCTGTACAAACAGGGAAGTGAGAATCCTGACCCAGTGCTACAGACTAGGCATCCAGATATCTAAGTGAAATAAATGACCACTGTGTGCACAGCACTGGTCAGATTCATTTTCAGAAAACAACAAAGCAAAGCAACTGCTGAACCCAGGGGGGCATTAGCTATGTACTCAGATTCAACCTGCTGCCCTCACAATGATATTTCTGATTACTTGTCCAGAAAAGAAATCAAAGCATGCTTACAGCTGAGGCCCTTCAAAGCATATGACAGAGGAAAAATACTACTTAATGTGTAAACCAGGGTTGTTTAAACTGCTAAAGACCTAAAAGGCATTTTCTTATTGAAACTGGACCTCAGACAAAAGCAGAAACTACAGCAAATCCCTCACATCAGTGATGCACAGCCCAGATACATACCTTTGGAAAACAGTATTTACCTGTTCTGGTTTTCTGCTGATAAGAATACTTAGCACCTTGCTGAAGAAACTGGCAAGTAGTGGGTTCAGGGGGGACTCATTTAGGAGGAAGCTATACAATTTCAATAGCAAGGACTCATCTTCCCCCAGTCTATCATTCATCTGGGAAACATCAGAAGTGAGCAACTCACATGATATATTTGGATACCTAGAAGAATTGAACACTGCATTATCATCTAATAGTAACAGTTCATCACATCAAGCACAGCACACATCAAGGAGGTTTCCTAAAATTCTGTCAAAACATCAAAATCATCTACTAGGTATTAAAAGCACCTTCAAACCATTCCATTCAACCTCTTAAGTTAAAATGAATTTTCTAATTTGCCTTTAAACCAAGTTTTAGTAAGATATGTTTTTTGTTGCATCACAACTATGGTGCATGCATAGGACTCAAGAACCAAGATGTCACACTGTAACATCAGAAATATCTCACTGAAGGTACAGTGTCTTGTCAGCCATCACATCCCATGTGGACAGAGAAGTGGAAGCTCTGAGAGAAAAGTTAGGGTCTACCAGTTTCCAGGAAACTGTACTACACACAGCTGTGGTGATGACTGCAGGTACCTGAGCAGGTCACTGGTCAGCTGAGCTCAGGTGGGTTGCAAGAATATATGATAAAGTTCTGAAAAGTTATCAAAATGTTCAGTCTCCATCCCATCTAAGGAAAACACCTATCATGGTATACTGAATAGACAAACAGGACACCAGCCTATGGTACTGGGGAATGAGGGAAGAGCGTTATACAAACCTACACTTTCTACAAGAGCCTTTCCAGGACCTTATGAAGCTAGGGACAGGCAAGAAACCAGTCCACTGTCATTCTTCACTATGATCTCACTCAGTAAGCCACAGGCCCACAGGAAGCCGCTGGCATTTGCTCTGCATTTATTTCCTCCTGGTTTTAGAAAAAACCTGCAACCTCAATCATGTTTATCTCCAACAGTCAGATTTACTCTGAAAACCAAGCAGTAGACCTATGTTCCCCATGCTCTGAACGACCTTTTCCAATGGCCACAGGAGACTCATCAGACAACACTATATTTGATCATAGTTCCCTTCTCTGCTAACACATTCTTCCATCAACCAGCCAGGAGCAACAGCCCAAGCTAGTCATAGGAATAGGAGACAAACTAGCACAGTGACTATATGAGAGCTGACAGAGGGAAAGATTGTGGTCTGGAGAGTGTGACACATGTAGAGGCATCCAAGGAAAGCAAGGGACCATTGCACCTGAAAGGATCTGGGATGAAATGGGATAAACAGCATGAGTCCCCAAAGGAAGCGATGCGGGAAGAAGACAGAAAACAAGCAGAGTGGCAGGTGTGAAGGCATGCAGACTGTAGTTCCCAACAATGTCTTCTAGGAGGTTCTGCTCCATTAGTCTCCCCAACACTGTAACACAGGCATTCATCAATGCCACAGCAGACTTCTCTACTGTAACCACCACCTAGTAGCAGGAACACACAGCAGCTGTATCTGCAGCTATGGGATTCATACTAGGATCACTTCCTACCTCATCCACTTTCCAAGGTGTATTGGCCCTTTCCCTGCTGAAAAATAATGACGAAGGGCTGGCATTGTAAAGGTGGCTAATAAGTGACAGTAACTTGCATTACTCTCTATTTTCTAGGACAATGGTTCTCAACCTTCCTAAAACTGTGACCCTTTAATACAGTTCCATATGCTGTGGTGGTGAGCCCCCAACCATAATATTATTTTTGTTGCTACTTCATCTAACTGTAATTTTGCTACTATTATGAATCATAATGTAAATGTCTGTGTTTTCTAATGGCCCCCATGAAAGCACTGTTTAACCTCCAAAGGGGTCAGGATCCACAGGATGAGAACCACTGTTCTAGGATAAACTGCAGAAATTTTGCTAATTCCTCCCACCTGCTGTAGTACAGGGCACTCCTTTGGCTGACATGGCTTCCTCTTACTGCACCATTCCTGATAGTGTATACATAAACCACCACTTCTTCTATTTAGGAAAACAAAACACTCCTTTAGCTACCATGTGTTTTCATTGCTAGAATAACTTCAAGGAGATGCCTTGCTTTGTCTTCCAATCTTCTTCAGAGCCATTTCAGCCAGGCTCTCAGGACCTGAATCAACAGGGTTAATATGGCCACACTGTAATTCCCTTAGCAGCAGCCTCTGATCATGGTTCCTCTTTTGTCCTTGAAGCCTATCTTTAACAGCTTTCTGGGTGGTGGCCTCTACCTGTTTTCTTCTTGTCCTGGCCACTCCTCAATTCCTGTGTGGAACCCTAATTCAGTTAACAGCCTCCTCCATCAGTTTCTGAGCCTGCCTCCCATCAGCTCCATGGGCAACCTCTGTCAGCTTCATGCCATCATATGGTACCCATCCACCTGCTGTGAGTCCCTGTCTCTACTCCATACCAACCAGGCATCTCAAACTTGACTTTCTCTTGGCATCTATCCTCAATGTTACAGCTATTCCACTCTAATCTACCTGGAATAAAACATTCAGTATCACTTCCTTTCTAATCCTTCCTTCTTCTGACCTCACACCAAAGAAGCTTCTTCAATTCTAACTTCATTTTATATGTCTAGATGCTAAACCCTGCTCCCCCAAAAGGATACTGACATCTTTCTCTGTAGACTGCTACCAGCTTCTTAACTGATCTTCCCTTTCTACTCCGGTCTCCCTTGCCTAGAGCCCCAAAGTGGGGCAGTACTAGCAGACAAGGACAACTGTCAGACAATATCCATCACTCACTGCTCAAAACCTTGGATGGCTAGTTTTGGAGGGTGCTCATATTTCAGCCCAGACCTCTCTTCCTCCTCACCTCCATTCACGAGGCTGCCTTGTTCTTAGGATATAACAAACACTCATGCACATGAGGTCTTCCACACTTTTGGCTGTTCCTTGTCAAGCACTTACAAAGACAATATCTTCAGTTCCTACATGGCTCCAAATGAAGCTTCCTCCAGAATCCTTCCACCAACCAACTTCAGGTGTTCTGTCCTAGCCTGCTTTCTTTTCCAGAGGGCTTCTCTGACAAACTATGGTTTTACTTCTTACTCTGGATTGCCCTGACCACAACAATTAATTTTAATCCTCAAAATGCTTCAGATTCGTTCCAAAAGGTTCTCCATGCTAACACAGGTGTTCAGGTTACCAATGTTGGGCCAGAGGCATAGTAGACAGAGTTCTGTTCCACCCAACTCAACACCTGATCCTCCAAATGGCACCATCTAGCACATCTAGGAGGCCATGTGAGAGAGGCTGCTTGCTCTTACAGCTTTGAAGGTAACAGCAGCACAAAGAAGCAGCATCACTGCCAAGCTTTCAGATACAAGCAGCAAAGGCAGCACGGAGCCTTTCCTCTCAGTAAGTAAGCAATTCATAAAGGGTACAGCATTAGAACAAGTAACTTCACCCAGAAAAATATGAGGGCCAACCTAAAAAAAAAACTACTTGTCTACTCACAGCTTCCATAAAGAGAGGACCATACCACTCCAAGATTGCTTGATGAAGGCCCATTATCCTGGACATATTACCACACCATTTCCACCTCTGATCTGGATAAGACTCATCTAACTTACACATCAGCTTACTGTGGCAGGAATTCCAAAGCAGCAAGGTGTTTAGGGGAATAAAAACACACTGGTATTTTTATGCTATAAATATTTTCCTTTATAAGATACCGGTCTCCACTGAATGCTGTGGGTCTCTACTGATGGCTGAGTGTCAATCTTGAAGGCTGGCAGAGAACAGAGCCTCCTTGAGAACCTAAATCACCAATAACTTTAAAGGTATCAAGTATTTTTTGCTGACAGCATAATGCTAGCTGAAGAAAGTTATTCTGAGGCAGGAAGGCCAGTGTCTAAAATCCTGTTCCTTCCATATGATGTCTTTAATGAATCACAAGAGATATTTTTGAAGGGATTCTTATTTCAGCGTGGGAGATGCTGGCTACTTCAATAATGTTGGATATGAAGAAATAACTGCAAGCCCAATATTAACATGCCCATTAAGTGCTTGGTGTTCCCAGAAATGTAAAAAGAAGTATTACAGGTGGCAGCATTAAAGGATTCTCATTTACTGTGTCATGCTGTTTGTAAACAGATTTGATTAACCAGCCTTGAGTAGATAAATCCACTCTATTTATTATGAGATTCCCTGCTTGAATATAGCTTCACTGCTGTTTGCCAAAACCCACACCTAATGCTCAAGCAATAGAAGGCTGGCTTTACTATATGAGCAATACTCTTCAAACTCAAGCTCTGGCTAGGCCTCTAGGCAATCCTGGCTTGTTATCTAGAAAGTGAAGAAGATACTTACTTGAATGTCTTACTAGTATAAGAAGTTTGCTTGTCACTTAAAAAGCATGGTGTACTTCTGGCTGAGATTAACATTGAAATGCCTGTGATTGACTGAAGCTGGCTCCAGAATGGACTGTGTACCCCATTAAGACTGTAGGTCTTGACCATCTTAACCTTTCAATGGCTATAGTGGCTCTAGGGAATTCGTAGACAACAATAATAATCATTTTCTACTCCAGCCTAAGGCAAAGATGCCATTTTCTTACTTGTATCTGATCTTCTCATCCATGTCTTGAGGTGGCTCTTCTATAATGAATGAGACTAAGTCTTCGAGACATTCTGCTTTTAACAGAAACTCTATGAGCTTGCGGTTCTGTGCTTTACACTCCTGTAAGACGTCCTCCTCATCCATTAGCTCCTTCAATGTTACATCTTCTCTCTCTAGAAGTGTGTCTATATGGGATGATGAGTGAAGATCAAATTTCCAAAACATGCTGGTCTAAACAAAACAGAGAGTATTTAATAAAATTTCAGCTTTACTTACTGATTTTCTAGAAACCAAATTTCAGTTCAGTTTGGTCTACAATGTCAATTTGGCATTAACACAAAATTAAAGCAGTTTCATACTGAACCTACAAAATGATTTCCCTTTTCTTTGTTTTGTTTTTTTTTTTGTTGTTTGTTTGTCGAGACAGGGTATCTTTGTGTATCCTTCCTTGGCTGTCCTGGAACTCACTCCTTAGACCAGCTTGTCCTGGAATTCACAGAGATCTGCCTCCCTCTGCCTCCCAACTGCTGGGATTAAAGGCATACACCACAGCACTGATTAGCACAAAATGATTTCTTAATGAGTAACACTGACAGAATCTTTTTAGCCCCTTTCCAAAAAGAAAAAGAAAATTTTTTAAAGAATTTATTTATTAGCTTTCTTTTTAAACTTTCTACAAATGTTTTATTTAATTTACTTATTTTATATGTGCATGACCTGCAATGGAGTGGCCTTGTAAGCTAGAAGAGGGTGTTAGATCCTTTAAAACTGGAGTTATTTATGAGCCACCAAATAGGTGCTGGGACTCAAAATTAGGTGCCAAGTGTTCTTAACCTGTGAGCTCTGTCTCCATCCCAGAAAAAAATAGATTTTTTTTTTTTTCTGAGACAGGGTTTTACTATAGCTTTGGAGCCTGTCCTGGAACTAGCTCTTGTACACCAGGCTGGCCTTGAACTCACAGAGCTCCACCTGCCTCTGCCTCAAGTGCTGGGATTAAAGGCGTGTGCCACCATAGCCAGGCTACAATAGTGTTTCTGCCTACATGTATGAGGGTGTTGGATCCACTAGAGCAGGAGTAATAGACAGTTGTAAGCTGCCATGTGGATGCTGGGAATTGAACCTGGGTCCTCTGGAAGAGCAGCCAGTGCTCTTAACTGCGGAGCCATCTCTCCGGCCCTATCCAGAAAACATTTTTAGCTGGTTAAAGCGTTGAAAATGCTGAATGAAAAAGCTTGATTTTTTTAAAAATTTCATTTACTTATTTTTTTTGTTCTTCAAGAGAGGGTTTCTCTGTGTAACAGCCCTGGCTGTCCTGGAACTCTGTAGATGAAGCTGGCCTTGAACTCACAAAGATCCACCTGCCTCTGACTCCCAAGTGCTGGGGTTAAAGGTGTGCGCCGCTGCCACCACCACCTGGCTTAAAATGATTTTCAACCTACAAAAGCAATTCATCCAAGCTCAGCTGGCACATACCCATAATTCTAGTGAGGCAGGACGATGATAAGCTCTATGCTAGTCTGGGCCACACAACAAGAAGCTGTCAAAAAAAACCCAAAACAACAACAAAAAAAACTGTAACACAAAAGGAAGTAGTTCATTCATACTTTAAGAATTCAATGTTTGGGTATGGCAGCCTGCACTTTTGATTCCATCACTCGGGAGGTGGAGGCTCTGTGTGTTTAAGACTAGCCTGGTTTACGCAGCTATCACGAGGATTACATAGAGAGGCCCTGTCTGAAAAACAAAAAAAGCCTGGTCTACAGAGCAAGTTCTAGAACAGCCAGGTCTACACAGAAAAATCGTGTCTCGAAAAAACAAATAAACAAAAACAATGCTAAGGGAGGGCAAGATGGCCCAGTAGGTAAAGGTTCTTGCTGACAAGCCTAAACACCTGAGCCTGATCCCCAAGACCCACAGGGTGAAAAGACAACTTTTCCAAGTTAAAAAAGTTGTCTTCTGATCTCCATAAGCATTCTGCCCATAAATTTTAAAACTTTTTTTAAGCTAAAAAAAAAAAAAGAAATCATGCTCAAAATTTAGCACTTGGTAAGTTGAGAATTAGTGAATGCTTGCTTATGTCCAGTCTGGGCTAGCACAGCAAAACTGTCTCAAAAAACAACAACAAAAACCTGAAAATTGGGCTGGAGAGATGGCTCAGAGGTTAAGAGCATTGCTTGCTCTTCCAAAGG
>LOEQ01002310.1:360694-373411 GCA_001685075.1 Bramus lutescens | reverse complement strand
GCCTGCAGATGTATACACAGACAGAATATTGTATACATAATAAATAAATAAATAAATGAATATTTAAAAAAAACACCCTGAAAATGGCAGAAAGCAACTCTTTTGAGGAATGAAGAATACATTCTTCACAGAACTGCCATCTTCAACAACAAATAACAATTAATGAGGACTACTCAGAATAAAGTAGTCGGTGAGTTCATTAATAGCTAAAAGCCTGAGGTCAAATACAAGAAAGCTAAACTTTAGAACTTAATTATTAAATTTAATTATTTAATTAATTATTAAAGAATTTGACAAACTTAGTATTCTAACTCACTACGAGAAACAACTGACACTCAACCTCCCACAGCATTTCATGTATAGTCTTCTCCTCAACTTGGTCTCCATGCCCACCACCATGAAATGATTGTTCTTCAAGTCATAGTAACAAACTACAGTCACTCAGCACAAGCTTCAGTAGCAGCAGAGCCTCAAAAGCCAGAGAGACTTCTGAGAGTGGTGAGGCACAACGTCGCATGTTCCCAAAA
Organism: Bramus lutescens; assembly: GCA_001685075.1. Taxonomy (NCBI): domain Eukaryota; kingdom Metazoa; phylum Chordata; class Mammalia; order Rodentia; family Cricetidae; genus Bramus; species Bramus lutescens. The sequence goes on along the minus strand of LOEQ01002310.1, from coordinate 372,884 downwards.
CAAAACCTCTCCATAGCTACAGCTTCGACACCCACCAGTCAACTGCATCCACTTAAAACTACCACCAGAAAAGCTCATTAATACCTACATGTTCCTACAAGCAAAAAGAAAAGGAAAGGAAGGTCCTATCTATAGAAGGCGGATCTCATTTTTAACTATGTATCTTGCTATAAATTCATCCATACCCGAAGCTCTCCTGAACATTTACCTCAAAACCATTTCTTTAAAAGTAGAAAAAAATAGCCAGTTGTAGTGATACACACCTTTAATCCCAGGACTTGGGAGACAGAGGCAGGCAGATCTCTGAGTTTGAGGTCAGCCTGGTCTACAGAAGGTGAGTAACCTTGTCTAGAAAAAACAAAATCAAATAATGAAATAAAAATACAAATAGAGAAATTATAGGGGCAAACTTTATTCACACTCTTAGTCACAGTGACTGACCCCAAGAATGAGAAGCTAAAAAGCAAGCTGTGCACAGTAGGTTGTTCAGGAGTTTCCACTTCACGGAACAGAACTGCTCAGCATTCAACCTCGTTAAGAAAGTTCAAGAATTCTTAGGGAACAAGTTTCAGAAAGCAATACTGTCAAGTATCAAGTGTTACCAAAGTCATCCCCTCAGTTTATAATGCCTTAGCATGCTCTCAAGGACACATGACTATGTGCTCACAATCTTGAGCAGCAAAAAGAGAGCCAAGGAAGGACAAACAGCAGCTGTTCAGTTCACAAGACCCAGATTCACACACCTCACTTGAGAGGGATACCTGGGGGACAGGACGGGACACAACAACACAATACAAAGATACAGACCAACAATATAGTTCCACTGAGAAGAAACAAGGCAGAGGTCTCCAGTGTAGACCCACCTTTTCCTATGTACACAACATGAATGAAAAAACAAGCTAGAGAAATGCAATTCCTAAGACAAACTGCAACAGACACACAGCAAGTGATCTTCCTTATCTATGATGGGAGGAAGGAAGGGACCTATAGAAGACCCCTGGGAGATAGCGGAAGGCATTTAAGCAACTGCCTAATTTAAATACATTGCTGAAAGAGCTCTGATTAGGAAGTCAAGGCAAAGATGGCAACAAGCAACAAAAGATATACAGAAATAGAGGAAGCTAAAAGCCTAGAGGCAAAAGTAGACAGAATAATTTAAGAAAAGCTAGGTAGAAATAAGTCAAACTAAGGCTAACTGTTCATAAGTAAGAAGATTCCATGTACTTATTTAGGAGCTGGGTGGCAGGTCCCCAAAGAGTAAAGGAGTTAAAAAAGAAAAATTACAGTCCAGGCTTACTAATCCCCTAGCCCAAATCTGTGTTTTGAAGTACTTATCTAAAATGTAAACTATTTTAAATATGAAATTTAACACTGAGAAAACATTTTAGCATCTATTATAAAATGATTGATTTCTTCACCACACTGGTTAGTACAGAACATGGAAATAAATACTTCTACAGTGAATTTTCTTTATATTGCAAATGTATTTATTATTTATATTGCAAAATTATTTATATTTCAGCCAGGCATGGTAGCCTGAGACTATAATCTCAGCACTTAGGAAGCTGAGGTTAAAAGACTCTAAGCTTGAGATTAGCCTGGGCTACATACATAGAAGGATCTTGTCTTAAAAACTAAAAAGCTAAGATTTGCCAAAAACAAACAAACAAAAAACAAAAACACACACACACACAAAACAAAACAACAACAACAACATCAAAAAGAACACACACAAACACAACTGGAGTCAGAATTAACAACAATAAAACAAAAAAATACTAGTGGTGGGAGAGAGAACAGGGTTCAGAGTCTCATACAGCCCAAAGTACCTCAAACTCACTATGTTGCTAAAGCTGGACTTCAACTGATCCTCATGCTTCTGCCTTAAAAATGCTAGGGTTACACATATGCACCATCATGTCTAGACCTAATTAAGTGTTTGTAGTAGACATAAACGTATTTAAAGTACACACTTCAGCTGATTGGCACTTAGCTTCTAGATAAGCAGGAATTCAATCTTACCTAGGAAGCTGGCCAACAAGGTAACAGGTTTGTTGAGAGACCAAGGTACCTCCTTTTACCTAGGCTTCTTTTACAAATTAGACCAAGAAGTTTTGAAAATGTTTTTCTCCCCATGAAAGCAGATCGCCAGGGAGTCACCTGATTGCACCGAAGATGATTTCTACTGGTCTTCATCATCCTAGTGAAAATTGCCATCTATATAAATAAAATAGAGCTAAAAGACCCATCATCTTGTAAATAAACTTATTCATCTCAGATTGAGGCTCTAATTACAGATCCATTAAGACTGTTACACTAGTTTCACACTACCAAGTTTGCTCTGGCAGGCAATCTCTGACACGAGTCCTTCATTTCAAAGTGTGTCAGCACTGACAGTGTCTGTGATATGGGTGCTCCACTGTTCTAGGCAGACGTGAGGAGCCATCTGCAAGGGATGTGATGAGAACACCAGTCTCTTTGTAGACCTTACCAAGGTTCTGTTAACAGAACACCAGCACATCCAAGAACTTAGGGATGACTGACTGAAAAATCACTTGTTTCCATCAAGCAACATTACCCTTTGTGCTGGCTAGTTTTGTGTCACCTTTATATACAAACAAAATGTGAAAGGAGGGAATCTCCACTGAGAAAATGCCCCCATAAGATCTGGCTGTAAAGGCATTTTCTTAATTAGTGGTTGATGGGGGAGGGGCCAATCAATTGTGGGTGGTGGCATCCCTGAGCTGGTGGTCCTAGATTCAATAAGCAGGCCAGTAAGCAGCATCCCTCTATGCCTCTGCATCAGTTCCTGCCTCCAGGTTCTTGTCCTGATTTTCTTTAATAATGAATAGCAATATGAAGTGTAAGCCAAATAAACTATTTCCTCCTTGCTTTTTGGTCATCATGTTCCATCACAGCAGTAGTAGCCCTAACTAAAACACCCTGGGAACCTCTTCAGTGTCAGTGAGTATCCAGAGACCTGGATTCTATTGCCAGCTGCAGGGCTGCTGGAGTTTACAGTCCTGAGACTTAATCTCAGTACTTTAGCTTCAGCAGCTCATTATATTAAATGACTGTGGGGGTTGAGCAGCTGGCACCTACAACACACAGAAGCTACTATTCAGTCAACATGCCAAAATGTCACCTGGGAGCTTCCTAGGCTTTCATGGACAAGGAATCACCTAGGAGTCTTGTTAAAATGTACCCTGTTTTCTGATTCAGGAAAGAACAGTTCCAGTTTGAGACTCTGCACTATCTACCTGATGCCATGAGTGTAAGCTAGTGCTGATCAATTGTTATTCAAAGTAATAATTAAGGATCAGTTTAACCTATATTTTCAAAAACTGTAGTAAACATGTTTGAATACAAAACCATGAAAAGCATACTAACATAAACATGGGACTGTGCCATAGGATAACACTTCTATATGCTGGGAATATATATTGCTCTTATTGGTTGATGATAAAAGTTGCCTATAGTGAGGCAGAATATAGCCAGGAAGAAAAGTCAAACTAAATACAGAGACACGGAAGGACGGAGTGAGGTACAATACAGCCAGGAAGAAAAGTCAACCTAAATACAGAGACACAGAAGGATGGAGTGATGTGAAGAAGGATGTGAGACAGTCACCCGAGAATTGCCAGCAAACCATTAAAAGCCATGGCCATGTAACAATACACAGATTAATAGAAATGGATTAACTTTAATGTAAGAGCTAGTTAGTAGTAAGTCTGAACTATAGGCCAAACATTCTGCAATTAATATTAAACCTCTGAGTGATTATTTAGAAATGGCTGCAGGACAGGGAGAGACAAAGAAAGCTCTGTTTACAGGACTGTGCTCTTAGTCCCAACAGGATACAGGGGCAACACATCATATTACTTCTCAAACAATGACACCAAATGCTAAAAGATATAATAGCAGAAGCTACTAGTTTCTCTGAAAAGAGAAACTACTGATAGTTGCCCTAGAATTAACTATGCATGCAGGAATAACAAGAACCATAACAACATCAAATTCAGAACCACATCATCATCCAAAGAGGTCTGCTTCAATTTAGCATTTTTCTCTGCTGGGAGTGGGTTCTGAAAAGCTCCTAGTCCATACCCTGCCCTGTGTCAGCTATACCCATGATTGGTTAGATGAGAGGCAAAATAATCCTCAAAGACTCCAAAAACAACTCAAGATGATGTGAGATTTCTGACCGTCAACAGAGGAGCATTAAAGGAAGCCCTGAGCACAACACTCTGTGAGACTACACAGTGCTATGGAACCTTTGTACACTATAAATAAATATGTACTACTCTCATTGGTTAATAAAGAGCTGACTGGCCTAGATCTGAGCAGGAGAGAATGGGTGGGAGAGCCAAACTAGAAGAATACTGAGAAGTGAGGAGATGCAGAGAAGTTACCAGACAGCCAGAGTAAGCAAGACATGCCAGAGTCTTGTCTTATCTAAATGCCGAGTATTGGGACAGCATATAGACTAACAGAAATAGGTTAATTTAAGTCACAAATTAGTGAGTTAAGTGCTAGTTATTAATAAGCCTGAGCTATTGGCCAAGCATTTACAATTAAGTTTTTGTGTGGTTATTTGGGAATACTGCCATGTCAAGAAAACTCCACTTACAACACAATAACAGGGCAGTTCAGCCAAATCTGTCTATATATCATTTAAGAAGAAGCTCCACACAATTTCAAGTCCAAAGGGAACACCAGAGCAAATTCACTGGGCTTGCAGTAAACACTGCCAGGACAACACCCATTTCAGTGGTTGTAGTTACCTAAGCATGTGGAGCACAACACACCAACAGTACAGAAATAGGAGCAGCTGCTTCTGTCCAAGTAACATATGGGAAAAGCCTCGGCAAACAAAATGTGTCTGAAACGTTTTAATATTATTTCAAGAGTGTTATGAAGGGAATATTTTTAAAATACCAATTAAATGTATTCAAAAGCATGGGAGCACACAATGCCCCAATTTCAAACCCATTCTTATAGATCTCAAGTCTTCTTTCAACCCTCCCAAGAGGCTCCTAGATGCCAAATGACCTACCTAATACAAACACCATGTGAGCCACATCTAAGTGTAAAGGTTTTAGTAGCCACATCTGAAAAATAAGGTTTACTTGCTAAACAAGCATGAAGACCTGAGTTGGATCCACAGGGCCACTGGTATGTGCTTATAATCCCAGCACTGAGAAGCTAGAAAAGGTGACTCCATGGGGCTTGCCAGTCAGCCGACCTATCCTAATCAGCAAGCATCAAAGCAGCAAGAAACTCTGCCCCTAAACAAGGTGATTCCTGGGGAATGACACCTGAGACTGTCCTCACACAAGCACACATATGCACACGCAAAAGTAAAGTGAAAAGCCTACGGAAATTCAATGTGTACCTTACACCTACAGCACATATAATTTGGGCTTCTCAATTTGAAGTTCTCAAGATCCACATGTTACCTACTCTACTGTGCTGGGCAACAATGAGACTCTGCCTCATTTAAGATTGTTGCAGTTGCCGGGAGATGGAGGTGCACACCTCTGATCCCAACACTCGGGAGGCAGAGGCAAATGGATCTCTGTGAGTTTTAAGGCCGGCCTGAGATACAGAGTGAGATCCAGCAGGATTACACAACACAGTGAAACCCTGTCTTGAAAAACCAAAAAGCAAACAAACAAAAAAGGCTGTTGCAGTGACTGACCAAAATTCCCCTTGTAGTACTGAAATAGTCCCTCCAATCTTTCCACAGCCAAAGTTAGTCAATTTTTTCCATACAAAGTCAATGGAGGCAAGGTACAATAAGGCACACCTGAAATCCTGGCACTTAGATGGTAGAGGCAGGAGGACAAGCAATCTTAGCTATATGACATTAGAGCCAATACAATGGTGGTTTGTAGTAGCAGGCCTCTTGTTCGTCCCGGCTGCCCAGAACCAAAATAATCACACAGAAACTATATTAATTAAATTACTGCTTGGCCCATTAGCTCTAGCTTATCCTTACATCTTAATTAATTTAACCTATCTCCATTAATCTATGTATCTCCATGTGGCAGTGGCTTACTGGGTAAATTTCCCAGTGTATATCTCTGGTGGCAACTCCATGGCTTCCCCTCTGACTCTGCCTCCTTTCTCCCAGCATTCAGTTTAGTTTTCCCTGTTTACCTAAGTTCTGCCCTATCAACAGGCCAAAGCAGATTCTTTATTCACCAATGGTATTCACAGCATACAAAGGGGAATCCCACATCAGTGATTTTTGTTGTTGTTTGTTCATGAGACAAGAGTCTGGAGACAAAGGCCAGGCTAACTTCAAACTCCATATTGTCCTACTTTTACCTCCTGAGAGCCCAATTACAGGAAGTAGCAGAAGGCATTTCCTTGGAGAAGGCAGAAATCATAGCTTGTTGCTATTATTGGCTCCAAAATAATTTCTTCAGATGTGTCAAAAGCAATCAGCTTTGTCATATCCAGGTATCACAGAACATTATTGATATCCCTTTCTCCTTTTTTTGAAAAAGAAAATGAATTAAATCCATGAAACTTCTTAAATGCTAATTTGTATTGTATCAATAATACAGGAGTAATCCAAACAGTGCCAACTGATTGAAAATTACAAGACACAGAGAAAGCCTTAACAAACAAAGGAAGCAAAACCTCCAAATTTGTTTCACAGCAAGGATACCTGGACATGGAACTCCATTATATAAGTAAGCCTCAAAGGAATGGGACCAGGCATGGTGATATAGGCCAACAAACCCCACTCAGGAGGTCAAGGTTTAAGTTCAAGGACAGACTGAAATACAGAGTGAGACCCTGTCTCAAGAAGAAGGGTGGCTAGAGGATAAATGTCTAGGAGAGAAAGGAGGCACTCCAGATCTAACTGCAAAGATAGAGACAGGAGACCCACAAGGCTTCAGCAACCTCACAGCAGGAAAGCAGGTCAATCAGGCCAGGAGGACCAAAAGGCGGAAAAAGAAAGGACAATGCTAGGCCAGACCTTGAAGGGTTCAGTATGAATCCATAACATGCTCAGGTTTGCTGTAGAACCAGAGAGATCAATGAGTTTTAACCAAGAAAAACTGACATCTCATCATCAACAGCAGGGACCACACAATGTACTTTTCTGGCTTGCAGCAACACTAGTGAATGGGAGTGGACACACTGAAGCTGAGAAAGTATTCACTCTGCAGAGGATGTACCGCCACCAGAGAGGGAGGAGAACAGAGTTTGAACCAAAAGGGATCAGTCCAGAGAAGATTCTGCAATGGCTCAACTCCGAAACTTAAAAGTTTCTCCTTATTACCATGCCTCCTTCATTGCTAACAAATTTCTACCTCATCAAAACCTAGTTTCCCCTTTTCACTCCTGATTGCACTTTGGTATCAATGACAGACTTAATGCTTACCTGTGTAATTCTTAGCCACCTGAGAAACACAATACTCAAAGAGCAGATGCTTCCACATAACATGGTCCAAATGTGCCACTGCAATGCTGAGAACAACGCAGCAGGAAGTCTCATCATCCAGGTCACTTTTATGCTAAAAATGTCAAAGCCCAGAAGCTGGAGAGATGATTTAGCAGTTAAGAACACTGGCTGCTCTTCCAGAGAACTTGGGGTCAATTTCCAGCACCCACACTGGGGCTCACAACTGTCTGTAATTCTAGTTCCAAAGGTTTTGATGCCCTCTTCTGGTCTATGCAGTTACCAGGTATACATGGGGTGTACAAACATACATGCAGGTAAAATCAACATACATATAAAATAATAAAAATAGTCTGAGGAATGGGTGGCTGAAGAAATGGTTCAGCAGTTAAGAGCACTTGTTGCTTTTCTAGGCAACCTGGGCTCAATTCCCAGCACACACGGGGTTCACAATCATTCTTAACTAAAATCCCAGGGGATCCAATGCCTTCTTCTGACCTCCTCAGACACCTGGCACATACATACATCACACACAAAATAAAAATTTTTTTAAAAGGATGACAAAGTTTTGCATGTTGAAGCACAACCAAGAAAAATCCACTCAGTTTTTGTCAACTAATTCAAATATTTTAAATACTGCAGTTTGTTCCTCTATAAATAAGCATGTTCAATTTGAATGAACAGCCATCATTTCTTTCAAGGGGTCCTGCCTAAGAAGCATATCCATTGGCAATTTTGTCATTTTGAGAACATCACAAACTAAGATGGCATGATGTCACTGGGCAATATACTCTCTCTCTATATATATATATGTGATATATCATATACATGGTCTGGTGGTATTAGAAACACCATTAAGCAACTATAACTAGACATGAGAATCTGTTTGTTTTATACAATTTTAAAAGCAATGGTTAAATGTATGTAAAGAATGGCCTATTCAAGGAATAGAGGAGGCTCTTGGCTTTGTTTTAAAGTGAGGCTTGAATGGAGAGGAAAAGGGTAAGTAAAGCAATGACAAATTAGGAGCAAGGTTCTCCCAGAAGCTTTTGAGAGAAGAAAGGAACAAAGACCTAGAAAAATGGTATGGTCTATTCTGGAGGGAAGGAAAGCTGCACATGCCAGAAGAGGGGTGGACACAAGCAGGAGAGGAAGAAATGAAAAGCTTTCACCAAAACATTCAAGGCTCTCCAAACCTCTAGTCCACAAAGCAGGACTCCTGGTATCAACAGATGATAAGCCAAGCAGGAGAAAGGAAGCACCATGCACCCAGACAACAAGAGGCACAGTGGTAACTAGTAGGGCTATTCTTTCAAACAACAAATTGAGTGTGCAGTGGCTTAGTGGGGTAAAAGCACTTGCTTTTTTTTTTTACCAAGCCTGACAACCTGAATTTGATTCCTGGAACTCGAACGGTAGGCAGAGAGAACTGACTGCAGCTACATACCCTCTGTGAATATCTGCAAGGGCAGCTTCCATTCTGAAAGAAGGCTGCACTACATGATAATCACAGTGCCTATCAAAACTATTTTGATGTAAATGGTACAAGTTATATATACACAATGATGACATGGAACCCCAGAAAGTAAAAACAGGAAGGTTCTGCAGCTTCTCACAGGCTTAATGGCATTGGTCCCATATAACCCTTCTCTCCTATGGCAACTTTAGTGAAACATAAAGGCATAAAAACTAGGAAATGACAGGAAACAAACGAAAAGACAGAAAACAGAAACATTTGGTAAGTCTAGTATTCAAATAAAACTGGTTTTAGTATAACATGCTCATAGAGTTTTCTTCTCTTCTCTTATTGGGGGTGGGGTGGGATGGGAAATGAACCTAAGGTCTTTGGCATGCTAGATAAGCACTCTACCACTGAACTGTATTCCAAGACCTATTCCAAGCCCTTCTTCTTAAAAATCTATCTTCAATTATGTGCACCATGTACCTGAAGTCCCTGTGGAGGTCAGGAAAGATCTCCAAGTGTGCTTCACAAAACAAGGCAAATACAGGAAATCAGAAGCCAAGATGCCACACAAAAAAGAGGAAGGCACAGTAGCTATAGAAACAAGAGGAAAGGTCAAGAGGAAGGCACAGTATCCAGAGGAGGGCAAAAGGCAAGGGGTTCTAGACAGGATGTATCACAAAGAGAAGGGCAGACAGGCTGCTGGATGTATCTGACTATGCTGAAAAATTCTGCAAATAGATCAGAGCTTTTAGGAATCATTAGCCTAAGTATACCTACATTTAATATTTATCTCAGTTAAGAGGTGTGTTTTAAGTGTTGGAAGATGAAGGGAAAAGGAGGTATGCATGCAACAGAACCAATCTCCTTGTCATAGCCAAAGTGGAATGGACTTGAAATATACATACATGAGACAATGAAGACACCAGAGGTGAAAAGAGTTAGTTAAGCAAGCAGATCCAAGTCCATGGGGAATGAGAAAGGTGAAAAGAAGACTGTTACTGTTTCTGTCACAAATCCAATGCTTTTTGAGGTTTTAGCCTAATAGTCTTCGTGAAACAGCCATAGGTAGAATATTTCTCAACCTACCTAAAACAACCTGCTGTGCATGCTACAACTCAACATGGTACAGTTACATCTACAGCTTAAAAACAAAACAACAAAAAACAGAGAAAATGATGCATGAGATGTAAAAGAGGCTTAGTAGTGCAAATATAATGAATTTCTAAAAACGTGAGTTAATTCAAACTATGGCCATCCTCCTACTACTCATCAGCAGACACTGGACATGTTTAAGCTGTCACAGGTGTTTTCACAGTGAGGTACATGTTCTTCTTGTAGGCATATGTTATTAGTTCATGATTTGTTCTACCACAAAATAATGGCTATGAAGATTATGACAGCTACTGGTGTCATGGTGATGTTTCCTACTGCATTCAACCCACAATTACACAGCAAGTGATCTGGGGACCTCATACTCCAAAGTCATTCCCTAGCTACGTTCATCACAGGGAGAGGTAAGCTGTTCTAGACGCTTTCTGTGTGATATTATAAGTTACATGAGAAGTGTGTCTGCCAAACAAAAACACAATAGATTAATTTTCTAAGCTCAAATCACAGTGAAGTAATGTTTTTAGATCCCAACACAAGAGCAAAGGAAGTTTCCACTTTTGAAAAGCCATCTGACTGTTATGGTAAGGAGCTCTCTCTCACTTCAGTCTTCAGTTGAGAATTTACAATATAATGACAACTGACAGCATCAAAAGATCTATTAGAACTCAACACACACCATCCAAATACTGACTGAGCACACTCAACTGAAGTCAGCTGCAACAACACTTATCTATGTAAAAGGACACTCTGAGGCCATGAGATGCTGAGGGCACTTACCACCAATCTGACAGTCAGAGTTCTATCCCCAGGTACACACACACACAATTTCAAAGATGAAATATGTAATGTCACTGATCAACATTAACAAGAGAGACATATATTGATTTGAGAGAGCTGAGAGGGCAGTTCTGACTTTGCGAACTATTAGGTGAAGTATTACACCCTAGAAAAAGAAATCAGTTCCCTCCATAGATAAATTTGTATTAGAGAAAACAAAACACAACTGTTACTTTTTAATCTCATCAATGGAAGTCTAAACATTTATCCTTTTTGTCATAAGGATCTGCCTAACATTCTTTTTGGCATTCTGGCTTTGTCTGCAAAACCACAATAACATAAATTTACTCTATATAAACTCCTGAGTAGTTGCGTTCTAAGAATTCTCTTTAGCCACCTGCCAATGACTCCAGGACCACTAGAAACATCTAACTTTTCTTATGTTTCCTCATCCCAGTATAGGACAGCATGTTGGTGAGCAGAAATGATAAAGGAAAAAAAAAAAAAAGACTAGCTTGGCAGTGGGGATACAAACATTTAATCCCAGCACTCGGCAGCAGAGGCAGGCGGAGCTCTGTGAGTTCGAGGCCAGCCTGGTCTACAGAGTGAGTTCCAGGACTAGCTCCATTGCTACTGAGATACACTGTCTCAAAAAACCAAAAAGAAAAAAAAAAAGACTAATCAAAGGAAAGAAATCATTCTATACACTGCCAAAGCTAAGGACTCTCTGTTAACAAAGAAAAACAGAAGACAATGAAAAACTATCAGAAATAATCTCTCCAAAAATACTTCTGAAATATTACAGCCTACCACAAACTACTAATGAATTTTGTTAGTCAAAAAGTACTAAGTAGGGGATGGAGAGATGGCTCAGTGGTTAAGAGCACTGTCTGCTCTTTTAGAGAACTGAGGCTCAGTTCCCAGAACAAACAGCACTTCACAAGCATCTATAACTACAGTTCTAGCAGATCCAACGCCCTCTTCTGTCCTTTTAAGGCACCATACATACATTATAGTTCACATACATACATACATGCCTGTAAAACATGTATATTTTAAAATATTTTTTAAAAAGTATAAACCATATAAAACAGAATTCACAACTCTTTGCTCAGAAAAATACTTAAAATCCAACTTAAAAAACAAATATTATACTAATTTAATGAAATACTCTAAATATTCACAAAGCAGTGAGCACAGTCCCAGCACATGAGAGGAGGATAACTAAGAGTTTGAGGCAAGAACAAGAAAGACCTTGTTTCAAAAAAACCCAAAAGAAATGAAATGCAGATTAAGCAAAGAGAGGAGAGGCCAAAGGAATCCATACAGAAAGTGCCCACACAGAAGCCACAGGACAATAACATATAGACACAGATGGAGAAAATGGCAGAGAATAAATGCCATTAGGGAAGTGCAGG
>LOEQ01002310.1:319556-331637 GCA_001685075.1 Bramus lutescens | reverse complement strand
CTGGCCTGTCAAAGGGCCAAGGCAGTTTCTTTATTAACCAATGAAAGTAACAGATAGATAGATGACCCTCCTACATCAGGGATACAGCTCAGTCCTGGAGCAACCACTTAGTGTGTGAGAACCCAAGCTATTCTCCAGCATAGGGGTGAAAGTATTCAAGTCAATAAAAAAAAAAAATTTTTTTTTTGCAGGGTGTGATGGCACACATCCCAGCATTCAGGAGGCAGAGGCAGGCTCATCTCCAAGTTTGAGGCCAGCCTGGTCTATGAGCTCCAGATTGGCCAGGGCTAGAGAAACCTCTCGAATAAAATCAAAAAGAAAAAGAAAAAGAAAAGGAAAAAGAAATTCAAGTTGGTTAGTGAATAAAATTCAGGATAGACAACGCTGGATCATTAAGAACAAAGATGGAACTGAAAAAAAGAAGCACACCGTGACACAGATAATAGGAGAGAGCACGGAAAACTGGGCATATTTGCACAGCAGTTCACCCTGCACCAACAGGATCCAGTTTTGGCAGGAGCCTGTAATTCCATTATTCGGGAGGCTAAGGAAGGAAGATCCAGTTTTAGGCTACTTTAACTACACAAAGAGACCTGTCTTGATGACAAAAGTCAAGTTCTAGAAGTAGTGTCCTAATAACCCCCAAACAGAAATTATAAACTGTCCACTCAACAGACTCAATAGAAGATCAAAGGAAATACAGGGCTGGGAGATGGTTCAAATGGTGAGCTGCTTATACAAGTATCAGGACACAAGTTCAAATACCCAGCAAGTGTCTATTTTATCCCACAGCTAAAGATCTCTGGGGCTGACAGGCTAATCAGTGAGCTTCAGATTCAGTGAAAAGATTTGTCTCACAATATAAGATGGAGAAGCAACTGAGGAAGATATCCAAAGTCATCCTCCAGCCTTCACATACACACATATATGTATATGTGTGTGTATATAAAATGTATATATGTACACACACACGAAAAAGTGCCAGTTCTGATACATACTAAAACATGGGAGAATCTCAAAATATGCTAAATGAAGAAACCAGTCACAAAAGATTATATACAACTACTCACAAGAATGTCCAGAACACAGAGGAGATATTGAAAATATTCTTAGAGTGTGGTGATTTTTACACAATTCTGTGGGATATTAAAGTCTATTAAATTATATAGTTTATAATGTTGTATTTTTGCACTGTTTGTGAGATAAGGTTTCATGTGGCTCAGACTCGAGTAGAAAAGCACTGCCTTTCAGTCTGAAAAGGGCCTGCTCCTTTCCTCTTTTGTTGGCCTCTATCAGTATCAAGATGGCTACTATATCATTTTACTATCTTCCTGAGACTAAAACTATGCAAGGCATGAGAATAGAAACATGGTTCGGCTCTGCTCATTACTAAGGCAAAAAGGACTCAAGTATAGTAAGGAGGAGCTGCTTGTTTGTTCCTGACCACTTAGACCTGAAATAACCATTTGTAAAACAAAATGGATCTGGAGAACAATGTTAAAAGACAGACATTACAGAATAAAAGATTCAATTTATACAGTTTACTGACATTCAAAAATTAAATCACATTACTTAAGGAACCATTCACAAATGGCAACATAGAAGTAAAGGGATAAAATGCCTTGAGGAGGTCGGAAAGAAGAAGGTGGTTACAGAGGTCACACAGGACCAAAAGTAGTGACAATACTTTCTGAAACTGGCTAGTGCCAGTATAACTTTCAGTTCCAATTTTTCTTATTTGTACACACTCTCTGAATGAACTCACTAGACTTAAAATAAAAACTAAATATGAATGGGTACTGCAGGTTACAGCACACAAGTGAACCTAGCCTACCACTTGTCCTCAAAGCAAAACTCAACAGACACACAGCCACCTTTACTAGTTAGCCAAATTTTGACAGGGGCTGTTTTCACACACAATAGCTAAAGAGCTACAGAGACTAAATACTTGCCAACTGACCTTTTAAAGAAAATGTTTACCTATCTCAATAGAACTGTGAAATCATAATGTAAAATTTGTGAAGAAAATGAGCATAAACACCAAAGACTGGTAGGGCGGTGGTGGTGCACATCTTTAATCCCAGCACTTGGGAGGCAGAGACAAAGACTGCATCATCATCTGCCAGCATGGACCAGTCCTTCAAGGCACATGTGCTTACCGACAACACGTCGAAAAGCATACAGCTCAGTGGTGGTTGCTCATGCTTTTAATCCCAGCACTCATGAGGCATCGGTAGGCCAGCAAGTTCCAGGACAGCCAGGACTACACAGAGAAAGCCTGCCTTGAAAAAAGAAAAAAGGGGCTAGAGAGATGGCTCAGCGGTTAAGAGCACTGCCTGCTCTTCCAAAGTCCTGAGTTCAATTTCCAACAACCACATGGTGGCTCACAGCCATCTGGAATGAGGTCTGGTGCCCTCTTCTGGCCTGCAGGCATACATGTAGACAGAATATTGCATACATAATAAGTAAATAAGAAAAATTTAAAAAAAGAAAAAGAAAAGCATACAGAACTGTGTTTGTATGGTTCTGAGCCAATAAGAAAGAGATTTTCATTTTATTTTTTTATTTGCATGTGTGTGCCTGTGTGCAGTTGTACATATGAGCAGAGTGCCTGCAGAGGGCAGAAGAAGGTGTCATAATTTCCTGGAATGGGAGTTGCAGGTGAGCTGCCTGCTTGCAGGTGCTGGAAATGGAATTCCAGTCCTCTCAAAGAGCAGTACACACCCTTAAGCATTAGCTATCCCTTCTGCCCCAATATAGAGATTTTAAAGATAAAGTTTTAGAAATCATACTTCAAACTGGGTGATGGTGCACACCTTTAATCCCAGGACTCAGGAGGCAGAGGTAGGCTGATCTCTGTGAGTTTGAGGCCAGCCTGGTCTACAAAGTGAGTTCTAGGACAGCCAAGACTACATAGAAATATCCTGTCTCAGGGCAAAAGAAAAAAAATCATACTTCAAAAACCTCAAATTTATGCTCTCTACTTCAGCTAGAAAAGGGATATTCCATTTATGTGTGTTTATCTACACGCAAAATAAACATAGCATAATCATAGTTTAAACGGAAGAAACTTACAAATAAATACTCCAAAATTTTCCTCAACAAAAATCCCCACCAGTCAGAACTTCTCCAGAGTCTCTGGTTGGCTCTCACTGGCCTTGAAGATGTTTCCATACACAGCTCTACTGTAAGAATGAGAACAGTGTGACTACACTCAGGCACCACACTGAAGTCAATACTATTCATTCACAGGTAGGGGACTAAAGAGCAGAGAGGAAGACCAGCACTAGAGTCACAGTTGGAAAACTGCATGCACCAGAACGCAAGCCTTGTGCACTCTTGGCCACATACATTCTGAACTGAGGACAATGTCAAGCCCTGCATGAGAAGTTAAGTACTGTAACACAGGGCTGGTGCCAAATGCATAGGTGCTGAACCCTCCTGAAAGTTACATCAATGAGAAAGGCCTATAACTTGGCTGGCTACTTAAGAGGCTAAGGCAAGAGTGTTACAAGTTTGAGACCAGCATGGGCTTCAAAGCAAGATCCTGCCTAAATGAATAAAATGTATTTTAGTCCAGAATATGTCATTTTCAAGAGAACACCTAATTGCTGCTTGGCTTTCAGGCCAAGACCAAATACACTAAGCACTCAAAGTCCACACCAACTAGCTAGCTGTAAGTAATCAAAAGCCTCCGTTGGGGCGAATCAGGCTCTGCCAAGCTCATGATGTACAGATGTCCCAGTTGGATATCTACGTGCTTAACCAATTTGCCCTCCAACTAGTATCCAGGTGTCAGTCTCTAATCTCTCAAACCTGAAATAAACTGATCATTGTTCTAACTGGTAAAGAGGAAAGGACTTTCTTAAAAACTAACCAAAGGTGCTTTTTTTGGCAGCACATATATCAAAACTGGAACAATAGAGTAACCGTTCTGGACCCTGTAAAGTATTCCACATTTTCCAGACTATGGCTCCAAATGCTGAGGCCATCAGAGTCAGCACAAGTTGAGGAAGAGGAAAGAAAGGAAGGTAATTCAGTGGTGTGTGGCCCAAGTCCTGCAAAAGGATGATTTTGGAGTTACTTGGTTGGGGAGGCCTTTGCAAAACTGGTACCTCAGGTAGATGAAGCTAAGACCCAAGTCATAAAGGACATGACTAAAGTCTCAGTGAAAGAGAGGCTAAAAACGTTGAGAAAAGAATTACTAGAGCTCTTGAAACTGACAAAAAGATCCAAAAGTCAAGTTGGCAAAAGTGATGGCTACATTAGAGCCATTGTAACAGTTGTGGAGAAAGGGCTCATTCCACCTAGAAAAGGAAGCTGATACCTGATGACTAAGGATAACCTCCAAATCTACTGCTCTGACATCAGTTTTTATCTGATCTTGAAAGCCAGGAGAACACGTGGACATCTTGTCATAAGAAAGAAGGCTTGCTACCTACAGAAATCTGATCAACAACCTATAAGTTGTGATCAAGCTGACACTTGTGGAAACTGTCCTCTGAAATCTGTCACTTACTCAGTCAAGGATGCTGCTGTAAACAAAGAACTGAATCCAAAGCAAAAATAACCGAAACCAAATCAAAGTCTATTTCACAAACTTCTACTAATGCTGCTAATCTGTCTGATGATCCGAATTCTGATGAAGCTGCACTAATACTATAAGAAAATGAAAGATAGGCAAAAATTGAAGAGAAGAAAGCAGTGCTGAAGAAAAGGATCTCAATGATCAAAATGCAAAGAGAGCCATTACCTACCAGATTACTAAAAATAGGGGACTTACACCTAGGAAAAAAGAAAACTGACAGAAATCCCAGAGTAAATAGGGAAAAAGTTCAGAAGAGCCAAAATTCAAAGATGAGGTGAGGTTCATGAAGTTCATAGAAAGAGCAATGGTATAATGGTGAACTATCTGGCCATTTGCACTGGAGCTAAAAAATGCATTAAGTTGCCACAGCACACGCTTATAATCCCAGCACTCAGGAGGCAGCGGCAGGCTAATCTCTGTGAATTCAAGGCCAGCCTGGTTTACAAAGAGAATTCCAGGACAGGCTCCAAAGTTATACAGAGAACCCCTACCCCCAAAAAAAAGAATAAAGGGAAAAAAAGTGTACTAAGCTTAGGTAAAATTGTTACATAGTCTAGTTTTTTGCAATTATTTTAGATCAGTGAAATTATTTAAACTTTGAGGCCAACTTGGTCTACAGAATGAGTGCCAGAGCTACACAGAGAAATCCTATCTCTCCTGCCTCCCACAAAAAAATATTTTAAACAACAAAAAAAGGCGAACCAAAGCTAAAAAAAAAAATACTTCATATTACATTTTTGTTGTGTAAGGGAGAGGGACACCAAGGTGCCAAGGCATGTGTTTGGAGATAAGAGGACAACTTGCTGAAGTTGGTTTTCTCCTTCCACTATGTGAGTCCTGAAGAGAAAACTCAGGGTGCGGCTTATCAGCAAGTGCTTTTACCATTAAGCCACCTCACCAGATCACTCCTCAGTCTAAGTCCCCATACTTACAGCACCACCCATTACAAAGTCTGTGCTCAAGGCACAAAGCAAGAACCTACAGGAATTTGGCAAGCTGAGGCAGGAGACTTTAACTTTATCTCAACTTAGAGGCTAACCTGGGTCACTGCATAAAGGGGGGGGGCAAAACAGACAGGAAAGACAGAGGAAGGTAAAAAACAACATACAGAATTTAGGGGGAAGACTTGATAGGTCTGGAAGCAAGGAGCTGAGTGATTCAAGCACTAAGTATCCATCTTGTTATCACACAGCTCTTCACCAGCATGGAAGGACCTTTTAAAAACACCCAAATCAAGGAGACCAGTCAAAGTAACATCTTGAAAAACAAAAATGCAACCATTTTTATTTTTTTATTGCTAGCACTGGGGACTCAAACCTAGGGCCAAAAGCATGCTAGGTTAAAGTCCTTTTTAAATATTTATGTGTATACGTGCATGAGCATATGTATGCTTGTATACCACATATGTGGAGGGGCCTGTAGAAATCAAAAGAGGACATCAGATCCTCAACTGGAGTTAAAGGCAATTGTGGATGCTACGAACCAAACCCAGGTCTTCTGCAAGAGCAGCCAGTGCTCTAAACCACTGAGCACCCTCCACTTTAAGAAAGACTTGGTAAACTGCCCAGCAGGCTTTGAATTTGCTATCCTACCTCAACCTCCCCAAGTAGTTGGGTTACAAAACTATAACATCAGGTCCTGTTTATTTGTTTATTTACAAGACATTTGGCAACCTAGGGTATCCAAAGTTCAAACAAGTCAGTCAACCAATACCAGCCCTTTTCCCTGAGGCTTCTACTTAGACCTTATCTGGCCATACCTCACTAATGTCAGAATACACTGCTGGGCTACTTTTTGCATCCTTAAAATCAATACAATATGGTACTACATAACAGATGTTATACTGTATTATTCAGGGAATGAAGGGAAAAATGAAGTCTTCCACATGTTCAATACAAATGCATCCAAAAGCTAGGACACAAGCCACTGCAAGCAGCACTCAAAGCACTGAAGTGGCAGACTCGGAAGATCTCTAAGTGGCCACAGCAGAGCATATCTACATTCACATTTATTAGAGGGACTACGACAAGTGTTCCATACCTGTGGCAAATTCAAATTTGGCTTTTAAGAACTTTCTGGAATTTAATACACTTAATCCATGCTGTGTGAACCCACAGATGTGGAGCCCAAGGATACAGAGGGCTGAGTATGTAATATTAACAAGCTTTGTTAACTGTCTTTGTAATTGTAAGCTCTAGACTGCAGATCCTTAAGGGCTGTTCATCAATGAATCTGAATCTCTAATACATTTCTAACAAAGGAAAGATTCAATTAGTACACCTGCTGATCAAAACCACCTGGTGATGGGGGGCTGAAGAGATGGCTCACTGGTTTAAAGCACTTACTACTCTTGTAGATGACCTGGGTTTAGTTCTAAACACTTACACAATTGCTCACAAATGTGTGTAATTGCAGTTCTTTTTTTAAGATTTATTTATTTATTATGTATACAGTGCAGGCCAAAAGAGGGCACCAAGTCTCATTACAGATAGCTGTGAGCCTCCATGTGGTTGTTGGGAATTTAACTCAGGACCTTTGGAAGAGGAGGCAAAGCTCTTAACCACTGAGCCAACTCTTCAGCCCATGTAACTGCAGTTCTAAGGGATCCAATGTCCTCTGTGGGCACAGCATGCACATAATACATACATGCAGGCAAATACTCATACATAAAATAAAAAGAATCTAAAAATTATTTAGGAAGATTAGAAGTAGATGAAGGTGGGCATGGTATCTTACAACTATAATCTCAGCACTTGAAAGGCAGGACAGAAGGATGTCAAGTTTAATGCTAGCCTGGGCTACATGGCAAGACCCTGTCTCTAAACAAGGAGGGGTAATAAATGATGGGAACAGTACAGTGGTTGTTAAGAGTTGTGGGTGGGTTGACTGCAGTTCTCAACACAACCACAGGCTGAGATTCAGGACAGAAGTCAGAAACCATCTCCATGCCTCCTGTCTTATAATATGTGCCAAGAGTACCATTTAGTGCTGAATTTATAGTTTTCCTAACACTCCTCACTTTAACCAGTCACATCATAACAACTATAAGTACAGACAAGGACCTCTGTTCCTCCCTCTACTGCCACACCACATCTCTCCAGGAAGAAAGACATTCTTCCACCTGCATCAGAGTCCAGGTCACAGACAACTCCTTTACAACTGAGCACGGGTGCTAAAAGCAGAACATACCATATGTTCCCTCCACTCCACCCGCAAAAGACAGAACTGAGTAAACTGATCCACGGTTAACAACTCTAGGGAAAGGTTTTCATTTTAAAAAGAGGGGGACAGGGTCAGAGATCTAAAAACAAAACTGACAGCTGATCACAAGATGACAGCAAAGGATTTTTAAAAAAAATAATAAAACTCAAGAGTGGTATGTTATTTGGCATTGGGGAAAATCTAACTTGCTAAGTTTTAAGCTCAATATGACAATGTATTTTCATGAGGTAAAGGGGGAAACTTTCAAAGTTGTATTTGCAAAATACATCATTTTAAAGCTAAATCTTCAGGCATCTGACATGCTACACACCTTGTCTTCCTGCCACTAAATAACCTCGAAAGCAGGATCCAGGTACTGCAGACACAGCTTCCAACCCACAAAAGTCCTGGAACTCAGCCCGTGAATCTCCACTCTACAAAAGTGTAGGTTCTAAAAGGCAGTGGCACTCCAGTATCATCTAGGAAGGTTTATGAAAGTACATTCTCGTGCCTGCAAGATGCCTCAGTGGTAAAGGGTGTTTTCCAAAGCCTGCTGACCTGAGTCATCCCTGGGACCCACATGGTAGAAGGGAAGAACTGACTTGCACAAGCTGTCCTCAGGGACACATAGGGGGGTGCTGCAGTATATGTGCACCTACAATTACACACTTGCAAAGTCACACATATGTAATAATTTTTTAAAAAAAAATTAAGCCTCACGCTGGCAGCGGTGGTGCACATCTTTAATCACAGTACTTGGGAGGCAGAAGTAGGCAAATATCTGTGAGTTCAAGGCCAGCCTGTCTACAGAGAGTTCCAAGACAGCCACAGCTACACAGAGAAACTCAAGAAAATAAAATCTCAACTTCTACCACAAATTAACAGGGGTGAAGTCCGACATCCATAGTTTAAAAATATTCCAAGTGATTCTAGCACATGTTAGTCTATCATAATGCCAGCACCACTAATATTTAGGGCTGGATAGGGAGGTGAGCTTACAATAATCTCTGTACCGCAGGTTTAACCTCTACCCTCTACAGCACACTGGAGATGTAATAGGCCAAAAACAATGCTTCCTGAGAGGACAAACAATTGAAAGACCCTTCTCACCTAGAATAAATTTAAAAAGCAGATATGGGGTGAAACTAAGTGTAAAGCATTTGCCTACAGTAAGTGAGGCCATAGATTCAATCCCCAGTACCATAAGCAATAAGGGAGAAAAAAAATCACTTTTACTGATTTTTTTTCTTCTTGGGGGGGCGGCAGGGGTCTCGTTATATAACCCAGGACAATGGCCTTGAGCTCCAGCTCTTCCTGCCTCTGCCTCCCAACTGCTGAGATTAAAGGGATTGCTACTATGCCCAATTTTACTAATTCTTCATTTCATTTGGAATACTATGGATAGATGCCAAAGCCTCAAGCATCCTAGACAGGTGCGTTACAGAGCTAGACCCTCAGCTACAAGGAAATCTTTGAGGCAAAGAAATATGCTTCAATTACCCTGATTTCTCAGTTCAGAATCTATACATGGTATTATCATGCGTCAAATAAAACAAAAGGAAAGTCAACTGAGATCTTGAGAAAGATGTAAAGCTGCTGAAAGTCAAGAGGTCTGGCCAGTATTTTCAAGTACATTTTAAGAAAAAGCAGCTCCTCAGCCTCCACAGCAGCTCAGATCTTGAGGTGAAGGAGCCTGGCCAGACTCCCTGCCCTCTTCATAAAGTAAACTCAGAAAGCTGAGTTTTAGCTGAACAGACAGTTGGAAGAACTTCTTTATCATTTGCTCTTCTGAAGTGTAGTAAATGCAAAAATACAGATCAACATACACTGGTAACATCTCATATGAAATCTAAACTACCAACTACAAGATCCAAGTTGATCATAGAAGTAAACTGAGTTATCAACCCTGACAAATTACTGGTCTAAGAAAGACGTGCTTACTAGTAACAGCACACTTTTTTAGAGGAAACTCACAAAAGATTCATCTTAAAGCACCTAAGTAAACCCCACTTGAAATCATAATTCCACTGCTTCCTATTTTCTGAACAACTATAGACTACTCTTAAACACTCGGTTAACGCAAACTCCTTTTGTTTGTGTGGTTTGTGGCTGGTTGTTTTGATTAGGTGCAGTTGGGAGGGGGTCGATATACTATACTCAAAAGTTTACGTCTGTTAAAGCAATCAGTGTATTCAAGTCTACTCATGATGGAGTTTATCAAAACACTCCTCCCCAGTACATAAGCCAATCCAAGTCACAAGAAACTATCACCAAGAAGACAAGCCTATTTTCAAGTACCATGGAGAAGGAAAAAGCTGATTTCAGGTATGACTGAATGAGTGAAAGACATTGCTAAATATTTTATAGACTCCCTGGCCAAATACAGTAAAGTGCAGACTAGGTGCCAAAGCATCCACAGCTACTCCCCAAGTTACATACTGAGCACACCTTATCCAAAGTGGTTGGGACTACAACAACTTCAGTTTCAGATTTGAGTCTTGGCACAGACTTTACCAGTTTTGCATCCCTAATACAAACTGCTCACAATCTGAAAGTATGATGTTAAAAAGCCACAGCGTTTTGATGTGAGGTATGTTTAACCTGCACCTTTGCTGAAGCTCTCAAGACTGGATGTAGTCTTCCAATTGCAGCAACAAACCAGAAAAAAACTAAGAAATCACGAAGTTATTGATTTGAGGCAACCACACACACAGAAGCATCAGAGGAACCGTGCTGTTTAAGCTCCTGGGGGTGTTTTCTATACATTAAGTACTGATTTAGACAAAACACTCTCAAGTGTCATGACTTGCTGTTCCAGCACAAGTAGGTGATTTAATTAACTTTCACCTCCCTTCTAATGGAAAAACTTGAAATCACTTCCAGTTCAGTTTTTTTTAGCCCACCTGATCCTTCAACACAAGGCTTTCCTAACTGTACCTAAACCTTTAAAAGTTAATTTTAAACTAGGTGTGGTGGTATGTGCCTCTACAGACTCATAAAGATTGTGAGGTAGAGGCAGGAAGATCAAGAATTTAAGGCTAAACTTAGCTGAACAGAAAGGTCATGAACATCCTAAACTACAGGAGACCCAAAAAATAAACATAAAAAATTAATAATGAGACAGGTGTAGTGGTGCATGACTTTAATCCCATTACTCCAGAGGCGGAAGCAATAAAGACCTCTAGCTACACAGTGAGACCCTGCCTCAAAAATAAAACAATCAAGTTGACTTTGGTAATTATGGTCACTGCTGGACTGATTCGATGTGGTAAGCTCAGTTCTAACTGCTTTGTGGGAACTTATTTACATATATCCTCAGTTACATGGTCTAACATGCACATTGGTTGGGACAAACTTATGGGACAGAATAATTGTCCTGGGTCATAGGGGCAGCAAAGATAAGAAATTTGCCCAAGGTCACAAGGCTAGAAAGTGGCAAAGCAAGATTTAATTTCCAAATTGCCCAAAAGAAAGTTCAATCACCACTGACACAACAGTGATCTTGCACCTTACTACTTCAAGGCACATTTTAGCTGTAGGCCATTTGAAGTCCCTTTCCCACGGGCTGCCACTTCGGCAACATGACCTTGAGGACAAAAACCAAACTAAACTTCACTTAAGAAAGTGAAACAGTATCCATATTAACAAGTTCTCTGAGGGTAGGAAACCCGTCGAAGAGCCCTCCTCCCCGGGGCGGAAAGCAAAAAAAAAACCCATAAACAAAGCTCTGACCCATCCTAAAGAGATCACAGCGGGTAGGGGGAAAAATGACAGCAGGTCACGCGGTGGAGAAGCCCCGGCACGGAGCTAATCAAATCATGCATTCTGTCCCACCTACAACTCGAAGTTCAAGTTCTGAAAAAGGCAACGGCCTGGTGGAGGTGACCCTCCAAATTAACACTGAACCGAGCTTCTTTAAAAGGGAGATACTTGGAGCCACGAAAATAAGCCCTCACCCCAGCTCCAAAACACCAAGGAGTCTCGAGTGCTCCCGGTCAGCGGAGGCTGAGGATTCATCGCGAGGGCACCGGGAGACTCGGAACTGGTTTTTGTGTATTCCGATGACTCTGCGGCTAATGCCCAGAAACCCACAAAACTTGTTCCTCGGAGGACAAGAGTCCAACAAAGGCTTTCGCAAAGGTCTCCGACGAGTTGACAAGCTCCGGGAGACCTCGAGAAGTCGCTGGAAGGCCCGGCGCGGGAGCCCTGGAAGCTCGTCCAGAACCCCCGACTTGGCTGCAGCTCTCGTCGCCTCGCCCAGCCCGGAGAGTCACCTCGGCGTCCAAAGTTCG
>LOEQ01002310.1:297958-311568 GCA_001685075.1 Bramus lutescens | reverse complement strand
CAAGCCCCCAGGATCCTGCCTCTGCCTCCCTGGCGCTGGGATTACAGCAACTCTCCATTATATGTGGCCTTTTACTCCACTCCTAATGCTTGTGTGACAGATCATCTCCAAGCCTTGCTTTATTTATTTGTTTGTTTGTTGGTTGGTTGGTTTTTTTGAGACAGAGTTTCTCTGTGTAACTTTGGAGTCTGTCCTGGATCTTGCTCTGTAGACCAGGCTGATCGCGAATTCACACCCAGCCCCAGTCTTATTTCTTAAGAGGCTTGTAAGGATGAAGTAAGATTCTATGTGGAACATGCTAGAAGCATAGTATCTACAGGAGAAAGTATTTAATAGCTCTTGACCACATGCTCTTTTCTGCAACTGTTGAGGATATGTGGTTCTGGAACAGCCATGTCTTAAGTTAAAGCACCCTGACCTTGGTGACGTCTTCCAGTCTCCTGCAGTGGCCCAGAAACTCTGTGTCAGGCCCCGTGTCCTGAACTCACCAAAGTCAGGATCATGGTATCTTTTCAGAGCCTGGACCCACCATGGTGGGGGTCACCATGAACAGGAATGGGAGGCTGAAATAGCGGCAACACAACTCAGCCTCAGCAAGGTTAGGCCACAGAAAGGACAGTGCCTTGGAGTAGGACCCAGAGCAAAGGCAGGCAGGGTTGGAGACTTGGGGAAATGGCTTTGTGGGCATGGCTACTTCTAGTCTGGGGACTGGTGCTATACTGACACTAGGAATCTACTGCAGGTCCCTGAGCAGCAATACAAAGAGGACTGCAAGTCTCGGACAAGTTCATGCAAGAGTTCCCAGAAATGGTCACTAGATGGCAGGCAGGGCCACCCTGGAAGGCCCAGTTGGCCAGGGACTAAGGCAGGGAGGCTGCGTGGTCTGGACAGGTGCCAGAACCCTGGTCTACATGCTGGCAGGTAGCTCCCCTGGGGTTGAGGCCCAAAGTACTTAGAAGGTAGCCCTGTGAGCTATACCTATCCTTGCACCCTAGACTCTGATTAGCTACGGCAACCACAGCAGTGTCCCAGGATCCTGCTTCTCCTCTATATGCTGTGGCCACTCTGCTGTAGAATGTGGGTTCTCTGAGCAACACAACCAGCCGTTTTCATTAGAGCAGGTGGGCCCCCTTCTAGGGACCCATCACTTGGGGTTCTGCTGACTTCTGATATTTCCTCATATGAAAAGGGGCTGGAGAGGGTCACTGAACCCTCACCTGTGGCTCCCTCTCATGTATATGCAATTCTGCTCTAAATGTGTATGGCTGGGGATAGATAACTCCATCCATGCTGGGAGAAGACTTTCCAGTTGGGGACTTGGTGGGGGAGGGGTCACCATAGTCCTCTAAGACAGACCAATAAACTCACTGGTTCCCTGGTATGAATTTTGGTGGAATTGTTTAGTTTATCACTGGGACATTCTGAAGAGGGGTAGGCTATGTATTTACATCACCCCAAGATTAAGAATGGCTCATAACATTCTTACTCATGGAATTTGGTCTGAGACCCCAAAATAAAAGTAACTTGTGGGTCAGGGCCAGGCTGAGCCAGCTTGTGGGCTTCTCAGGCTCAGAGAGACCATTGTTTTGAGAAAAGAGCAAGAATCATCCCTTGGACTGGAAAGACAACTCAATGGTTAAGAACATGAACTGTTCTTGTTGAGGACCAAAGTTTGATTCCCAGTACTCACACCAGGCAGCTCACAATTGCCTGTAACCACAGCTCCAAGGGATCCCCTGACCTCCTCAGGCACATACAAATAATTTTAAAAAATTCATCCAAAAGAGGTTACCCTTGTCAGGCTCTGACCAAGGACCAGCATCACAGTGGTTTTTAAACACTGTGGAGGGGGGAGGAGGGGAGAGGAGGAGGAGAAGAAGAAAAGAAAGTAATAAGAAGAAAACACCCTGGAAGCAGGGACCTCTCGGCATGTCTCTGATTACATCCTGAGTGTTGTGACCCAATCGATGGAGCAATCCCTAGATGAAAAATAGGACCAGGCGGTACTCACTTGGTTTCTAAGCAACACTTAGCCTGCCCTGAGCTCACACACAGAGGCAGTCCTGAGGACCCAGAGAGTAGAGTGAAATAGTAAAGACAGAACCCATGAGACACACCCTATGGAAGATGAAGATGAGACTCTCCTTCCTATATATGGGAGGCGAGGATGGACTCCTACCTGTATGGTCTGGCGGTGGCTGGGATGTTCGAAGAGTAACACAGATCCATGTTGTACAGGGAGGGGTCTGTAGCTGGGGATGGTGGTGGGTTCAGGATCTAAAGAGAGCAAGCAGGGTTTACTCCAAGTTTCCCTTGGCTAAACCACCCCTCCAGCTTGCCAGCCTGGGATCTGGGGCTCTGTTCTCAGCCCATGGTCCACAGACCTCTCTAGAGCTAGTGAACTTAGAAAGAAGGGAAACATCAGCCATCTTCCCCAGAGCTGATGGTGGCCGGAGGCATGGGGACAAAGTGCTTTCAACCCTGCTGTCCTTGTCCCTCTCAGGCATCACTTTGCTGGCCAGCAGAGAGCCCTCAGGACCACAACCAGATCTTGGCCATGAACACCAAGAGGGATGTCAGCAAGAACCCTGGTCTCCTCCATTAGCACCCATTGTCTCCACCTGTCCATACACACCTCTCTGCTTCCTCAGGAACTTCATGCTGACTGCACTTGGCTTTCACTCCTGCACCTCCTGCCATTGCCTGTGACCTAGCTCCTACTCAGGACACCCCAAGTCCCCACTGGAGCACTTCCCAACACAGGGGTTGGATGAGGAGGGAGCGGCCCCACCCCTTTCTCAAGGAGCTTTGCCCTACCACCCACCCTGGATTGTGAGAATGTGCCCTGATGGACACTGATGGCAGCAGGGACCTCTTAGTATGTCTCTGATTACATCCTGAGTGATGTGTCCCAATCGATGGATCAATCCGTAGATGAAGAATAATAGAGCCAGGGGGTAGTGGCACATGCCCTTAATCCAAGTACTCAGGAGGCAGGGGCAGGTTGTGTGTTTGCAGACAGCCTGGGCAAGAGTGAGGTCTAGGACAGCCAAGGCTACAAAGAGAAACCCTATCTTGAAAAACCAAAAAAAAGAAAAGAGAAATAGTATGAAGGCACTGGAGGTGGCAAAAGGTACAAAACAGGGCCTCCTTGGAAGAAGTGGGTCCCTACTGGAGGACCTCCTCCCAGCCCCTTGCTCGCTTTCTCTTTGCTTCCTAGCTCATGAAGCACTTCTACCATGATGTTTTGCCAAGAGTGCTGGGCAAGGAACTCCAGGCTGAAGCCTTTGAACTCTGAACCCATGAGGCAAAATAAACCAGTAGAGTGCTGACAGCAAGTCTTACAAGTGTGGCCCTTTGCTGGCACAAAGAGGAACTGTGTCCCCTGTAGCAATAGAGGTTAAAATGATAGACTAAAGCACCCAGATAGGTGCCAAGACCCAGGCACTAAGATTGGGACACCTCCCATTGACCCACCCATGACACAGAAAGACAGTGCCAGGGGAATCTCAGCTGCAATTCTGAGGATGAGCCAGACTGTGGTTCCTAAGCACACTCCTCCCAGGGATACGCTAATAGAATGTACACAGCGCACACCAAATGCAAGCCACAGGGTGCCTGTGGTGATATTTTGTTTATAATCTAAATAAAGCTTGCCTGAAGATCAGTGCGGAGCTAGCCACTAGATAGCCGTAGAGACTAGGCAGTGGTGGCACACACTTTTAATTCCAAAGCAGAGGCCACGGATTTCTGTGAGTTCAAGGCCACCATGGGTTACACAAGATTGATCCAGACCAAAAGAGACAGAGCCAGGCAGTAGTGGTTTATGCCTTTAATCTCGTTACTTGGGAGTACTTGAGCTACTTCTGAAGAGCTGGCTCCTCAGTTTCCTGGGGAACCCACTGCAATGAGCAGGGCTGCAGAGCTGTGAGTATGCTCAGCCCACTGAGTGCAGGGCAGCAATTCAAGAGAGGGTAGCTTTGTGTTGTCTCTGCAGAGAGTGCAAGAACACCAGGGGGTTTCTAAACTCCAGATGCTGGCCCCTAAAAATAGACTCTGGAACTTTCGGAAGACTCAGCTCCTATCCTGTCACCCAGAGATAACACTGTCCTCGGCCCCATCTGCCCAGGATAAGGAGAGGCATGATAAGGAGTTGACAACACACTGACAACAAGGGACACACCAAAGGGAGGGTGACTCCTTGGCAATGTGGGCTCCTGGAGAGACCATGGAAGACATGCGAGGGGCTGTCCTTGCCTTTGTGTAAGCTGCAAGAACTGGGGAAGCAAAGTGCTTATGGAGCACAGTCGAGCACCAAGGTCTTCAAGGACACCGCTACTGCTGCCCCCTCACTGTGGTTTTGCCATCTAGGGTTTGATACCACAGCCAACACAGGCCTGAAAATGGTAAGTTCTGTCTTGACTCTCATCTGCCTGCCTCTGCCTCCCAAGCACTGGGATAAAAGGGGTGTGCCACCAGTGCCCAGCAACACATGTGCCATAGTACGTGTGGAGGTCAGAGGACAGCTTGAGAGAATCGGTTTTCTCCTACCATGTGGGTTCAAGGAACTGAACTCACAATGACAGGTTTGGTGGCAAGCACCTTCCCCTGCTAAACCATCCTGTCAGCCCCGTAATAACTTACTGCAGGCTACTATTACGATTATTCAGACTTATTATTAAATCACAGATTTGACCACAGGTCTTTGTACAGGGAGAACCAGTGTGTGTCTGCCTGACACTATCTGCAGTTTTTAGCATCTGCAGGGAGAGGGGATGCTGGCATGTGTTCCCACAGGTATGAGAGAAGTATTACATACAGATTCATATGGTGCAGCAAGCCACTCTGGAGACAAGGTTTCTTCTCAGCTTGCCTCAGGGAGAACATTCCCTCACAGGAGAGGGCTGGTCAGTCACTCTCCACAATCTCTTCCTCGTAGGATGAGGCTGGGAGACAGCACCCCCCCCCAACTCAGATGAAAGCTCCAGAGAATATTTTAGCCACAAAAATCATACTGCTTGGTTGTCTGTCTTTGGATGATAACTATGTGTTTTTAAGAAACTGAGGCCATGGTGGAAGCCACAAAAATTCCTGGTAGGGACAGGGGGAGACATTCACCTGGGCTAGATGGGCCCAGCAAGGCAATGAGGACCATGATGCAAGACGAGAGAACTGCCTGCAAACCACAAAGTCCCAGGAATAACTGGAATTAAGAGATGAGAGCTCTGCTTCCGTGTTTCTTTCATTCTTTGATTTTTGTCTTTGATTTTTTGTTTGTTTGTATTTTGTTTGTTTATTTAGACAATGTTTTCCTATGTAGTCTTGGCTGTCCTAGAACTTGTTATGTAGACAAGGCTGACCTCAAACTCACAGATCCTCCTGCCTCTGCCTCCCAAGTGCTGGGATTAAGTGTGTGCACTGCCAAATATGTTGGTTTTTGAGACAGGAAGACATGTGTCCCAGACTGTCCTCAAACTTCTTGTATAAACAAAGATGTATGGACAAGGATGACCCTGGGTTCCTCACCTCTCTGCCTCCACCCCTAAACCCCCTAGCCCCGGTATGTGTTGAAGTAGGGATGGAGTCTAGAGCTTTGAACACATGCTAGGCAAACACGCTATGAACGGAGCCACGTCCCTTTGTGTACATACGTGTTTGCAGACCATCTCCATAGCCACCCTTTTCTATACATAAAACAACGCCACCAGTGAGGAAAACAAAGGGGGAAGCACGCACCACCGTTCTCTGGGGTGCTGGAAGAATTACTAGCTCTAGAAAGATCTCCCACCTAGGAAGTCCCTGGAGCTAGCACTGACAGGAGTCCCCCACTGTCACCCATTTATCAGCCTTTCTCACTCACCGGTGGATATAGCGTGGCTTTTGTGCTGGATGAACTACTGGATGAAGCCCCAGTGACATGATTCCGGTCATAGAGGGGCACGCTGCCCCGCCCCCCCACCAGGCTCATGGAACTCATCATGGACTTGCTGCATGGGATGCCTGTGGGGAAGGAGAGGCAGGTCAGAATGAGCGATCTCCGCTTTGGCCCTGATGCCCATGAAATTTCCGCTCAGGTGAATGTATCCCAACTGACGCAGGCCTTTGGCTGTATCAGGGCAAGCTACCTAAGTCTCTACAAAATTGCAGACTCACAGTAACTCCTGGGAAGCCTGCAGAAGGGAGCCCTGTGTAGGGCTGAGTACAGAGATACCATGCAGACAGAGCTCAGGTATGCTGAGAATGCTGAGATGCGGAGGCCACGACAGCCCCTGGCAAGCCCTGCCCTCCACCCCCAAGACGAGCCAGGTCACATCAACCTCTGGATACTGCAGTTCAAGGAGGCTGGCTTAGTGAGAAGACAGACTAGGCCAGGAGAGAGGAAGCCAAGGCTGTACAGGTTTGGGCCACCTCTGTGGTGGACCCTGAGTGAACAGGCACTTTCAGCCCTCATAAGGCCCAGAGATGGGCCTGCCACACTATTGATAGGACCTGAAGCAGAAAGTGTTGCCCTGGGCATCTGCAAACACAAGCTCTATCTTTGTGGGTGGCCCTCTGGGCTCTTCCCAGACAACTCACCAAAACTCCTCTATCAGAGAGACAGCTTCAGGCTCCTTACCTGGGAAGGGGCCATGCTGTGAGCCACCTGGGGCTATGAAATTGAGAGGCACATGAGGGGTTCCACTGACGTACTCATGGGGGAAGGGCCCATTGGCCCCCGTGTAGCGTTGACACATCACTCGCTGGCAGACAAAGTAGACCCCACCCATGACGAAGAGAGAGAGGATGATGCCAATGACAGGCCCAATGGCACTGCTGTGGGCTGGGATGTCATCAGAGGGTGGCTTGTTGATTTCTGTTGGATAGATCACTCACGTTAACCCTAAAGTGATGGCCTCCCACACGGAACATGCTGTGAACCCGAGCGGGGCCTGCCTTTGCCCAAACTTGGCACCTGCAGGAAGGAGCAGATGAGCTAGGGACATGGGATATGGCTCACGTTGGGACAACTGCCTGCTGCTCCTGGGCCTGCTAGAGGGCTCACCCCTGTTCTCTGCCTGGCCAACTCTGCCTCCTTTCCAATGGCCTGAACTGTGCTCACAGGCTTTTGCCCAGAACCATGCTTGGCAAAGGTTGGTAGCAAGTATTCCTGAGTTAGCCCATGTCATGATAATAGAGCAGGATGGTATGATCTGGAGTCAGTGTGAACACTTGGGTACCGTCTTCAGGGGTCTATTGGGAGCAGGGCAGCTTTTGTATCACCTCAATCGCAAGGCCACCAGCGTGTGAAAGACACGTCCCTGATTCAGCTGACAAAAGTATGTTTACCTTGGGACACAACATTCCCAAGGACATCAACTCCACTCCTTCTTAACTTCCCACAACATGAAAGAGCCAGGAAAAACCTTTTGTCTCAGAAGACGGAGCCTGAGTGTGAACATCAGGCTCATGGCAGTCCATGTACAGACCTTACCAGACATGGCACCTGCCCAGCAGAAGAAAGACATCAGCAACCCAACTCTGCCATCTAAACTAGGCCACTCCACAGTCAGTGCCCAAGGCATCTAAGCTGTGATGGTTTCTGAGTCCATGAGGAAATGTCCTTTTCCCATTATGCCCTCCTTTCCAGCAGCAGAGATCTCTGCTCTGGTCCCCATGGGGTAGATGGAATAGACCAGACAGAAAAACATCACATCCTCTCTGGAATTCCAGTTCTTTCCTGTCTGACTGACAGTCTTTAGGAAGCCTTCCCTGACTGCCCCATCACCTATTATCTAGCACTAACACTCACATCCTTGGGTGTTAGTCCATGTTACTCAAGGGTTATGTGTGGCATATGACGTGGAAAAACCCAGACTACTGGGTCTGGGTCCTAAACTGTGTAAGAGAAGAGAAAGAGCTGATTAGTAGGCATGCATGCATTCATTCTCTCTTCTTGACTGTGACCAGCTGCTTCGAGCCCCTCCCCTGACCTCCCCACAATGGCGGACTGTAACCTGAAACTGAAAGTTCTTCCCTTGACCTCCCCACAATGGTGGACTGTAACCTGGAACTGAAAGTCAAGTAAACATGTACTCCCCAAGTTGCTTTTGTCAGAGCATTTCATCAAAGCAACAGAAACAAAACTAGGACACCCACTAAATGAAATTTCCCAGGTGCCTCAGGTCCCACAGCCCCACTCCACCTCCATCCAGACCACATCCCATTGGGGGACCTGCTTGGAAGCACTCACCACACATGAGCTCATCAGATCCATCAGCACAGTCGGGGAAGGAGTCGCACTGCTGCTTGATGAGGACGCACTGGCCGCTGGTGCACCGGAACTGATTGGGCAGACAGACAGCTGTGAGGGAGAAAGGGGTCACACTCAGAGGAGCTGGAGGGCAGCTGCTGTCCTGGCCCCAACCAACGCTGAGCCAACAGCAAGAACGCTTTCCCAGCTAGGAAAGACCATAGGAAACTCCATCTCAGCCCAGCACGACCCCAGTTCCAAGGTCTGTTCAAGCCAGAGTGAAGGGGGCGGGACAATAACAGTAAGGAAGAGACCTTGATGCCAGCCTGCCCCCAGGAGGTGTGCAGTCTGAGTCAGAGACAGCAAAGAGCAAGAACAACAGCCTCAGGTCCAGGGCCAAGGAGGTGGGGTTGAAGTGGAGTTGGCAGAAATACCATTTCCTCAGTGCAGGCGGGCTGGGGCAGTGGAGCCCAGAACTCCACGAAGTTGCACTCAGGGGGACCAAGGCCATCTCCTCTAACATGTGGACGGAGACTGGGCAGGGAAACCTATCGAGTTACAGCACCTTGGGGAACACCTGGGTGCTTGGCATCATCTCCCACAACCACCCATCTGGACTCAGCTTCCTGACCTGGGAAAGGAGACAAGGTACTTTGTTCTTCCTAAGAGTCGGGGGCCAGCACCTGCTATTGGTGGTATATCTACACCAGGAGTATGGGCAGGTGAGTGGGAGGAGGGAAGGATGGATTCTGAACTCCTCAAGTGATACTCAAACTAGAAGCACACACTATTACTGGCTCTGCAACCAACTGCCCACCTCCCCTGGCTAGCATGAGAGCACGTACAGCAGTAACTGGACTGGGCGTGTCAATGGACCCTCATTTATAGACATAGGTAGCTAGCTGAGTTTGGCACATGTACCATAATATGCTAACCCCTGGTCCATGGTCTCCACCAGATCCCTCAGAGCACTGGTGAGCAGCAAAGTCATCATCACAGTCACACAGAGGAACCCGCCAAGGTCACTCCAGGTCTCTGCTGAATGAGGGTAGAGGATGGTGGCAGACAGCTTCTGAGTCTTGGAGAACATCACCCAGCAGCTTTGGGCAGAGGCAGTAAGAGTGACCACAGGAATGGCTCAGTGACAGATCTGTGCCTATGGTGCTAAAACATGTGGCAGATGACCAAGGACAGCGCAAATCACGACTCATGCCATGCACAACAAGTGCAAAAGAGAAATATTAGAAAACTATAAAGAAGGGTCAGTGAGGGCTAAAGAGATACCCAGCCAGGTAAGAGCACTGGCTGCTCTTCTAGAGTACCGGGTTCAATTCCCAGCACCACATGGCAGCTTACAATCATCTTTAACTCCAGTTCCAGTTGATCCAACACCCTCTTCTGGCTTCTGTGAGCACCAGGCAGGCGCATGTGCACATACATACATGTAGGCAAAACAAGCATATGCATAAAACTGAATTTAAAAAAATGTAAAGGCTGGCCAGTGAGATGGCTTAGTGCAGGGAGTCTCAATTTGGGGTCGAACAACCCTATGACAAAGGTTACGTATCAGGCATCCTGCACATCAGATATTTACATTAAGATTCCTAACAGTAGCAAAATTACAGTTATGAAGTAGCAACGAAATAATTTTATGGTTGGGGATACCACAACATGAGGAACTGTATTAAAGGGTCACTGCTAGGAAGGCTGAGAGTCACTGGCATAGTGGATAATGTTGCTTACAGAGGCCAGGTGGTGGCGGTGCGGGCCTTTAATCCCAGTACTCGGGAGGCAGAGACGAGGATTCCTGTGGGTTTGAGGCCAGCCTGGTCTACAGTGTGAGTTCTAGGACAGGCTCCAAAGCTACACAGAAAAACCCTGTCTTGAAAAAAATAAAAAACAAAACAAAAAACAAAAAGATGCTTACAGTCAAGCCTGGTGACCAACATGTTCCCTGAGACCCATATGGTAGAAGGAGAAAATTGACTTCTACAAGCTGCTGTCTTCTGACCTCCATTAGCACAACATGGTGCACACGGCACACATATGCATGTGTGCACACATGCAAACACGCACACGCACACATCCTAAGGAAAAGCCTGAGAAGGTAGCTTGGTTGATAGAGTGAAGCATTTCTTCAGGCTGCGCCTAAAACTCACTTCATTTGTTCCCACCAAGAGGATCTGCCTATTTAGCTGCTTTCTAGCCCCCTACTTGAAGAAGGCGAGGTGGAGCCTAATGCTTGATGTACAGGAGGGAAGGCCAAATAGCTTTGGCAGGGCCTGGGTGGTACATAGCAGTCAAGATGGGCAGGGCAGAGCCTCACCATCGCAGTTGGCTTCATCAGAGCGATCCTGGCAGTCGGCCTCACCATCACAGCGCAGGCGCAGGTCCACACACTGGCCTCGAGCGCAGGGGAACTGGGAGGCAGAGCACACTGGGCAGCCTTCCTCATCGCTCTGGTCAGCACACTCGGGGAAGCCGTCACAGCGCCAGGCTCCGGGGATGCAGTCAATCTCACCAGTGGCACAGGCAAACTGATCAGGGGAGCAGGTAGGAGGCTCTGGAAGAGGGAGGAGAGCACAGTCACGCAGGCTCACCCCAGTGAACCACACAACTGCAGGAAGCCCAAAGCATGCTTTCATGTAGTAGGTTGGCTTCAAATTTGTTGAGTAGCCAAGGAAGACCTTGAACTGCTGATCCTCTTGCCTCTATCTCCTGAGTTCCGGGATTACAGGTGTGCGCCATCATACCTTGTTTACACAGTGCTAAGGACTGAAGCCAGGACCATGTACATGTGCTCTACCAAGTGAGCTACATCCTCAATGCATGTCTCTTCTTTTTTTTAGTGTCTATGTTGGGGGGGCATGCTTCTATGTAGACATGGATAGCATTTCTCTCTCTCTCTCTCTCTCTCTCTCTCTCTCTCTCCCCACCTTATTCCTGTGAAACAGGGTCTCTCACTACACCTGGAGTTAGGCTGACAGCCAGCAACCCTAGTGACATGTCTGTCTCTGCCTCTCATCACACTGGGGTTACAGGTGCCACAACTGTTTTGATGTGGCTGTTGGTGATACAACCACAAGGGTTTATGCTCACAGAGCAGGTATGCTTATCCACCGAGCCCCCACATGTCTCTTTTCTATGGTAAAGAGCACAGACTGCCTGGGAATTTTTGATTTGAGCAGCATAGACTGCCAACACGGCAAAACAGGGTGGAAAACCCAAGAAGTTTCTTGGCTTCTCAAAGCCCCCATTCCCTCCTCTCTACACCCAGGAGCCACTGCATGAGCGACAGGGATATGGGGAAGAGACAGAGCGCATGGCTAGGGCGGGCCACGCAAGGGAGTGGTGGGTTGTACTGCTGAAACACTGGAGCATTTTAGACCCTGTCGGGTCACAGGGCTCACATTTCAGAACCTCAGCAAGTTCTCTGTCCTGTGACCAGACCATAAAAGTGGCCATAAAAGATAGCAAAGTGTCTGTGTAAAAGACACACATCTCTTGGGCTGTGAAAAGGGGCCCCAAGCTGAGTGTAAAGGCACGTGCCTGTAAACGTAGCACTTTGGAGATGGGAAAGGATCTGGAGTTCAAGGTTAACTTTGGCTGCATTGAAAGCTCAAGGCCAGTCAGGATTATGGGAGAGAGACACTGTCTCAAAAACAAACCAAAACAAACCAAAAGAAGGGACTTGAAGTCTCATGGTGAGGTAATGACAGCGGGGCACATGCTCCCAAGTGGAGAGCCAGGCCTGGGTGCACTGCCCCTACCCAAGGCAGGCAGGCTCAGGCATCCATTGGAGCCATGCAGAAACATCTTAACATCACCAGCCTGTGTAAGTCACCAGAAGTGAAAGAGAGTGGATAGACACAAAATGTCTCTCTGTTCTTGGCCAAAATCTAGTGTTTGGTGTGTCAGGCAGTCATTCCCAGAGCTCCTGGAGCCACAGCCAGTCTGCCAGGAGCAAGACTAGCCATTAAGAAAAGTGTCCATGTGCTCGCTCAGCCAAAGCCAAAAGCATACAAGGCGAGGTCATGGGCAAGGATGAAGCCTGACCCTCCCAGGAGCTTACAGAGGATACTCAAGGTAGATTGCAGCCCAGGCTACCCGGGGTGCCCAGGTCACAGCAGAGAGGAAGGAAGCCCTGGGAGCAGACTTCATCATTGTGACTTTAAAGATTATCACTGTTTTATCACAGCCATTCCCCACAAGTGCTCTGTTACATAAAGGAAACCAGCC
The DNA here is from genome assembly GCA_001685075.1 of Bramus lutescens. Taxonomy (NCBI): domain Eukaryota; kingdom Metazoa; phylum Chordata; class Mammalia; order Rodentia; family Cricetidae; genus Bramus; species Bramus lutescens. Next base: position 299,099 of record LOEQ01002310.1, on the reverse strand, counting down.
TGCCAAGTCTGCTCTCAATATCATAGAGGGGAAACCAGAGCTCAAAGAATGCAAGAGTTCACTCGGAGGTCACTGATCTTAGAAGTCAGAGTCCAGGATCTGAACCCAGGTCTTCCTTAACCTGGTTCTTGATGATACATTGCTATCACAGCCATGTAGGCCCGGGGGAAGTGGGGGTGGGGTGAGAAGCACAAATCTGTTACCAGAGGGACTAGAGAGACTTTAGAGCAGTTCAAAGTTCTGACTGCTCTTGCAGAAGATCGGGGTTCAGTTCACGGTACCCATCTGGAAGTTAACAACTGCTTGTAACTCCAGTTCCAAGGGATACGATACCCCTCTTCTGGCCCTGTGAACACTGGAGGCGTGTGGTGCATTATATGCAGGTGAACACTTATGCACATAATTTTTTTTAAAAATCTGCTATAAGATCCAACAGCCCTGTGGATAACTGACAGTGGAATAGGTGGTCAGGAAGGATAAAGATGACTGATCAGTACTATCAATCAACTGGATCTATAAATCTTTCTAGAATATTCCACCTGACAACAGCAGAATGCCCATTCTCCCCAAGGGCACATAAAACACTCACAAAGACGGAGTCCAGAATGCATAGTGGCCATAAAGTACACTTCAATTACTTCAATCTATTTAAAGAAAGAAATCCCACAAGGGAAGCTCTCAGGCCACAGTGGAATTAAAGCAGAAATCAGAGCAGAGAGAGCTGGGTCATTCCTAACTATCTAGAGAACAAATAAGTCCTTCCAGGCAAAAATACTTACCACTGAGCCAACCTGCACCTTACAACACACTTCTGAACAACACAAGAGCGGAAGAAGTTGTCTCTCGAGATTTTTTTTTTTTTTAAGTATTTCAACTGTTGGGGTAGAGATCCGTACTAGCCACACAAGCCTGAAGACCTGAGTTCAACTCACAGCACCCAGTGTAAAAAGCCAGGTGTAATGGCACATGTTCATAATTCCAGGGCTGGGGATGCAGACAGAGGGTCTCTGGGCTCACTGGACAGTCAATCTAGCCTAATTGGCAAGCTCCAGTTCCCAGTGAGAGACTTTGTCTGAAAAAAACAAAATGGGGGCTGGAGAGATGGCTCAGAGGTTAAGAGCACTGGCTGATCTTCCGGAGG
>LOEQ01002310.1:269794-280285 GCA_001685075.1 Bramus lutescens | reverse complement strand
TGTGTGTGTGTGTGTGTGTGTGTGTGTTTGCGTGTGTACACATCAGAGGCTAACACCGAGCGTCTTCCTCAATCATTTTCTATCATATTTTGAGACAAGGTCTTTCATTGAGCCTGGAGCTTGCCAATTTGACTAGACACACTGGCTAGCCAGCACACCTGAGAATCTGCCTGTCCCTGGCTCACCAGTGTTTGTGATAAAAGCCAGGCTGCACCTGCCTTTTTACATTAGTTTTGGGGATCCAACTCAGAACCCCATGCACATATGTCAAGCACTTTTCCAATGGAGCCGGCTCCCTAATTCCCTCTGAGCCAGTTTCTGGGTGTATAAAACCCTAAGTGACACTTAAGGCAGGCCATGAAAGCAGTCGGAGTTCAGTGACTGACAGCAGATTCAACACTGGCCTGTTTCCCCTCTAACAATAAGAAAGACAATCTTGCAGGGTCCCTGCAAGTCCTGGCATCTTCAAGGCTAATGTCAGACAGTATAACTGGAAGCACAGAGTGATGGGTGGAGCCAGTTACTTCAATGCAGAGGGAGGGCCCTGGATCATGTGACAGACAAAAGCAGTACTTTACCCTTTAGTAGGATCCAGAGCCAGAGACCTAGGGTTGTCAAGGTCTTTCCATACAAGCACCTGCCGGAACTGCCCATCCAGCCGGGCCACCTCAATCCTGTTGGTCCCTGTGTCAGCCCAGTAGAGGTTCTTGCCCATCCAGTCCACGGCCATTCCTTCAGGGTAGTCGAGTCCAAACTCAATCACATGCTCCACCGAGCTCCCATTCATGAAGGCTCGGCTGATAGTCTGGGAGGATGGAAAGGGCCATGTTAGGATCTGGCATCTTTTGCAGACTTCAACCAGGAGACAGCAGAGTCTCCAAACAGATGACTGAAATGCAGGAAGGCGACCTTTGCAGAAAAAGCAACTTGGATGTTTGTGCATGTCCATGTGTGTGATTTTACATGTATCCTGAGTCTTGAAAACATTCCACCTAGTAATTATACTATCTAGGAACGGAGTAAAATATAAAAGACTGGAACTGAAGAGATGGTTCAGTGGTTACAAGCACTTGCTATTCAACCATGAGAACCAGAGTTCAGGTGCTGGTACCTATAGACAGCTCCAGAAAGACCTGTAACTACTTCAGAGGGATCTGACCCCCTCTTCTGGCCTCTGTGGGCACACATATGCTCATCCAGTCACAGAGATATACACATACATAAGTAAAATAAAATCTTATATATATATATATATATGTATGTATATGGCAAAGAACTTTTCAAACAAGAAACTCCCTTGGGAACCATTAACAACTAGGAAAGGGGCAGGGCTGGAGAGTTAGCTCGGTGGTTAAGAACACTTGTTGCTCTTACAAAGGAACAAACAGTTCCCAACATCCACATTATAGCCTTCAACCATCTGTAAGGGGGGGGGTGGAGGAGGAGGACTGGAGAGATAGCTCAGTGGTCACAAGTTCCTGCTGCTCTTGAAGAGGATCCAAATTTGGTTTCTAGCACCCAAATCAGGCATCTCATAACTGCCTGTAACTCCAGCTCCAGGGATCTGGTACCCTTTCCTGGTCTCCATGGTCACTAGAGTCCATAACATGGGTACACAAATAAAAATAAACATCAAAGACAAAAGGTAAATAACCACAAGCAAATAAATAGTAGTGTAAGATATAACCGATCTTGTTTCTCTGCACCTCCCTTCCCCCAGTCCTCTTTTATTCAAACAGTATAGTCAGGCTGATCTCAAACTCACAGCAATTCTCTTTCCTCAGACACCGAGTACTAGAATCACAGGCCTGTACCTGTACAGGCCTCTATTACCCAGCAAAAGTGATCAAAGTGTGTTAGCCATATATTAGAGAAGCGATCAATTTTCACTAGAAAAGGACAGGTAGCATTTTAGGTTTCTCACATCTCACAGATATAGCACCATTCCTCAACCTGGTGACTCTAAACACATAGGGATCACTGTATCCCAAGAGAACCATTTACAAAGTCAGTATGTTCCACAGACCCCATTTAGGAGACAAGTCTCTGCCCCTGCTCACCATCCAGGACAACGACACCTGCACGGTGACTGGAAACAGTTGCAAGGCAAATGGGCTGTGGGGAGTACGGGTCAATGCCAAGTTCCACCAAGTATTTCCCACGGAACTCTGCAGAAGCCCTGGGTAAGTAAGGCCCCAGGACCCACCAAGACAGTCATTCACATTTGCTTATTAGGAGCACTACACTTAAATGTCAGCACTCAGGAGGCAGAAGCAGGTGGATCGTTATGAGTTGAAGTCCAGCTGGTCTATATAGCAAGTTCTAGGCTACCTAGAGCTCCCCAACAAGATTGTCCCAAAACACAAAAACAAAGAAACAATCAAAAGTGCACTAATATTTTATCAGCCTGCGCTGAGTTATATTAAATACTATAATCATTTTTTCTGTGTGTCTGGTGTGTGCTTGTGTGTGTTTCCATGTGTACACACTCCCCATGTACATGGGTAGGCCCGAGGCTGGCGCTGGGAATTATCTTCTATCAATCTTCTACCTTACTCACTGAAACAAGGTCTCTTAACTGAACCCAGTGCTGGCCCTACAACTAGTCTAGCTAGCCAGCTTGCAACAAGGATCCCCTGCCTCTGCCTTCAGAGGCTGGGAGTTCTGGCAGACTGCCATGCCCACCAGTAAATTGAAACTCTGGTTCTTACATTTGATTTTTGCATTACAAGCCCTTTGGCCACTAAAATATCTTTAGTCTCAATACTCTAATTGTCTTAAGATTGAAAAATGGTCTTAGATTTATTTTTATTATGTTTGGGTGTTTTGTCTGAATTTGTCTGTGCACTATATGCATGCAGTACCTGCTGAGGCCAGAGGAGGGCACTGGATCCCATAGAACTTGAGTTACAGATTGTTGTGGACCACTACATAGGTGCTGGAAATTGAATCTCTGGGAAGAGCAGCTCACTGAGCCGTCCCTTCAGCACCTAATTCCTTAAAACAGTCTCTGTGTACCTGTGTGTGCCTGAGTACATTTAAGCGCACCATTGTGTGTAGAGTACCCACAAAGGCCAGAAGAGGGTATCAGACACCCTGGAACTGGAGCTACAGGATCTAGTGAGCCACCTAATGTGAATGCTAGGAACTGTGCTTAGAGTCTTGGGAAGAGAAGGAGGCATTCTCAACTGCTGAACCATCTCTCTCACCCTAATATGGTAATTCTTGAAAAAAAAAAGTCAGTCATGGAGCACACAGTAGCAGTTTCACAGGCAAGGTCCCACAGAAAGCTCAGGCATTTGTGACTTCATGCTAGGTACCTTGAGGCTGACGTCTGTCCAGTAAATGTGGTTGTTGGACACATCAAAGTCCAGTGCAGAGGCCTCTTTGACACCTGTGAGAGGGATGGCCACATCGTTGTTGTTCGTCTCCAGAGAGATCCTGTGGATGGTGGCTCTGCTGGTGAAGACCAGGAAGGCCTCAGGGACAATGCACGTCTTCATGTCACTCAACAGCTCCAGGCCGATGGGGCAGCCGCACTTGGTGGCATGAGGGGTGTAGAAGCACAGATGGCTGCACCCTCCATTGCCATCTGCACAGGGGTTGGTTCCTGTGAGGCAAATACACAGCTCTAGACTGGTCCAACGAGAGGGGCACCCAGTTCACAGTTGTGTGTGACTGTATTCCTGCCACCCACCCAAAGGGGACATGGAAGGAAAAGTGGGAGAAAGCCTGGATGGTGACGGCCACACCTCCAGTGTGGTTAACTGGAGTGACAAGAGAACAGGGCCCTCCACCACCAGGCATCGGTCCCAGGGTGTCACGAGTATGATGATACCGGGGGTGACCCAGCCTGAACCACAAGCCCACAGAGGAGCGATGGTGCACACCAATGACTATATGACTGCAGCTCCTCAGCTCTGACCCTGCTTATATTCCCTGACTCACGGACGCCCCTGACAACCTATAAAACTCAGGTTTGCCATGGATAGCCGCGGCATGCATTTTTACCAAAGCGGACAAAAAATGTCATGCTCACTTATTTTGGGCCAGCCTGTTACTTCCCTGTTTCTGAATTGTTGCTGGAAGGAACTTAGTGTTAGGAATTTAAGCTAAAAAAGAATCTTCTTCCCCTTATCAAGATGGGGGTGGGACAGAGAGAGAGGCAGGCCAACTGCTGAGCTTCCTCTGCAGCCCAGGGAGGCCTGCTTTAGTCTTATCTTCCTCCCCACAGGCACAGGTGGGCCTGGCCTCCTGCATCCTATGCATGACAAGTGCATTTCCACAGCAGGCATGGCACTTGGCATGGAAGCGGCAGGAGGGGACAGACCCCTGCTCTGTGGAACAGTCCCTGGTCCCCAACCTGGACGTCACTGTCTGAGTGGCACTTATAGACTTGAATTTGGAGTCCTCTGAAACACAGCCCAACAAGCCAAATATAGTTCTCCTAAGTGAACTCCTTGACCATTTAGCCTTTTGGGTAAAAAGTGTGTTTGAGAGTCAGCCCAGCTCAGCCACAAGGGCAAAACAGATACAGAGAGCCCCAGCTTTAACCACCTGCTACTCACCTGGTCTTCTTTCTCCGTCTCCAGTGTTCATGGGGCTGGAACTAGGACCAACATAGAGTTGGCCTTAGGAACAGAAGTTCTTACCAGGGCTGACATATATAAAGAATACCCGTCGGCCAACCATCTAATCCTTGACCACTACCTGTACTGTATCCCCGAGCAACATGCCAACCTATCTGCTCTATTTAGCCAGATATAGTCACCATGTCCTATCCTGCCCATCCTTAGAGGAGGATACCCTCTTGGACACCAAGCCCAGGTCTGAGCCTGTCACCTTTCCTGGTACCAATTGGCCAAGCCGAGCCATGGCTCAAAGCTTTCCAGGACTCACCGACAACTTTGGCCACATTCACTGCTTTGAGTCCCATCAGGTCGGGCAACTGATCGATAATGACATCTCGGCTGGCCTTGACCTTGTGTACCCTCTCAATACTGCNCCAGTCGGTCCAGTAGATGAAGTCCCCCAGCAATGTGAACCCAAAAATATGTGGGAGCTTGTCCTCTAGCAGGGTCCGCCGCTTTGTCCCATCCATGTTGATCACCTGTTTGTTGACAGATACACGGGTGTAAAGGGAGACTGTTCGTTCGTTTCCCAGCCGCTCAGACCCGAATAATCACAAGGAAACTATATTAGTTACAACACTCTCTGGCCAATAGCTTAGGCATATTCCTGGCTAACTGTTGTATCTTAAATTAACCCATTTCTATTAATCTGCATAGCGCCATGAGGCTATGGCTTACCAGCTTCTCTCTCCTTCAGCAGCTACATGGCATCTCCCTGACTCTGCCTACTCTCTCTCTATCTCTATTTGGATTTCCCATCTGGCTTTACTCTGCTAAGTATTGGCCAAAACAGCTTTATTCATCAACCAATAAAAGCAACACATATACAGAAGGGCATCCCACATCATATGGGTCCAAATAGGCAGGAAATGTACCAAGAGCCAATCTGGGGCCTCCCTCAGGCTTGAGCTGCCCTGGAGCCTCCACTACATCAGCACCTAGCAAGGAGCCATGAGATGCCAGGTGTTACAGGACAAATGTCACTTCCCACATCCTTGGCCAATGGAGTGGAGGCTGCTCTTACAGACTCCCTAACCTGGGGGTGGGTGTTGTGAACAGGCAAAAAGAATCCTCTCCCTAAGGGCTGATGAGGCATGCCCTGGGGCCTGGAGCACCAAGGAGAGGTGCTCAGACCAGGATGAGCACTTTAGGAAGGATTCCTGGGATCCAATAGCAATGACTGCTAAGGTGCAGGGGTGGGCTCGCAAAACAACTTCAAAGGGCCAGGCCGCCCCAAAACCTGGACAGGTTCGTCCCTCTTAGGCACCTCTAGTTATAAACCTAAACCTACAGGTCTATGGTACTTTCCTCTTTCCTTCAATGTCTGGCATGGAAGAGCCAAGTCTTCTTCTGGAAAAGGTTATGCTGATTAAACCAAACACTAAGACTGGGCATGTGGCTCAGCTGGTGGAGGGCATACCTGGCATATATGAAGCCCTGAGTTTGATCCTCATAAACTAGGCTTGGTAAGGCACACTGACAACCTAACATTCAGGAGGTAGAAGAAAGGTAAGGAGTTCAAGACCACCCTCAGCTACATGGTCATTTCAAGACCAGCCTGAGACACAGTTTGTTATTGTTTTTATAAGTCACTGAATAAGTGGGACTCTGGTGATCCAAAAAGACCAGCAGCGGTAGTGGCAACATCCCAGGCTCAGGGATCTGAGGACAGGATGATGAAACACACCAGGTAATTACAGGCAAGCCTTGGCTGGCCTCTTCTTGCTCATCAGGAGAGCAGGCAGCCAGTACTGCAAGGCAGGCTGAGCAGGGACACTAAACCACTACAGTTCAGCAGCAAGAGTGCTAAGTACTGATTCAGCAGGGATGACAGTGCAGTTCTGGTGCCCACACTGGGGACCCTTTCTACTCTACCCAGGGTGCTCAGTGTACTTGAATGAGTCCTTGCACCCCATGGGCCCGTTTCCACCTGCAGCAGGAGACCAGACAAATCAATCAGTTGCTAGCCCACCCTGGAAATACAATAAGACAAAGGACAAAAGCTGGGTTCCTATCTAAAGCCATTCAGGCCGACTTGGAGACCAGCAGGGCTGCTGTGGGAACCAGGCAGGGGCAAAGGCAGCTGTTTGTTTGTTTGGGGGGTATCTCAGCTGGAGGTTGTAGGGAGGGCTGAACTCTCTGGCTCAATGATGTCAGCTGAGCAGTAGAGGGCACTAATAGTTAACTTCAGCTCACAAGAACAGAATTCATTCTTTTGTTTTGTTTTTAAAAAGAGTTTTCTGTGTGTCCCTGGCTGTCCTGGAACTTGATCTGTACACCAGGCTGGCCTTCAACTCACAGAGATCCGTCTACCTCTGTCTCCCACATGCTGGGATTAAAAGTGTAAGCTACCACAGCCAGGCCAGAGTTCATTCTTATATTCCCACGAAAAAGACAGAGAGGAGTGATGGCAGGGCTCCAGGTGACCTACCTAGGGACTGTGCAATTCCTCAGTACAGTCCAAATAGGGGCTGGGAAAGGACTGATGATGCCAGAAAGAAAATCCTCATCAGAACAAAGAAATCTACCAGAGGTCAGCATTATCTCTCGTGTCTTCTCTATTTCTCTTGGTCTCTGTTGTATGTGCAAGCACGTGCGTGTGCCATGGTGTCAGTGTGGAAGTCAGGACCATCTTCAGGAGCCAGTTCTCACCTTCCATCATGTGGGTTAGAAGGGCTTTGGTTTGGTAACAGGTACCCTTACCTGCTAAGCTACCTTGCCAGTCCCTCGCTCTATTCCTTGCTCCCTCCCTCCTTCCCTCCCTCCCTTCCTTCCTTCCTTCCTTCTTTACTATCCTTCTTTCTTGAGATCTCATAAAGCCCAGGCTGGCCTCAGGTTCAGTACTTCTGATCCTCCTGCCTCTGCCTCCCTAATGCTGGAATTACAGGTATACACCACCATATTTAGTTAATATCATCATGCTTTGGGATGGAACTCAGGGCCTTATGCATGCTAGACAAGCATGCTACCAACTGAGCTATATCCCTAGTCCAATTTATACAACTAACTTTGAGCATGTAACAGTGAACTGTGGTAGAGCATACTCTTCCTGGATCCACTGCAGCGGTGAAAGCAGTCCACAGAGACACCAGAAAACGGGGTGGTGGATGCCAGAGGGCTCAGCTTTGGCTCCTACTCCCTGGTTTCCCTGAAGCAAAATGAGCTTTCCTGGCCATGTCAAGCCACACCCAGGGTGAAGAGACAGAGCCTCCCTGTGACAGAGGAACCGCACCCCGTGGCATCCCTTGGTAAGGAATACAGGCCCTCCTAGATCTGGAAGAAAATGAAATTGGCAATAAGCAGTTACCTGCTCTAATGTGTGGAAACAGAAATTACAGAAATGTCCTACGGTGGCTGGGAGGGGCTGTCTTTCTCTGTAGTTCTGGCTAGCCTGGAACTTACTATGTAGACCAGGCCGGTCTCAAACTCACAGAGATCTGCTTGTCTCTGTCTAGGATTACAGTAATGCATCGCTATACCCAGCATGTGCAAATGGTTACACCTGTGCATCACATGCATGCAGTTCCTGTGTTAGTCAGAAGAGGTCGCCACGTCCCTGGAACTAGTCACGGATGTCTGTGTAAATCACACTTTGAGTGCCATCTGACCGGCAATTCTCCCAGACACACACTCAAGGGAAGGCAGTAATGGCATTCAGACAAACAGATGTTCACAGATATCCACAGCAGTCTCCCTCCTGACAGATGGACAAGAGGGAAGGAAGAACTGATGAGAGGACCTGCAATGCCCACTGCATACCGGCATGCAAAAGAGGAAGATGTGTTTGTGCAGGGGACAGCACAGAGCCTGGATACATTATGCTCCCAACAAAGCCAGACTTAAAAGGCTATTTTAGACTAGAGGGGTCTAGTCACAGGAAATAAAGCCAAGAAACCAATCACAGAGACAGAAGGGTGAGGAGTGTCCCAGGAGCTGAGGGACCAGAAGCACGAGGAGGGACTATGACCTGCACGGGCTTTGCCGTCCAGGTGAAGAAGTATTCTGAAAGGGGACAGCACTGAGCACACTGAAAGCCACTCTGCTGGGAGCACACAGAGCATTAGCTATGTGGTTCATCTGTGGGTGCCATGTAACCCTGGCATGCTCCCGTTGGCAACTACGGTACCAAAGATGAAGCCTCCTCAGCTGCATTGGAGGAAGAGACTGTCTCTGGCTCACTGGCCCAGGAGACAGGCATTTTCAAACTCTTTGGGGCAAAAAAACAAACAAAAACAAAACAAAACAAAACACTGTTTCTTTTAAAGAAAGAGAGATTACCAATAGGAAAGTCTGAGAGAAATGGTTATCAGGCAGCTGGGTTTCCAAAGAGAAGGGCATCTCCTCTCTGACCCTGAGCTCATGTCCCCCACAGCACTGAGGACCCCTGCTCCCCTAGAAACAAAGTTTCACATACAGCCTCTTCTCCAGCTCCTACCATCTCCTGGAGGCCACCCAGCCCAGGCCTCTCCAGGAACCATAAGGAGAGTATCCTCAGTTGTGATAAACAGGTAGTGACACCTACTCATAAGGAGCCACAAGAAGATACCAGAAAAAGCAGGAAAGTGTTCGCCCCTAGGAGGCGCACCAAGCAAGGTAAGAATTGCTTATGATGCTGACAGGGTTACCCATCCAAAGTACCCCAAGGGGCTCTGCATGGCACACAGGTATTGATGAGCAAGACGGCTGCTCTGGGAGGCTGTGCAGCTGTGCAGTCCGCATTTCCAGCTGCTGTGGTGTCGCCAGCCACAGTAGTGCAGCTCCAGCACAGCCTTACATCTTAAGTTGCATGGAGGACACCCGAGAACTGTTGGGGAAGATTATTTTAAGGTGTGACTTTCGTTTATGCTGCATTTGTTTAACTTTGTAAAGCTGTGGATTTTTTTTTCTTTTTTTGGCCTGTCTGAAACACGTGATGGCCCTAATAAAGAGCCGAATAGCCAAGAACGAGGCAGGAGCAAGGACACGCAGGGCTGGCAGACAGAGAGGACAAACAGAAGGAGAAATGAGGCGTGGAAGAGCAAGAGGACAAGGAAAGGAGGACGTCAGGGGCCATACAGTTACCCAGCCAGCCACGGAGTCAGAGTGAAAGTAAGATGTACAGAAGAAAAGGAAAAAGCTCAGAGGCAAAAGGTCATCGGGATAATATAAGAAAAGCTGACAAGAAACAAGCCAAGCTAAGGCCAAGCATTCATAACTAAGAATAAGCCTCTGTGAGTGAATTTATTCGGGAGCTGGGTGGTGGGCCCCTCAAAAAAAGACTAAAAAGCCAAAAGAGTAGAACATCACACAGATGACCAGCATTTCTGGTTGTTTTGTTTTGAGACAGGGTCCCACTGTGTAGCCCAAGCAGACCTAGGATTCACCATGTAACTCAGGTTGACCCCAAATTTATACCAATCCTCCTGCCTCCTCCTTCAAAGCCAGCACAGACCTCCCTAGACTGACAGAACAAATCATCAGAAACCATTTTTTAAGAGTTTGCATATTTAACTTTTAAGACTTTTGTATTTTGTGTGTGTGAAGGGGTGGAGGACACATGTGGCACAGCTCATATGTGGAGGTTAAGACACAACCTGAAGAAGTCAGTTCTCTTCCTCCAGCATGTGGGTTCCAAGAATCGAACGCATACGGTCAGGCCTGGCAGCAGCTACTTTCCCCACTGAACCATCACATCAGCCAGCCCCCAGCCCCATAAACATTTTGTTTTAGAGATGGGACTCACTGTGCATCCCTAGCTAGCTTGGAATTCACTATATAGACTAGGCTGGTCTCACTCTCACAGAGATCCATCCGCCTCTGCTTTTCATGGCTGGAATTAAAGACATGTGCAACCACAGCCATTTTTGTTTGGTTTTATTCT
>LOEQ01002310.1:219516-230090 GCA_001685075.1 Bramus lutescens | reverse complement strand
AAAAAAACAAACAACAGTGATTAGAGAAGACACTGACCTCTGCCTCCATATGTACTCATACATGCCCACACACAAGCACATACACACACGCACACACACGAAGGGCTGTGGCTGTAGCTCAGTGAACACTTGCCAGATATGTGCAAGATTCTGGGTTCCATCCCCAACACCACAGAAAGTGTAAGCAATAGCTGTTAACAGTGGGCACCCTTATGTGTCTCACCCTCTACTGTACTGAAAGCCTACAGTAAAATTCTAGGGAAGGTAGGGGGAGCAGAGGAGGACAGGGTGCTGTTGGGAAGCACACAGAACCTGCAGTCGATGTTGGGGAACCCCTGCACAGCCTTGCCTTTCTATCCACAGACAAGTATCTCAGTTCTCTTTCATATCTTTTCTGTAGTTTTGTCTCATATACGGCTTACACATTATTTTCCATATATAATCATAACATCTTATTAAATACATTACCTGTTTTAAATTTGAACACCCCCCCCCGTGTGTGTGTGTATACACATGTGTTTACAGGTGACTTCCGAGGCTAGAAAAAAAATCACATCTCCTGGAGCTGGGGTTACAGGTGGTCGTGAGCTAGCTACCTGATGTAGGTGCTAAGAACCAAATTTTGGTCCTTTGAAAAAGCAGCCAGCAGTTAACTGCTGAACCATCTCTGCATCCCAGGTCTTTTTTCCTAAATAGAACTGACAGGACAATGATAGCCTACAAAACTCCAGGAATGTCACCGTGAACCGTGAACTTTATAGACAGGTTGGGGTGGTAGGCGGTGTTCCACCTCCAAGCCAGGAAGCTCTATGCCTCTCCAAGATGCCATGTTCAGCTAAATGAAAATGGTCACTGCCATGTCACGGGCAACATTCTTCTTTTTTTAAACTTCTTTTTATATACACCAGTGTTTTTGCTTACATGTATGTCTGTGTGTGGGCACCAGATTCCCCAGAACTAGAATAATAGACAGCTGTGAGCTGCCATGTGGGTACTGGGGATTGAATCTGGGTCCTCTGGAGGAGTAGCCAGTTCTCCTAACCACTAAGTCACCTCTCCAGCCCTGACAACATTCGTAGTCAAGGTAAAAGAAAGTGCCAACACACCTTTAACCTCAGAACTTGAGGGAGACATAGGTAGGCAGATATTTATAAGTTCAAGGCCGGCCTGATCTATATAGTAAGTTTCAGGACAGCAGGGACATATAGAGAGACTCTGTCTCAAAAGCAACAACAATGATAATAATCTAATGAAAATAAAAGGAAGTACCACACTCAGTGACTCACAGTTCCCCAAAACCTGGGACCTTCCCCACCTGGGACCTAGAATGCAGCAGGAGCTGGACCACAGCACTTGCCTCCTGNCACACCCAAGCCACCATGATGGCCATGACCTCAGCCACAGCCTCACACATTTTCCCAGGGGCTCTTGCCCAGCGAAGGCTGCTCTGGGTGACATGATAGATGGAAATGAGCAGCTTGGTGTTTATGAAGACTAAAACCTTAGGCTTCTTGTAACCCTCCTATCCTACCACAGGCCGACCTTTAGTGGAAACCTCAGCAAACATGGAGAATAGCTCTCTGCCCCACCTCCTCCTGAGCTACCTATAGCCTCCCTATCCGTTTACCCATCCATCTACCCATTTATCTGTTTGTCCATGTGTCCATCCTTCCATACATGCATCCATTTATAGGCTCCTGGACCTACTGAGCCAGGAAACGTCCTCATCTGGCCACAGCGTCCATTCCATACCCACCAGAACAGCCCCAGTCCCCAGCATAGTCTACCAGGCCACCTCCAGGCCATTAGCCATTCTCATCCTACAGTCCTGACCCTGACTCAATACTGGTCCCCAAAGTCTGGGGGGAAACCCTGTCTTCCCAAACCCTAGGCTATATTCACCTCTTTGGGGTATGCATAGCTGACAAGCCCAGCAGGGCCCAAATCATAGCTGGCCAAGGCAATCATCTATGTCAAGACCAAAACAGCCACGGCCCGACCTGCACATCCAGAAATGTGACGGAGCACATTCAGAAAGATGACAGGCCTTCCCCCACAGCAGAGGCTGATGCAACTCTGAAAAGCTTTTGTTGTAACAGAGTTGGGGAACCCTCAGGAGCACAGAGCACAAGAGCAGAACCTGCTGTGCTGGTAAAGCAGTGGGAAGAAGTTTCCAGAATATCACAAACCCTACCTTGGACTGGCCAGCATGGTGAGCTGGCCACACATACAGAATTGCATCACAGTGTCTCTGGCTACAGAACAAGGTCACCTCTTCACACCAGGTCCTCACAACCCGAATTCCAACCCTCTCTGTTCCAGAGAACACTGGTTCCCCACAGCTGCCTCTGCATGCAACCACCTCCAACTGCAGGCTGGAGCTTGCCCTCTGCCTCTCTGCACAGGCACACCCATTTCTGCTGCCCCTGGGCACCTCATCCAGTCCTCTCCAACCCCCATACATTCTCACTCTCACACGTGACTCACCTCCATTTTCAAACAAACACAACCAAAAGCATGCCAGTACACACACAGACAAAAGCACACACATTCACTGCACCAGAGGAAGCCTTCATTAACTCTGAGATTTAAACTTCCTGGGCAGGAACCACATTTCAAAGGTCAGGGAAGCAGACGAGCAGGAAACATGGGGGGCGGGGGGGGCAAGTTTGCTCAGTCACCCCTGAATGTCCTAAGACAAGTGAAGTCTCAGGACCAGAAAAAGGCTCTGCCAGGGTGGCTGCTGGGAAGCTCACTGGCCTCGCACCATGGGAAGCCCCAACTCTGAGGGGTCTTATGGCTCCAGTGGCCTAAGCCCCTTCTGGAGCTATATGGTCCTCATTCCCACACACCATGTCACTCCTACCAAGGACATTTCCAGGGTTGACCATCAGATTGTCATGCTACCTGTTCTCAACAGAAGTCAGCCACCCAATACCAGGTCCCTGAACCAACACCCAGAGCAAAACCAGCACCAGCTGTGGGTTGGTCACTAGCTCAGCTTAGTCACATGAGGGAAAGATGGAAGCTTCCTTCCTTCCAATACCACCATGGTCTATTGCCAAGCAACTCACCAAGGTCATATATACTGGTGTTCACAGAGGAGACAGGCCCAGCTACCAATCCTAGGACACATTTTCCACCAGGCCTGGTTTATGCAATCCTGGCAATCAATCCCAGAGCTTCATGCACATTAAGCAAACACTCAACTGACATTCTTTGTCCTGTTTTTTTTTGGGTCTAAACCAGGAAACACATTTTGAAAAGCACTGGCCTAGAGTCAGAAATAAAATAGAGTGAGAAGAGCCAGAAGAGGTTGGGCAGAGGCACATGGAATCCAGAGTGGTGGAGAGGCTCAGGCTGGCTTGTTCCCTGCCAGAGAGGCCAGCCTAACCTCCCGCTCCTTTCACAGACCAAAAGCCTGATGTGTAGCAGCAACGGGCTCACCTATACCCCACTACGGCATTTCCCTCACACCCTATAGGCTCCTAGGCCAGTATTGGCCTTCACAGAGTCCAGGATACAGCTACTAACACCCCACAGTAGAGGTTTCCAGAAAGGAAGTACTTTACCATGAAAGTCATTTCCCCTGTTAATCAGTTTAACTGGGTGACATCCGCACTCAAGAACTGTGACAGTTTATGTGTTGGGGTGCTGGGTGGCCCAAGGGAAGGATGGCAGCCACCAGGGCTTCTCTGGGAGAACTCTGCCTCTTCTGACCCTCACCCCCTGACACGAATGTGCACGCGTGCAGGCACACACAAGCATGCACACACTCCCAAAGCCCCAATTTAGCAACCACATAATGTTACCAGCTCAGGAATACCCAGGACAAATCGTGACATTGATTTATGTCTGCGAATGTGCGTTTTCACTAATTAGAAGGTTTAGGGCAGAGTAGAGAAAAATATGTATTTCAGAATCCCAGTTTGACTTGCCAGAAACCAGCCCATTACTAACATTCTTATTTTCGACAAAATATAGCATTCTGATTACACACCATCTTGGTCCCATGGCTCCCAGCCTGCCAGGCTCCCGGAAGTGGTCCACGACCACGGCAAAGAGCAGGACAACAATCCCAGGATGGAGATGCACTCAGAGCCCCTGGGGACTGAGTGCTTGGACACCACTCTGGTGGAGGCAAGTCCTTCCACGGGACAGTGGCAGCTTTCTCCCAATGCCTCATGGTTTGTTCTACCAGGTACAGGACAGCCACTCAGGTTCGTGAATGTGGGAAGACCAGCCCATGAGACACCTCCCCCATGAGGGCAACTATAACCCTGTAACCCCTCTCCAGGTCTGTTTCCCATCTGTTCAACAGGTCTCCACCAGCAAGAAACAGAAACTACAAGGGGCGCCTTTGGTGATTTTGTTTGTGTTGGATTTGAGAGGTGTGTATGTGTGCGTGTACACATACAGGTGTTTAGGCTGCATGTATGTCAGTGTACAAGGTGCATGTCTGGTGCTTGCAGAGGCCAGAAGAAGGTGTTGGATCCCCAGGACCTGAAGTTAAAGAAAATTGTGAACTGCTATATGGGTGCTAGGAATCAAACCTGATCTTAACCACTAAGCCATCCTTCCAGCATGTGGTTTTTTCAGACTGGTATCTTGTATGCAGCCTAGGAGGGCCATGAATTCCACCTCCCAAGCGCTGAGATTATAGGCATAAGTCACCATACCCAACTCCTTAAAGCAATTTCAAAGATCCAGGTGGTGGGTGGCACTTGTCTTCAATCCTAGCACTAAGCAGATCTCTGAGTTCAAGGCCAGCCTGTTTTACAGAATGAGTTCCAGGACAGCCAGGGCTCACAAAGAAACCACGTCTTGAAAAACAAAAACAAACAAACTTTTAAAAAAACATTTACAATTCAAATAGGCTTCTACTCTTTCTATTTCTTTGGGCCTCAGTTTCCCCACCTCTAATCCAAGGACTGTCCCATCCACAAGACAGCAAAAAAAAAACCTCAGTGGTTTTTATCTGTTGTTTCTGGGTATTCCAAAGGAAAATGCGTTTGTTTACAAAGGTAATCGTTCCTCAGCACACCCAGCACAGGAAGCACACACACTCGGGGATGGTTCTGTTCAGACCAGTTTCTCGGTATCAAAGCCAGTTCTCCAGCATAAAGACTGGCCGAGGGGGCTCCTCAGGTGCCATGCTTAGCCCCGTTTGGTGCCTGACCCTCGTTCATCTAAACAGAGAAGTGACAAGCTGAGTAGCCAGGGCTGCAACTCAGACATAGCCTCTGGTAATGCCGGATTTTCCAGGCTGCCACCTGCCCTACATCTGCAGTGACCTGAGCCTGGAGTCCTCTTTAGTTGAGGAACTAGCACTAGACACAACAGCTCAGAACTAGAATGCTTGCTCAGTATGTAGGAAGCCCAGCACTTGGACAGACAGACAGCCAAGGAAAAGTTACTGAGACTCAAGGTAACACAGACATCAGAGTTCTAGTGTCCCCAAAAGCAATGCAGATCAAGAATTTGGCTTAGATGAACTCAGAGACCCAGGACTGGAGCTGCAGTCCAGCTGTGGTGCCTGAGCCACACCCTGAGAATCGCCGGCAACCCCGCAACAGTCAGTCAGACCTGCCAGCTAGCCTGCTTAGCACTGACGCATTTCCATGGAGGTGGGAGAAGGTGGGATGGCCCAGGCCCTCCCTTGTGGGCCAGAGAGGGAAGTGGTTCCAGTGTGGCCACAAAGATCTCATTGTTCTGTCCTCATAGAGGAAACTGGAGAACCGATTTCAGAAACAAGCCTACCTTTGTAGCAGCTCCTGTTTCCTTTGAGAGCTGCAGAAACGAGTCATAAAAACCGCTAAATTTATCATCGCTCTCCAAAATCTGTTTATTGAGCCAAAGTCGCAGACTTCTGCTTTCAAACAAGTCACAGCTCTGGAAAAAAGTGGGCACCCAGGGGCCACCGCCCCAAATGGTGACGGGTGCCAACTCAGGATCCAGTAACACATTTTCCCCTTTGTGGCCAATTGGACAGATGAAATGAGAGCAGAAGATACAGAGCTAGCTCTGGGGTGCAGAGATGGCATTGAACCCTTGGCCTTCTGGCCCCAGCCAAACTTACCAGAGCACCAACATCTCAGAGGTTTGGGAGTTTGAGGTCTGGCTGTCTTGGAGCCTCACTGGGTGGCAGGTCTGGAGGTTGGTGGGGATGCAGAAGAGCCCAGGAGCCCTTCTTCCCACAGTGCCTGCGGACACTAGGGCACACAAATTCTGCAGCAGGGACCCAAGGATGACCCAAATTCCTTATCAAAGAAATCCAGAGAGCAGCTCTACTTTGGCTGTTCTAGGATAGGTCCTGGCTTAGTGAACCTACAGATCTCATGCCTGCCCACCTTCCTAGCCTGCTCTCTGCCAGATGTCACCTAGTCCCCACAGGAGGTGGAACTGCTGTCACCTGTGCTACAGACAAGAAGACTGAGACCTAAGGAAGGCAAGGAACTTGACAAAGTACTATCTGGGGTAACTCTGCCAAGGGGATTCAGATGACTGGTTGGGGAGGGGGATTGCCTGATTCAATAGGGAGAGGGGTGTGGGAGTACACACCAATATCTCAGCACTACAGAGGCTGAGGCTCAAAAACAGTCTAGATAGGCTACAAAGAAAGATTCTGTCTCAGAAAAAGGTAGCAGAGGGGGACGGGGTGCTGGAGAGATGGCTCAGAGGTTAGAAGCACCAGTTGCTCTTCCAGAGAACCTGGGTTCAGTCCCCAGCACCCACATGACTGCTCACAACCATCTGTGACCCTACTACGATCATGTCTTCTGTTATCAGAGGACACCAGCCATACATGCAGGCAAAACAATTATACATATAAAATAAACTTTAAAAAACATTAGTGCATTTTGCTCAACGCCCAGACTCCTCTGCAAAAGTATCAGATGTGAATAAAACATCCAGCTGTTAGTCAGATAGTCCGCAGGAGTGCCCAGGTGACCCTCATTTTCCCCACTACACAGGAGGACCAGCAGACAAGCCTCTCCACCTGTTCTTATGGGGCCCACCTGCCAGATAGCACAGGGCCAGCAGCAGAGCATGGCCAGTCAGCGAAGGTAAGCAACCCTAAAGGTTTCGATCAGAGCTCCAGCCTAGGCAGCTCCCCTCACAGCACCAGGAGGGGCCCATGTTCTCCTCAGCCTCAGCACTCACTTCTGCAGGTCAGTGTTGTGAAGACAGCAAACATGGAGACCATACAACAATGGAGGAATAAGGCCCTGAGCTGGTTAGTTTGAAGCTAACTTGACACAAGTTTGAGTTATCTGAAAAGAAGGAACCTCAATTGAGAAAATGCCTCCATAAGATCTGGCTGTAGGGAGGATGGAGAGATTGCTCAGTGGTTAAGAGCATTGGCTGCTCTTCAGGGGGGGCCCAAGTTCAGTTCCCAGCACCCACATGATGGCTCACAACCATAAAGAAGGGGTTCTGATGCCCTCTTCGGTCTCGTAGGCGTACATGCAAACAGGGCATTCATATACATAAATCTTTAAACCCAGCCCATTGTGCATGGGGTCACTCCTGAGCTAGTGGTTTGGAGCAAGCCAGTGAGCAGCATCCCTCCATAGCTTCTGCATCGGTTCCTCCCTCCAGGTTCCTGCTCTGACTTCCTTCAATGGCTGACTACAATGTAGAAGTGAAAGCCAAATATACCCATTCCTCCCCAACTTGCTTTTGGTCATAGTGTCTCATGGAAGCAATAGAGACCCTAATTAAGACAAGCCCCATGTGCCACCTCCTCACAGTGACCACCCAGGCTTTGTGGGTACCTGAGAGATAAACAGGGCTGAGAAATGCTACCAGACCAGAGGCTAGGAAGGGCACGCCAGGCCAAATGTTCCCACTTCAGACACTATAGAACTAGAGAAGTTTACTGAGAAAGCTACAGGCACAGTGAAAATCTGGTTTAAAGAAAATGGGGGAGCCAGGAGTGGTGGTACACAACTTAATCCCAGTACTTGGGAAGCAGAGGCAGGCAGTGCTCTGAGTTTGAGGACGCCCTGGTCTACAGAGCTCCAGATCAGTCAGGGCTACACAAAGGAACCCTGTCTCAAAAACCCAAAGAAAACGGGGGAGTGTAGGGATGGCTCAGCTGCTCTTTCAGGGGACCCAAGCTCAGTTCCCAGCACCCATTTGGTACAATTCACAAGCTTCTGTAACTCCAGCTCCAGGGGATCTAATGCCCTCTTTTGGGCTCCTCAGGTGCTACACTCACAAGTGCAGACATATACCTCACTAAAACACACATATACCTCACTAAAAGTCAAGTCAAATCTTTAAAAGGAAAAAAGAAAATGGGTTGGGGATGACAAAGTGCTTTCCTGGCATCCATCAAACCCTGGCTTCAACCCCCAGCACCAAATAAAATGGGGAGTGCTGGTGCATGCCTGTAACTGAAACAGGAAAATCCAAAATTAAGTAATAAGAAGCACAGCCTGGGATAAATGAGACTCTGCCACACACTCACACACTCTCAAGCACGCACACACATGAGAAACAAATTACTCTGTCTAGAACATAAGATAAACAGGCTAGAAGAAGGTTCCAGAAAGCATGGTGACCAACATCATCCATAGTTGATGTCACCTGTCCTGCCTTTTCACCAGATGAGCACTGTGCGGCTAAGGGGTGAAGCCTCAGAGCCCTGACGGTTTAAGTGAGGGAAATAGACAGAAATGACATTCACGCTGAGCTTCCAACTTGAGCAGAGAGGGCTGGGACAGTGTGGCCACACCCTGACTCACACCACCCAGTCTCCTTAAGAACTGAGTTGGGTTGGGGACAGCATGGTGTAGTGGTCTGGCCTACAGAAGCATAGGGAGAACACATCTTGCCCAAAGTCACCTGGTATGCATTACGATTGGCTCCAGGCCCAGAACCGGCCTGCCCCCTGTATGCGAAGATATGAGCTGACAGGGGACAAAGGCTGGAGGGCACCCAGGCGGAGTTCTGGCTAGGCCACACTGGGCAGCTATTAATGGCCCATTGAGCAATTTCCTGAGAGTTCTGCCAGGCAGGAGCAGCCTTCCCATCAGAGATAGCAGAAGGGACAGCCCAGGGAAGCTCTAAGAGGCACTCACCTTTTGTAATGATTTAAGAAGGAAAACAATATGCTTGGTAATTATCTATGCCTTCAGATTGAAGCTCAAAGTAGTCTGCTCTGGAGTGGGCTCCCCAGGCAAGCATGGTGGCAGGGGTGTTCCCAGAGAGTCCACTATCAGCCCACTGAAAGCGAAACACGGTATCTAATTTAAAACCCAGATGCTGAGATGGGCTCTGTCACAGGTGGTGGATGAATTGACTTCCACAGCCAGGGGGTAAAGAACACATCACATCTGGTCCCTGACACCTGCTGGATGTCACCATTTACTGTTCCCAGACCAAGAGATCAAAGGACGAGGTCAAGAGGCTTACTCTGCAAGAGTAAAAACCCAAAGACAGTCAACAAGCTTCCCAAACAGAACACAGGGGAGGGGGTTGCACAGTTATCTCAAAACACCTGATAGTACAAAGATTAGGCAGAGAGGCACAAGCCACCTGGTGGGAGGGTCCAGGGTCAGGAGCCATATGTCTGAGGACAGGACACCACACAGGGAAGAGTGGCAATCTGGTTGAACAGAAACATGATGTGAGATATTTGTACACTGTGTGAAGATGTATTGCTGTGACTGGTGTAATAAAACGCTGACTGGCCAATAGTTAGGCAGAAGGTATAGAGGTGGAACTTCCAGGCTAAGAGAAAACTCTGGGGAGAGGAAAAGTTCAGTCACCAGACAGACAGAGAGGAAACAGGAGGGGCAAGATGGAAGAGAGGCAACGCCACTTGGCAGAACACAGATTAATATAAATGGGTTAATTTAAATTATAAGAGTTGAGAAAAGCCTAAGCTTTCATAATTAATAAGTCTCCGGGTCATTATTTGCAGGTTGGCAGTCTGAAGATAGTCCAACAAGAAAGCTTGCTATAAAGACGGGCTGGCCATTACACCTAAGTGCTGGGCCAGCTCCCCACACCTCATACCATATTCTTAGAAAATAATAGTAATGGGCTGGAGAGCCAATTCAGTGGCTGAGATCACTTACTGTTCCCCCAAAAGACCAAGTTCAGTTCCCAGAACCCATGTGAAGTGGCTCACAACCACCTGCAACTCCAGCCCTTCGGAGTACGACACCACCTTCTGGTTTCTGTGGACACTAAACACTACACACAGACACACACAAGTACACATAATTAAAAGTAAAAATCTTTTGGGCTAGAGAGATAGATCACCAATTAAGAACGTTGGTTGTTCTTCAAAAGGACCAGGGTTCAATTCCCAGCACCCACATAGAGGCTCATAACCTTCTGTAGCTCCAGTCCCAGGGATCTAACATCCTCTTCTGGCCTCCATGGGCACTGCATATACACGGTACATAGACGACAAGTAGGGAAAATACCTATGCACATAAAATATAAAGGTTTAAATTTTTTTTGTTTCTTTTTGGTTTTTGAGACTGGCTGTCCTTGAACTCGCTCTGTAGACCAGGCTGGCCTCAAACTCACTGAGATCCATCTGCCTCTGCCTC
>LOEQ01002310.1:145982-156830 GCA_001685075.1 Bramus lutescens | reverse complement strand
CAGGACTTCTGGAAGAGCAGCCAGTGCTCTTAACCTCTGAGCCACCTCTCCAGCTCCCAAGAATGAATCTTTTTCAGTTTGTTGCTGTCTCCTTGATAACTGAATTGTTCACGTATATGACTTTTCTAGAGAAGTTGGTTCTATCAAGCTGTTTGGCAATGGTAGGCACATCTTTATCCATACTGGGCCTCTGAGAGCTGGTTTATCTGTTAGTGAGAAGGGGGTGTTAAGTCTACTGCTAAAATCATGGTTATTCGTTTCTTCTTGTTCTTTCTTTTTTTAATTGGTTTTTCAAGACAGTGTTTCTCTGTGTAGTCCTGGCTGTCCTGGAACTCACTCTGTAACCCAGGCTAGCATCAAACTCATAGAGATCCATCTGCCTCTGCCTCCTGAGTACTGGGATTTAAGTCATGTTCCACCACCGCTGTTCAGCCTCCTAGTACTTTCTTTCCTTGCATTCTTTTTGTCTTTGCTGTTTCCAGTTATTGTGCATGTTTGTTGTGGGAGGGTATAAGCAAGTGAGTCTGTGCGGCCAGAGGCCTTGGATCTCTGAAGTTGTGCTCACAGGGAGAGGAGCCACCTGATGTTGGTGCTGAAAACTGAACTTAGGTCCTTCAGAAGGGCAGTGCATTTTCTTAACTACGGACCATATCTTCAGCATATGAATGTGTGTGTGTATATACGTGTGAATGTATGCATGTATGTATGTATGTGTGAATGTATGTATTATGAATGTATGAATATATGTATGTGTGAATGTGTGTATGTATGAATGTATGTATATATGTATGTATGTATTTTATTTCCACCTGTTTATTGGGGGCAACAGGGGCAGGGCCTCTTCCATCTGTGGAAGTATTCACACACTCTTCAGGCATTCCAGGCCTGGGCCCTGAGGTCCCGGGAGTGGCTAGGCTCATCAGGCATGTTGCCATTATCTCTCACAGGCACAGAGTAATTGTAGGGTGTGGCTGGTTTGATCACGGTGGCACACTTGGTGTCAAGGCATAATTATAGCGAGGTTCCCAGGGGCGGTGAACACCATAAGCACTGGTTCCTTTGCCCAGGCATTTCTGAGAAAGGTTGAGAATGTCCCAACTATCTTGATCTCTCAGATCCTATGTTTTTGAAAAACAGGGTCTCAATATGTAGCCTTGGCTGGCCTGGAACTCACAGATATCTGCCTGTCTGCCTCCTGAATGCTGGGATGAAAAGGGTGTGTGCCACACCTACCTATCTGTATGTATTTCGATGTTTGTTATGTCCTCTTGGTAAGTCAGCTTTTTCATACCCGGTCACATTCTTTACCCTAACATGTGCTTGGTCTAATATTAAAATATCTATTGTAGATCGTTTGACAAATGCTAATATGGCTTATTCTTTTTCCATTTCTTCTTTAACCAATTTGGTTTTCATATTTAAAGTTCATTTCTTACATAGTATACAGGTAGGTCATTTAAAATATTTATGGATTTCTGTTTTGTGTGTATGGATGTTTTGTCCACACATATGTCTATGAATTGTTTGCATGCAATGCCTTCAGAGGCCAGAAAGAAAACCACTGGATCTCACAAATATTTACAGATATTTGTGCGCTGCTGTGTGGGTGCTGGGAAATCAATCCCAGGTCTTCTGCAAGAACAACCAATGCTCTTAACCATTAAGTCATCTCTCTGGGTCACTTTAAAGAATACACTTTAGACTGAGGGTATATCTGTTGCTCTGGTCCTCTGACTTTCCCAAGCAACCAACAAGCTGAAAAAAACCACCTCCACTTGCCAATATAGCTTCCAAATGTCAAGTACGGTGTCTTACTGGATCTTCAATTCTGCAAGGAATCGAACCTCTCCGCTGATGCAAATAATCTCAATCAGACCAAGTCAGACCAAATTAAAAGATGCCCATGTTTAATAGATAATAATACTCCCGGGTGGCCCCGGGAAACATGGAGGGGGAAAAGAGAGAAGGGGAGACCATGGGAAACCTGGAGACCATGTGTTCATTCTCTGGGGGGCAGTTTAAATAGCTTGTGGGAGTGGTCATCATTTGGCGGGCTTTCTCAGAGGTGGAGTTTGGACTGAGGCAACTCTCAGGGGAGGGAGTTTATGCCAGAGGCTGGCATGAAGCCCCCAGCTAAATATTCCAGACTTTTTGTGTAAAGGGAGCTAAAGTGACGCTTCTGACCAAACAAAGGACCAACAAGGTGTAGCTTCCTACATGCAAACCAACAGACTGATGATTGGCATTTTTGACAGCCATTGTGGCCATGCATGTGCCCAAGTGGTGAGCAAGAGGCTATTATTCTACTACATGGCAGTGTCCCTGATGTCCCACCAAACCTTGGAGCAGACAGGATGCAATGGAAAACAGGAAGCTTTTGCTGCCCATCCTTCAGTGGCTCAAGCATCCTGGGGATAGTATTTGTAAGGATGTCACATCCGTACACCTGGACCACCTCCGAGTCTATTGGCAGGAACTTCTTGACTTGCATATGGAAATGGGGCTGAGCATTGAAGAAGCATTGATGTACTCCTTCCAGAGACTGGATTCTGACCTCTTCCTAGAAATCCAGGCTCCCCTGGAAGACGGGGTGACAAAGAACTTATCCCTCCAGGTTGCTTTTTCTGGAGCAACAGCTAGCATGGCCCATGTCAACGGAGTTCACCTGCATGTAGCAAATACTGGTGACTGCCGGGCTATCCTTGGTGTCCAGGAAGACAGTCCTGTGTGGTCCTGTTTACCTCTTATCTGTGACCACAATGCTTGGAATGAGACTGAGCTATCCCAGCTTAAGAGAGAACACCCTGAGTCTGAGAACAGGACTCTCATCATAGATGATAGGCTGCTGAGTGTCCTCACACCCTGCAGGGCCTTTGGAGGTGTCCAGATAAAGTGGAGCAAAGAGTTGCAGCGTAGGTGTTCTGGAGAGGGGCTTTGAGACTGAGGCCTCAACATCTACCAGTTCACACTGCCCCACTACTACACTCCGCCCTATCTGACTGCCAAGCCTGAGGTTACATACCACAGGCTGAGGCCCCAAGGTGAGTTCCTTGTGCTGGCGTCAGACGGTCTGTGGGACACACTGGGTAACGAGGATGTGGTGAGGTGGCACCTGTCCAAGGGTGCTTGCCATAGCCGCACCTGGACCAAAGACGGGCCAACCTGGGGCTCATG
Organism: Bramus lutescens; assembly: GCA_001685075.1. Taxonomy (NCBI): domain Eukaryota; kingdom Metazoa; phylum Chordata; class Mammalia; order Rodentia; family Cricetidae; genus Bramus; species Bramus lutescens. The sequence goes on along the minus strand of LOEQ01002310.1, from coordinate 153,656 downwards.
CAGAGTCTGCTGCTGCAGCAGAAAGCCAGAGGGCTCCATGCAGCTGACCAAAATGCAGCCACGCATCTGATCAGTCACGCCATTGGGAGCAACAAGTATGGGGAGATGGAGCCAGAACGACTGACTGACCGCCATGCTGACATTACCAGGAGATGTAGCCAGGATGTATCGGGATGATATCACTGTCATGGTGGTGTTTTTTAACTCAGAGTCAACTGATACATATTATAAGGAGGGTCTCACCCTGTTGCCAAGGCTAACATGAATACTCTTTAAAACATTTTCACTTAGTCCTGAGTAGCAATTCAAACCTTATTAAAGAATAGGCAGATACATTTTGCTGAGTAATTGACTAACAAGGTAAGGAAACCCAGCCTTAGTGAAGAAGCATTGACTGATATTTTTGTCCCTATGTGCACTGGCCAATTCTTCTATGCAGCAGACAGAGAATAAAGACTAAAACTGGTTTAGAAGAAAAAATATACACTTTATCCAGCTAAGTCGTGGTGGTGCATGCCTCTAATCTCAGCACTCAGGAGGGCAGAGGTAGGTGGATCTCTGTGAGTTTGAGGTCAGTCTGTTCTACAGAGTGAGTTCAAGGACAGTCTGGGTTTTCACACAAGAAAACCCTGTCTTGAAAAAGCAAAACCAAACCAAACCAACAACAAAAGCCCTCTAAGGCCAGTTTGGTTTACATATTGAGTTCCAGGCCAGCCAAGAATACATAATGAGGTTCGGTCTCAAACAACAACTTAAAAAAAAAAACCTAAAACAAAAATTAAAACAAAACACCCTCCCAAAATTAGCAGTCATATCCACCACTACCACCCACCCCACCCTCCGTTGAAATGAACTTTAGGGCTTCACCTATGGTAGGTAAATCCTGACCACTGAGCTGTATTCTCAGCCTGAGTCATTCTCTCTCTCTCTCTCTCTCTCTCTCTCTCTCTCTCTCTCTCTCTGTAACAAATGGTTTGTTTGTATGCAAGTCCATGTGCCATATGTGTGCCTGGTGCCTGAGGAGACTAGAAGAGAGTATCAGATCCCCTGTATCTGGAGTTATAGAAGCCTATGAGCCACCATGTGGTTGCTGGGAATCAAACTCAAGTCCTCTAGAAGAGCAACCAGTGCTCTTATCGCTGAGTCATCTCTCCAGCCTTGTTCATTTTTGTTTTAAGATTTAATATTAGCTGTGCAGTGGTGACACACACCTTTAATACCAGGACTTGGGAGGCAGAGACAGGTGGATCTCTCTGAGTTTGAGGCCAGCCTGGTCCACAGAGTGAGTTCCAGGACAGGCTACAGAGAAATCCTGTCTCGAGAAACAAACAAAACAAAACAAAAAAGATAATATTCATACATGTATATAATGTGCTTGGATCAAATCCACCTCCATCCCTTCCTCTCTAATTCCTTTTTTATTAACCAACCACTACTTTTCTCTGCTAAATTCATGTTATGTGTTTCTCTTTTCAAATACCCACTGAGTGTATTTAATCTCACCTGTATGTGCAATGGGTATAGGACCATCTGATCATCTGCCTGAGCACAGGGAGCCTATCTGGGCCTGAACCACTGAAGAAAACTGACCTTCCCACTCCAGCAGCCACTTCCTGGGGGTTTAGGAGACCCTGTCCGGGTCTAGCCCCAGCATAAAACATTTTCCATACCAGCGTAGAGGCACGGGAATAATGAAGACACAGTTTACACGATAGTATCAGGAGGGAGTTTCAGTGATCATTCAAATCCTGAAAATGTTATTTTCCAAACATCTTTTATAGCAAATGTAAACTGAGAAGGAAGTTAATAAAACTTCATTAGCATTCTGTTTTCTAGGTGAGGAGGATGACTTAGGTCACGTCCTGCCCATGCCTATTTTGTCACAGAGACTGAGAACACCTCTTCCCCAGGTGACTTCCTAATTTACAATAGAAGGAGCAGAACGACATTAGCATATTCTGGTATAGGGGATCATGACACACACGAGTAGGTAAGCACAAAAATCAATCTAAAAAAGAAATCAAAGGAGCCTGACAATGCTTCCTCCAATATCCATAGACTGTCTAAGAAAACCCCCAATAGTTGGCATGAGAATCACTCTCATAGGTGTTGGTCTGCTTTATCCAAGAGATAAAAACATAGGCCATTTCTGTGCCATTGATTGCTTCCTGAGGTTAAGGTCAGTCCTTATTGCTGAAGACACTGTGCGCTTCTGATGCAGGGCCCAGATCCAAGCTGAACCTGCCTTGAAAGCCTCCTCTCTGAGCTTTCATGACGTCAGAAGGCACCACGCAAGCTTCCAATGGAGAGAAGCAGTCAACGTCTGACTCCTATGAACCAAAACATGGCCATCATGGCACGATAACCCCAAGAGTGCAATAGTGGCACACATACCTTCTTGGTAACCAACAGCTCTCTAAGTAGACTTCAGGTCCTCGCCACAAGAGGGAAACCACACCTGGAACTGGAAACCTAGCCAGCTGGCCAGGGCTAGTGAAGTCACGAATCTTAGTGGAGAACCCACCACTGCCACTTTACTAAAGCAGCATAGTCCCTAACTACATTCTAAATATGTGTCCTTACGCCACAGAGAAGGGTAGGTAGTACCTGTCTTTGAAACAGACGGAGTCCATTACAGAAAACCACAACCAATCAAAATGTAGACTAATGCATCTAAAATACAGCTCCTGCACCTGAGGCTCAAGAGTCACTGTGAAAGAGGGGTGGGAAGACTGTAAGAGCCAGATCAGAAAGTTTTCTGAGATTGCCTGGTCTACATAGCGAATTCCAGGACAGTCAGGGCTACACAGAGAGATAAATAAAAACTAAGGAAATGTCAGAGGGACTACACCCACGAAGCACGAAGCCTCACCACAGGTCTGTCTACATAAGACCTAAACAAGGATGACACCAACAGACAGGCTAAAGTGGAAGAAGGCAAGCCCAGGGGCCTTAAACACAAAGACCTTCAGGCGACTGAAGAAGGCTGACAATGGGAGAAATAGTGCTTCTGGGGAAGAGGGAGCCAAATGATTATCCAACACCAAATGGTCAGCCAGTAGCATACACACCAGTAACATTATACAGACTTAACAGGTTGTATTTATATATTTAGGGACACCCCCCCAACAATAACTAAAAAGAGGCCATGAATTTGAGAGAGAGAGCAAGGGTGGGGCTAAAAGAAATGGAAGGAGGGGTATGATGTAATCATACTATAATCTCAAAAAATAAAATCATAATTTAAAAAAATGAAAGAAGAAAACCAAGAGAAGAGTTTTAGTAACCTTGGGACAGATTAGGGGATACACCTCTCCCTGGGCCCAGGGCAGGAGCAAGCACGATAAAACATCGTTAAAACTGTTACAACCACCATTACTGCTAATGATAAGCTGTTTCTGTTTATCCTTTAAGCATCCCTTCTCTGGCTCCTTTTCCTGTGAGTAAGCAGAGACACTGGGGTTGGGGCAATCTGGCTCTTTAATTAGCAGCTACTGGTCTGTCTTGCTGTCTGAGCATCCTTGAGCAAAAAGACTGTCTACTAATCAGCCAGCCTACCACGATGCCTGGACCAGCCATCCTAAACACTCCGTGAACATTTGGAGACACCTGCGCAAAAGATAGCAGCTGACTTCCCCGGTTGCTGAGGTACATGCTGCTACGGGGTTGTTGGAAACTGCTCCAGACACTGATGATTAAAGCCTGGATGAGCCATTCCCACTGCGGCTGAAGGGGCGTGTGTCCCCAGGTGGAAGTGCTACTAGACTGATGGCAAGGCTCTGATTGGCCTAAAGCATGAGCGGAAAGACTCGGAATGGTCACCAGAGGCCAAACTGTGATTGGCCAGCCAAATGGATGGGCGTGGTCTGAAGGTCCCCAGGCTGTATGAGCGGGCCGTTTAGCTTCACCTGTGAGTCACTGGGAGCCATTCTGCTCTGCTTCTTTACCTGACATTGCAACATCGGGTCCAGAAGACACTTCTTGGGGCTGAAGAGATGGACTCTGTTGGTAAAAACAGGCGACTAGAGTTTGAGTTCCCAAAAACCCATGATAAGAAGTCAGGCGTGACAGTGCAGGCCTATAATTTCACGCCTGGGGAAGCAGAGAAAGTGGATCTCAGGGCTTTCTAGTCGGCCAGTCCGGTCAAACTGGCAAATTCCTGGTTCATTGAGAGACCCTATCTCAAAGAAATTCACTATACACACACACACACACACACACATAGTGTCTATAATATAATACAATATAATATTGTGACTGGAGAGATGATTCAGGGGTGAAGAGCAATAAAAATGTTTATAACCTTCATTTTTATGCGTATGATGTTCTGACTGCTAATGTGTCTGGTCTGTGTCACACATCACATGGGTGCAGTGTCCACAGAGGCCAGAAGAGGGCACTGTGGCCCCTGGAACCAGAGTCACATACTGTTGTGAGGTGTTATGTGGGTGCAAGGAATCAAGCTGGGGTTCAGTAGAAGAGCAGCCACTGTTCTTGACTGCTGAGCCATCTCTCTGGCCCCAAGAGTACTTCCTGTTTGTTTTTACAGAGGATCCAAATTCAGTTCCCAGCATCCACATAGGACAGACCACATCCGTTTGTGCCACACACAACAAACTGGGAGGTATACAGTGTTTAAAAAGTTTCTTGACGCTGGGCGGTGGTGGCGCACACCTTTAATCCCAGAGCTAGGGAGGCAGAGGCAGGCAGGTCTCTGAGCTTGAGGCTTGCCTGGTCTACAGAGCAAATTCCAGGGCTACAGAAAGAAACCCTCTCTCAAAAAACAGACAAATGGGTGGTGGTGGCGCACACTTTTAATTCCAGCACTCGGGAGTCGGAGATAGGAGGATCTCTTTGAGCTCAAGGACAGCCTGGTCTACGTAGTGAGATCCAGGACAGGTTCCAAAGCTATGGAGAAACCCTGTTTCAAAAAACAAAAACAACCAAATAAGTAAACAAAAAGAAGGAAGGAAGGAAGGAAGAAAGAGAAAGAGAAAGAAAGAAAGAAAGAAAGAAAGAAAGAAAGAAAGAAAGAAAGAAAGAAAGAAAGAAAGAAAAAAAAGAAAGAAAAGAAAGAAAGAAAAAGAAAGAAAGCTTCTTGTCCCCCGAGGCTCCTGGCCCAGTGGATTAAAGAAAGCCTTTAAACCAGGCAGGGGTGGGCCCAGTCTTCGTCAGCTCAGCTGACTGCGGAGGATGAATTCGTGTATAAACGGAGAGTGGGGAGAAGAAAAAAAGCATCTGAGGGGTTTGCATTAAAAATAATCAAGATTGAGGCTTTATCAGCTCTGTAATGAAATAATTTTAAAATGCAGCCCTGACTTGTCACTCTTGCTCCGGTAAGCAGCCCTAATGAAACCCACTGGGTCACCAGAGGCAACAAAACATACCCAACATAAAAACGGAGAGGGGACCTAATAGGTTTTCTTTGTTGTTTTTGTTTTTTGACACAGGGTCTCACTATGTAGACTAAGCTGGCTTCCAACTCAGAGATTCTCCTGCCTCAGTCTTCAGAGTGCTGGGAACAAAGAAAGACTCAGCCCGTTGGGACCTCTTTAGATATCACCGACCCTCCCCTTATGCAGGGAGAATTTAGCCTTATGTAATATTGCAAAATTATCAGCTCCAGCTGTTCTGTGAGCAGCCCTCCGTCTTCCCCAATAGCATACATTTCAGCCTGTGCTGGGAAGACTTTATAGAGGACCCTGCGGCGACGAGGTGGGTAGGGTTGATGCTCTGGGGTCTTGTGCAATGGAGAGGGTTAGGCGCATGCGCACAGGATTTAAGCGAGGGAAACCAGGAGTGACGCCAATATTCTTACTGCTTTTGTTTAGAGAGCCAATGATCTTATAAAGAGAGCAAGACAAAAAATAAAAAAGGTGCATATATTTACCCATTTCTACCATTTCCAATGCCGCCTTCGAGAATCACTGCTTTTCTCTCGGACATGTTTCTTCCTGCCGGAAGAGTTTCCTTTGACGCACTAGTGAAGTAAAGAATAACTGAACTGGACGGCTCGTCCTGCCACGTCTAGTCGGTGGTTAATCATATCCGCGACATGTTTCTTCCAGACTCTGCAGTTTCAATAGCTTAAAGTTCAACTAAAGAGTTTAAAAGAATTTTACATGTCCCTATGTCACACTGATAACATTCCCTTTCTTAGTGTACATAAGACAGTCTCTATAACTATTTTAATGACTTTCATTATTCTATCATCACTGGTTTAATTTCAGTTGTGAGTCGGGTTTTTTTTTTTTTTGCTTCTTTATATATATGCCTGGCAACATTTTCCCCCTGCCTTGTATGTCTTCTTCTTCTTTTTTTTTCTGGTTTTTAAAATAATTTTACTTTGTTATGTGCTATTCTCGTGTTCATATAAATATTCTTGAACTTTGTTCTGTTGCATTCTTTGGAAATAGTTGGACCCTTCCTGGGTTTGCTTTCTGGGGTAGGACCAGACTGATGTTTAGTCTGTGGCTAATTTGCCCTGCTACTGAGGCAGAACCTTCTGAGTACAGTGCCCAAGGGTCTCCGCCATCCCCACTCTGCTGGTGGGAAGAAACTAATTCTGTGCCTGACTTCTCTCATCCCTCCAAGCCATCTTTCCCCAGCCTGGAGTTCCTTCACGCCTGAGCACAGACTGATATTCAGGCTAATTGCAGGGCCATCTTACAGATTCCTATGCAATCTCAGTACCTCTGTGTCTCCCAAGTCTCTCCATCTGTCTTCTTTCTGGTTCTCTGCCCTGTGAACTCCAGCCCAGTGCCTCCAGGCACCCAGATCCTTCCTCTCAGCTCAGTACAGCTGCCAGGCTGGGCTTCACTTCTACTGCAGAACGGAAACGCTTCAGATGGAGCCTCCTCTCGCTTGTTTTCTCCACCTTAGAGTAACAAAAAGCAGCGGAGGACCAAGAGATGCCTATCTGACTATCTGGACTCCAAATGCTGGAAGGAGAAAATGGAATCCCGGAATGTGTACTGACCTCCACAGGAGTGCTATGTAACACAGACACACACACACACACACACACACACACCATAACAAACACAAAAAAGAAAAAACAATGACCGTTTAACATAGATCTTTAAAATATTAAATCATTAGATTTAAAAATAACAAAATAAGTGTAGGAGATTTAAGCAGAATATTACAAAAATGCTGAGGGAATAAATAACACAAAACTTAAGAGAAAAAATGTGCCCTGTGTGTGATTTGGCAGGCTATGTATGGCCAGGACTCATTTCTCTCTGAATGTAGTTACAGGGTTCAGTCCTAGCCAAAATCCCAGGGCATTAGTATTCTAAGCATCAACAAAGATCCTGGGAGAGGGAAAAACACCTGTAATCCTAGCACCTGAGAAGCCAGGGCACCTGAGTGTAACACACACACACACACACACACACGGAGGGAAGAAGGGACCGAGGGAGGGGAAGAGAGTATTAAGACATAGATGTTTAATGAAGATAAAAGGGCGAGCCAGTGAGGAAAGAATGTCTTTGAACAAATGCTGGAGCAATGGAACATCCACAAACAATTGGAGGAAGAATTGAGGGGCGGGAGGGGGCTCAGAAGAGAAATTAGCAATTACCTTCAGCCTATTCCTCATATAAAAATTAAATAAACATGGGACTGGAGAGATGGCTCAGAGGTTAAGAGCATTGCCTGCTCTACCAAAGG
>LOEQ01002310.1:124394-138847 GCA_001685075.1 Bramus lutescens | reverse complement strand
CCATTGCACATGGATGAGCCATTGCACACGGATGAGCCATTGCACACAGATGAGCCATTGCACATGGATCACCCATTACACATGAATGAGCCATTGCACATGGATGAGCCATTGCACACGGATGAGCCATTGCACACAGATGAGCCATTGTACACGGATCACCCATTGCACACAGATGAGCCATTGCACATGGATCGCCCATCGCACACGGATAAGCCATTGCACACTGTTCTACTTAGGTTTTCTATTGTTCTGATGAAGCACTATGACCAAAGCAACTTGGGAAGGAAAAGGTCTCTTTGACTTATGCTTCCAAATCACCGTTCATCATTGAAGGATGTTAGGACAGGAACCTGGACACAGCAGTTGCTGCAGAGGCCATGAAGGCATGCTGCTTACTGGCTTGCTTCCCATTGCTTGCTCAGAACACATGCTCACCAGCTCAGGGATGGTACCACTCACCGTGGGCTGGGCTCTACCCCATCAATCACTACTTAAGAAAATGCCTTACTGCTGGATCTTATGGAGGTATTTCCTCAGATGAGGTTCCCTCTTTTCAGATGGTTCTAGTTTGTGCCAAGTGACGTAAAACTAGCCAAGACACACATGGATCAGCCGTTGTACACAGATCAGCCACTGCACATGGATGAACCATTGTATCCTGGCTTTGTGGTTGAGAATGACTTTGAACTGCTGATCCTCTCACCTCTGTCTCCTTAGTGCTGGAATTATAGGTCTTTGCACCACACTCTTGACTCAATAATTTCATTACATGACATTCTAATAAGATCTGGAGAAGACATGAGTGGCTATCAGGGCTGGGGAATACAGGGTTTGGGGTGGCTGTGTGAAGGCAACAGGCCCAATCCTCCCTGCTCTCTGTGGTCATCTGATCTAGGGGTGGCAGCTGCTGCTTGGTCTTTGCAAGCTCTCCATCTCTGAGCCACCACTCTCCTGTCCCCTCCTGTGCTTATTTTCTCAGATCTCATCCATACATTAGGCGAGGTTAGGGTAATGCCCGCAGTGTTCCAGGTGTCTGCAGTGCTTGTGTGCTTTGTCAGCTCGCTGTGCCCTCCTGCCTGTGTGGACAACTTACTGAGACTTTGAACCATTCCTCCCTGCAGCTCAGTCTCCCAGGCCCATGCCCACAGGCACACCCTGGTCCTTCAGTCACCAGGAAGTCCTAGGCTCTGAAATAGGTCATACCTTAAGAAAGGTCCCTACATAGCTGAGGACGACCCTAAAGGCCACATCTTTCTGCCTCTATCCCCCTCCCCAGTACTGGGGTTTCAGATATACAGCACCACAGCTTTTTCTGTGAGGTGCTAGGGATCATCTCCTTCTTCCAACTCTCCCTCTCTTCCTTTCTTTCCTTCTCCTCTTCCCCCACCCTCTTTTTCTTTTTAGTTTTTATTTTATTTTATCTTATCATTTTATTTTATAGACAGAGTTTCTGTAGCCCAAAAGGCCTAATCCCTCTAACTTCCCACTGGGAAGAGGGTCCATCTGAACCGGGAGGAGTCCCTGAAGGATTGCCATTGGTGTGAAATGCCCCTTACAGACTCATGCCTTTGAACACTTGATGCTGAGAGGTGAACCTGCTTTGAAATGCTGTGGAGCCTTTGGGAGGTGAAACCTGGTGGGAGGAAGAAATCTTGGAGGGCAACTCTTACAGCTCACAGTCCAGCCAGCTTCTTCCCCCTTCTCTGCTTCCTGATCCGCCCAGAGACACAATTGTCTCCTACTCCAGCTACCACAGGCGAGAGCCACTCCCAAGGCCATGCCCTTCCCTTATGGTGGACGGTAGACCCTCAAGCCTTGACTAAAAAGAAATCCTTCCTCCCTCGAGTTGCTTTTTATCAGCTATTTGGACACAGTAACTAAACAAGTAACCAGGTAACGGGCCCAAGCAGTAGGGACAGGGCTCTCCTGCGCTACTTAGATCCCTTCCCCAACTGAAGTCCTGCATCGCAGCAGCTGTGGGCAGCCCTGCTCCAGGTCACTTCTGAGTGGCCTCCATCTAATGACAGACTGGAGCAGGATTTGGAGAGGGGAGGAGGCTCAGCACTCCCGGTCCAGCTCCCAGTTTGTGGTGGAGACTTTCATTCCAGAGGACTCCTCCCTCCGTCCTTGTTGAATTGGCGCCTCTTCTAGTCTCTCACCAGGCTCTTGCCTGGAACCCATGAGCTTGGCGGAGCAGCAGCTATCTGAAGAGAGTATGCATCCTGTGGGAACAGGAAAGCTCTATGCTTAACTGCTATGGACGAATAGGGCTGAAAGGGAGACATGAGGACCCACTTCCATGGGGCAGCCCCATTCTTCTGCATTCACCAACTGTCCCCACTGTGGCCACTCAGTACCTGTGATTGGAATGGAGGTTTTTCTGTCTCTGGTGTCAGGCAAGAGGTAATGCTGGATATTGGTGATAGACAGATTCTCACTCTGGCCCTTTGCATCCTTGCTGGAACAACTCTACTCAGAAGTGTTTCCACCACTGACACCCAGATGCCGAGTAGTCCTGAACCACAGTTGCCCACAGAGTTAACCAAACCTTCATACCAGCTTCTTGCTTCCTTGCCCGCATCCCTAACTTCATGCTGGAGCTTCCTGGGGTGCTCTCTAAGGTCTTTTTCTCAGGGTCAGCTTCTGGGGAACCCAGCCTGAGAGAGATGATCTGGGCTATGATAACAGTAAGGAGCCTGTATCAGTCAGTTCTCTAGAGGAACTGAAGCAGTACAGTGGATATACACTCTGAAGGGGGTTAGTTAGCTCGCCTTGCATCGTACAGGCTAGGGCGTCCTGTGATGATCCGCACACCAGAGAAGAACCTAGTTCTGTCCATAAAGCTGGACAGCTGAGCAGTTCCAACTTGCCACTGAAGGCCTGGAAGTTTCCAGAGCCACTGGTCTCCATTTCAGGGTGCGCGCAGAAGCAGCTGGACTCCAATGTAGGGGTGGCAGCAGCAACAGAACAGATGGACGCACCAGCAAGGGGCAGGCACTGGTTTGGACTGGTAGGATGGCTCGGTAGGCAAAGGTCCTACTGCCAAGTCTGAGAGCATGCGTGAGTTCCTTCCCTGGGACCTACATGGTGGAAGGAGAGACACGGTTCTGACCTGTTGTCCTCTGGCTTCCACACCTGCATCATGCTAGGCAAATGTGTGTGTTCATATGTACGCAAACACACATGCATATACACACAAATAAATGTATAAAACAGCGTTTCTCTAAGACTTCCTTATATCTGGGCCACAGGTGGAAGGCATCACTCCCTCTAGGACAGGGTTATTCTTCCATCCAGGAAATACTCTTCCAGACTTGCCTATAGGCGTGTCTTTAATTGATTCCAGATCCAATCAAGTTGATAGTTGTGGTGGTTTGAATGAGAACAACCTCAATAGACTCTTATATTTAAAAACTTGGTTAGGAGTTGATGAAACTATTTGGGATTAGGAGGTGTGACCTTGCTAGAGGAGGTGTGCCACTCAGGCTGGGCTTTGAGGTTTTAAAGGCCCATGCCATTCCTAGTTGTCACATTCTTCTTGTGCCTTGGGCTTGGGACTGAGTTGTAAGCTTTCAGCAAGTGCGCCATTGCCACACCTGTGCCCTCACCTGCCGCACACATGTTATGTTGCTCCTCTGCCTTCAAATATGTATGCATGCATACACAACACATACAAAATGAAAGAGAGGAAGGAAGGAAGGAAGGAAGGAAGGAAGGAAGGAAGGAAGGAAGGAAGGAAGGAAGGAAGGAAGGAAGGAAGCATACTCAAACCAAGTGTAGAGATTCTTTTCCACTTGACAGCAACCAGCACTTCCTCACTTGTTTACAGAGGGCCTGTCCTAGGACCTGAAGTGGGTGCCTGAAACCTCTGCTAGTACTAAAGCAACATAGTATATGCTTTGGATTTTCTTCCTTCCTTCCTTCGTCCTTAGGTTTATTTTGTTTTTATTGATGTGAATGTGTGGGTGTGTGCACATGCATCTAGGTGCTTCAGAGGCCAGAAGAGACTGTCAGATCCTGGAGCTGGAGTCACAGGCAGTTGTGAGCCACCTGACATGGCCGTTGAGAATCATATTTCAGTCCTTTGGAAGAACAGGAAGCATGCACCCATCTCTCCAGCCCCTAAAATGGAACTATCCAAATATTCAATTGTTATAAAGATGACTTAATATCCCATATGTGTCCTCCGTGGAGTGGATGATGGTGTCCACCTTGGGGAAGGCTGCTGCTGTTCTCTGTCCACTGATTCGCTGACTTATTTCTTCTAGAAAAATCCTTCACATGCACCAGAAAACAGTGTTTATCCAGCTATCTGTGCACGCTGAGTCCAGCAAGGCTAACAAATGATATTGACCATGACATTCAAAGGACAACACAAACCTTCCTTTCTGCTCTGGTGAGCCAGCTCTTGACTCCTTACCTGGGAAGTCATCTCCACTGGGACCAGCAAGAAGCAGTCTTAATCTCTCAGAATATAATCTGGGGAAATCATCACCTCAGTTTTTGGTGCAGGAATCACCATTCCTTGGAATTTACCAAGAAACAAGTTGGCTGTCCAAAGTGTACTCCTATGAGGAAACCGTGAGGGAAGGATGATGTCATAGATTCATCCTTGCCAGAGGCTTAGCTTAGGAAAGGCTCTCAGTCCATGCAGTGGCAGGGAGGCACCTTAGGAAAGTCTCAAGTTTTGTAGAAAGTTCTAGAACAGTGTCCCTCCTCCTCAATGTCTTCAAACTCACTCTGTTGATCAGGCTGGTCTTGAATTCGCAGAGATTCACCTGCTTCTGCCTCCCAAAAGCTGGGATTGAAAGTGTGCACCACCACTACCCAGCCCATTTTTTTTTAAACTGTGGCTCATGGCTTCATTCTGTCAACAAGATGTTTGTCAACAAATTCACCCATGCTGTTGGTAATAGTCGCTCATTCCTTTGTATTTGAGTGGCATTCATTCTTTCATTGACTGGCATTCGGGTTCTGTTTGTTTGTTTTGAAATGGGGTTTCTCTGTGTAGCCCTGACTGTCCTAGAACTCACTCTGTAGACCAGGCTGACCTTGAATTTAGAGATCTGCCTGCATCTGTCTCCCAAGTACTAGAATTAAAGGCATGCGCCACCACTGCCTGGCTGGCATATGGGTTCTTTACGGTTTTTGCCTAAAATAAATACAACTGCAAATAAAGATGAATACCAAAAAAGAAAAACGACTAGGCACGATGCTACATGTCCATAATCCCTCTTGGGAGGCTGGCACAAGACACAGGCATGTTTAAGGTAGCCTGGACAGCATAGTAAGATACTACCAGAAGAGAAGAGAGGAGGGAGGGGGAGCAGATAGGAGGGAAGGCAAACAGAAGAGAGGGTGAGGACAGGGAAGAAGACTGATAGCAAGGAGAGAGGAATTTAAGAAGAAAGGAGGAAGGTAGAGGACAGAGAGAAGGAGAGGGGGAGGGACAGAGAAAGACTGTTCAGCTTTCTGCTACTATAACAAAATACCTGAAACGATCCAAGGGAAAAGGGTTTTTCTGTTGTTGTTGTTTTTTTTTGTTTTTTGAGACAGGGTTTCTCTGTAGCTTTAGAGACGGTCCTGGAACTAGCTCTCATAGACCAGGCTGGCCTTGAACTCACAGAGAATCCACCTACCTCTGACTCCTGAGTGCTGGAATTAAAGGCGTGCGCCACCACTGCCCAGTGAGAAAAGGGTTTTTGTCAGCTTAGTTTTACAGGTTTCAATCCACCTTTGGTTACCCTGTTGCTTTTGGCCAGAAGTACTTGGTGGAGCAAAACCTCACTCACCTCACAGCAGGGAAGTAAAAGAGAGGGAGATGAAAGGTCTTCAATCCCTAATAATGACACCCCATCTTTTAATGCTTATTTATTTATTGTTTGGTTGGTTTGGTTTTTCAAGACAGCATTTCTTGTGTAGCTCTGGTTGTCCTGTGCTGTGGGACAATGGTCTTGTACCCTACCACTTACACTGTGTTGTTTTAATAAAATGCTGATTGGCCAGTAACCAGGCAGAAAGTATAGGCAGGGCAACCAGAATAGGAGATGTCTGCAAAGAGGAAAGGGTCAGTCTGCAGTCGTCACCCAGACATAGAGGAAGCAAGATGAGAACACCTCTCTGATAAAAGGCACCAAGCCACGTGGCTAACACAGACAAGAATTATGGGCTAATTTAAGATGTAAGAATTAGTTAATAAGAAAGTCTGAGCTACCAGGCCAACATATAACTAATGTAGACCTCTGTGTGTTTCTTTGGGACTGAAAGGCTGGGGACATGACAGGATAGAAATATCTGTCAACAATCCTGGAACCCACGCTGTTGTCCAGACTGGTCTTGAACTCACAGAGACCCATCTGCCTCTGCCTCCCAAGTGCTGGGATTAAAGGTGTGCGCCACCACCTGTCCATCTCAACAGTGCTACCTCCTGGAGCATTAACCTGGAGACCAAGCTCTTACCACATTCCAGACCAGGAGTACAGGATAGATAAATAAGTTGCATCTGTGGTGGTGGATGCCTTTAGTTCCAGTACTTGGGAGGCAGAAGCAGGCAAATATCTGTGAGTTCTAGGCCAACCTGGTCTACAAAACAAAATAAATAAATGAGTAAATAGCCCCGTGAAGAATGGACAGCCTCCTCCCAGTTTCAAGCTCCTGAAACCTAATAAGGTAAAGAAGTGACTTTCCAGGTGACATTGAAGAGACACAGTGGAACCAACTTCAGCAGAAGGCTCAAGCTGAGGTCCTTTGCCATCTGCCAGGATGCAGTCAGAAGACATCCTTCTGAGACCATCTGGCCAGAGAGCCCTGACCTTGATATTATCACAAGGAAACATCAGAAACCCACATTGAGGGGCATGCTTCAAGATGGCAGGTGATGCTCAAGGGATAAAAGCAGATCTGATTCCCATCTCTGGGAGCTACACGTTGGAAGGAGAGAAACACTTCCTCAAGTTGTTCTCTGACCTCCACACGGGTACCATGGCATGCACACATCTTCTTATGCTCATTGCACGCACGCGCGCGCGCACACACACACACACACGCACAGGACAATAAATAAAACATGAAAAAAATACAAAGTCAAAGCTCTGTTATTTTTTGGTTGGTTCTTTTGAGACAATCATCCCGCTGTATTGTGGACTAGGATAGGTGGCAACCCTACTGTCTCAGTCTCTTAAGTGTTGGGATTACAAGTGTGAGCCCCACATTCAGCTCTGCTGGTCCTCGGGTGACATCCTCTGTTGCTGTGATTAAACACTGGCCGAGACAACTTGGTGAAAAAGAGTTTGTCTCATACTTCAAGGCAGAATGTTGAAAATGTGAAGGAATATTGTTTATGGGCTTGTTCCCAGGCTTGCTCAGCATCCTTTCTTACACAACCCAGGCACACCTGCCCAGGGGAGCCACCACTCACAGTGGGCTAGTCCTTCCTATATCAATCAAGAAAATGTTCCCACAGACATGCCCACAGACCAAGGTATGCTTTGTTGTTTTTGAGACTGAGTTTCTCTATGTAGCCCTGGCTGCTCTGCAACTCACTTTATAGAACTGGCTGGCCTTGAACTCACAGAGATCCACCTGCCTCTGCCTCCTGAGTGCTGGGATTAAAGGTGTGCGCCATCACCACCTAGTGATTCCACAGGCCAATGTAATGGAAGCAGTTCCTCTGCTGAGGTTTCTCTTCCCAGGCGTGTCTAGGGTTGTGTTAACGAAACTGGCAGCTGTGTCTCCCAGAGTCCATGCATTAGCAACTTCATCTTTAGGGTCACACTTTGGTTGCATTTGGAGGTGGAATTTGGGATAGTTAGTGTTAGAAGAGGACCTGGGGATAGGACTCTGTGATGACATCAGCGACTGTTTTTGTGTGGCGTGCATGTGCATTGCATGCGTTTCTGCATGTAGAGGACACTGACAATCTCAGGTGTCATGTGCATGTGCACGCATGTTTCTGTATGCAGAGACACTGACAATCTCAGGTGTCATGTGCATGCATGTGTTTCTGCATGTAGAGGACACTGACAATCTCAGGTGTCATTCTTCAGGAATTGTCCACTTTTTCTTTTTTTNCACAGACAAGAATTATGGGCTAATTTAAGATGTAAGAATTAGTTAATAAGAAAGTCTGAGCTACCAGGCCAACATATAACTAATGTAGACCTCTGTGTGTTTCTTTGGGACTGAAAGGCTGGGGACATGACAGGATAGAAATATCTGTCAACAATCCTGGAACCCACGCTGTTGTCCAGACTGGTCTTGAACTCACAGAGACCCATCTGCCTCTGCCTCCCAAGTGCTGGGATTAAAGGTGTGCGCCACCACCTGTCCATCTCAACAGTGCTACCTCCTGGAGCATTAACCTGGAGACCAAGCTCTTACCACATTCCAGACCAGGAGTACAGGATAGATAAATAAGTTGCATCTGTGGTGGTGGATGCCTTTAGTTCCAGTACTTGGGAGGCAGAAGCAGGCAAATATCTGTGAGTTCTAGGCCAACCTGGTCTACAAAACAAAATAAATAAATGAGTAAATAGCCCCGTGAAGAATGGACAGCCTCCTCCCAGTTTCAAGCTCCTGAAACCTAATAAGGTAAAGAAGTGACTTTCCAGGTGACATTGAAGAGACACAGTGGAACCAACTTCAGCAGAAGGCTCAAGCTGAGGTCCTTTGCCATCTGCCAGGATGCAGTCAGAAGACATCCTTCTGAGACCATCTGGCCAGAGAGCCCTGACCTTGATATTATCACAAGGAAACATCAGAAACCCACATTGAGGGGCATGCTTCAAGATGGCAGGTGATGCTCAAGGGATAAAAGCAGATCTGATTCCCATCTCTGGGAGCTACACGTTGGAAGGAGAGAAACACTTCCTCAAGTTGTTCTCTGACCTCCACACGGGTACCATGGCATGCACACATCTTCTTATGCTCATTGCACGCACGCGCGCGCGCACACACACACACACACGCACAGGACAATAAATAAAACATGAAAAAAATACAAAGTCAAAGCTCTGTTATTTTTTGGTTGGTTCTTTTGAGACAATCATCCCGCTGTATTGTGGACTAGGATAGGTGGCAACCCTACTGTCTCAGTCTCTTAAGTGTTGGGATTACAAGTGTGAGCCCCACATTCAGCTCTGCTGGTCCTCGGGTGACATCCTCTGTTGCTGTGATTAAACACTGGCCGAGACAACTTGGTGAAAAAGAGTTTGTCTCATACTTCAAGGCAGAATGTTGAAAATGTGAAGGAATATTGTTTATGGGCTTGTTCCCAGGCTTGCTCAGCATCCTTTCTTACACAACCCAGGCACACCTGCCCAGGGGAGCCACCACTCACAGTGGGCTAGTCCTTCCTATATCAATCAAGAAAATGTTCCCACAGACATGCCCACAGACCAAGGTATGCTTTGTTGTTTTTGAGACTGAGTTTCTCTATGTAGCCCTGGCTGCTCTGCAACTCACTTTATAGAACTGGCTGGCCTTGAACTCACAGAGATCCACCTGCCTCTGCCTCCTGAGTGCTGGGATTAAAGGTGTGCGCCATCACCACCTAGTGATTCCACAGGCCAATGTAATGGAAGCAGTTCCTCTGCTGAGGTTTCTCTTCCCAGGCGTGTCTAGGGTTGTGTTAACGAAACTGGCAGCTGTGTCTCCCAGAGTCCATGCATTAGCAACTTCATCTTTAGGGTCACACTTTGGTTGCATTTGGAGGTGGAATTTGGGATAGTTAGTGTTAGAAGAGGACCTGGGGATAGGACTCTGTGATGACATCAGCGACTGTTTTTGTGTGGCGTGCATGTGCATTGCATGCGTTTCTGCATGTAGAGGACACTGACAATCTCAGGTGTCATGTGCATGTGCACGCATGTTTCTGTATGCAGAGACACTGACAATCTCAGGTGTCATGTGCATGCATGTGTTTCTGCATGTAGAGGACACTGACAATCTCAGGTGTCATTCTTCAGGAATTGTCCACTTTTTCTTTTTTTGGACAGGGTCTCACTATGTAGCTCTGGCTGTCCAGGAACTCACTATATAGATGAAGCTGGCCAAGAACTCATAAAGATCTACCAGCCTCTGCCTCTCAAGTGATGGGACTAAAGGCATGGGCCACCATGCCCGGGGTTTTTTTTCCAAAAGACTTATTTTTATGTTTATGGGTGCTTTATTTGCATGTGTGTCTATGCATCACATGTGTGCAGTACCTTCACATGAGTGAGGTCACAAGATGGCACCAGAGCCTCTAGAAATGGAGTTACAGATGATTGTACACTGTCATGTGGGTGCTGGGAATCGAACTTGGGTCCTCTGGAAGAGTGGCCAGTGATCTTAACCACTGAGTCATCTCTCCAGCCTCCACCTTGATTTTTGAGCCAGGGTCTCTCACTGACAGGATACTTGTTAAGTAGTCTACACTGGCCAGTTAGCTCCAAGGATTCACCTGTCTCTGCCGCCCATACACTGGGGTTGCAAGCCAATGGCCATTCCTGGCCTTTCACATGGGTTCTGTAGGGTAAACTCAGGTCCTCACACTCAACAGCAAGGATTTCAATAACAGAGCATTTCTCCAGCCTAGAAGGAGCTTTATAAAATGTGAATCAGAGGGACAGGAGAACTGGCTGAGTGGTTAAGATCACGCTCTTTTCCGGAGGACCCAAGTTCAGTACCCAGTATCCCTCAGATGTTCACAGCTGCCTGCTGCTCTAGGGGATCTGATGCCATCTTCTGGCCCCCAATGGCACATACTCACATGCGCAGAACCACAGAAGTATGCATAATCAAAAATAAATCTTAAAAAAAGGAACAAAGACTTGAACTAGCAGTGTTCTCCTGTCTCACTGTGTGAAGAGCCATGCAGAAGGCAGACACCAGACAACATCATGGTTTCAGATTTGCCAGACTGTCCCAAGTAATAAACTCCTATCCTTGTCAATGACTTAGCTGCTTAGCTACAGATATGTGGCTATCATAACAAAAGAAGGATGAATAGAGTCTTCCATGCTTACTTCCAGGTCTGTGAGCTAAGAAAATAGTATCTCATTGAAAATACATTTGTAAATTTTGGAAATTAGTATTACAAATATAAACTGCTTCAAAAGGTCTAGATTTAGTTGTGTGTATGTGTGGAGAGGTTTAAATGATGCTGTGTTGCGGGAACCCTAAGAATGACATCTTTTGGCCACATTTAACTTGGTGTCTAATTATCCTAGGTGGATTCCCTGAACAAAAATCCAATGTTGTTCATTGCTTCCAAGTTCAAGAATATGAAGAAGAAATGCCATCAAACTGAACAACCTTGAACCCCTAGAGCTGGGAGAGGGGTCGGCCCCCTTATTCTTGGAGCACCAACTCTGGAAAGTTAAATAACTCCTCCCTACTCCCTCCCATAAATCATAATTTCTGTCCTCCACATGGCATTCCAGGGGAAGCCTTAAAGGCTGGAGAAGCAGCGATGAAGAAGACAAGGCCCCTTAGTGGGAAGGACTAAGGGCTCAAAGAGAGAGTCAGCTAAATAAAACAGTAAGTCAAAGAGGTAAGGTCCTGGGCCATTGGTGATCTGTGCCACTGCAGGCATTAAAGGACGAAGGGGACAGCACTGGAGCTGAGTGACAGAAGTATCTGAGAGGAAGCAGTCCTCTAGGCAGACCCA
This sequence comes from Bramus lutescens, assembly GCA_001685075.1. Classification (NCBI taxonomy): domain Eukaryota; kingdom Metazoa; phylum Chordata; class Mammalia; order Rodentia; family Cricetidae; genus Bramus; species Bramus lutescens. The sequence goes on along the minus strand of LOEQ01002310.1, from coordinate 127,194 downwards.
AGACCAGGAAGCCAGCCAGTCACCCAGAGGGTTTCCAGAATGTCCAACTCTATCCTCCATTTCCCCCAGTTTCAGATACTTGTTTTCAGTAGAGCAATCTTGTATTTGCTGGGAAAGAGGCTGGAGAGGTGCACATAAGCATCTAAACACCCAGGTGGGCCTTTAATCCCAGCACTGGGGATGCAGAGGCAGGTGGATCTCTGAGTTACAGGCCAGCCTGGTCTACAGAGTGAGTTCCAGGACAGCCAGGGCCACACAGAGAAAACATGTCTCAAAAGAAAAAAAAAAGTTCAAACATCCAAACTGCTTTACAAGTAGAAGTGACTTCCCTAACCTGGAATTCCAGGGTCAGCTCCATCTGCAAATACTCTGTGGGAGTAAGTACAGGGTCTCAGTGAGCAATCCCCTGCAGGCAACAGGAACTACTCAAGCTGACCTTTGGAGAAGGGGTACCCTGGGGTGGGCCAGGCTGGGTGACTAGAGTGCTCCTGGGAGCAGGGCCACTGGAAATGACTCTGTGGACTTTGTCAGTGTCCTGGCAAGGGTATTGCTTGCTCAGGGGACCTGTCAATTGGACGGCAGCTCCCGCAGGTCAGCTTCAGGGTGCTTCTGCCAGGGATGACTGAGACCCTCCAGCCAACTCAGCCTTTCTTTAGAGCTGTTAAGCCTTCGCAGTCCAGCCAGTCTGGGTGGGGGCCTAGGCTCTGTGGCTGGCTCTCCCACCATAGAGCATCCAGAGGTTTCACATTGTAAATGCCAAGGCTCCTGTCATGTGGGGGCCCAGCAGGTGCCTGGCCTTCTATTTCCTGACCCTGCTCCTTGCCAGCTGGCAGGAGGAGCCTCTAGCTGGCAACTCTCACTACAGGGAAGTCTAATTTTCAGTTTTCCCCAGGAGGGTAGCTCCCAGCTGTGGCAAGGGCCAGGTCAGCCATGACCTCCCTAGATCGAGACCTCTAAAAGCCCCAAGATTTCAGCATGGCTCAACAAAGGTCCTGAGCCCAGCCCAGTTTCACTAATGATCATGGTCGACCTAGGCCTCACAGGGGCCACAGAAGAGCAGCAGCTGATGTTAGGGACTCGGAGGCACAGTCCAGCACTGGGGGACTCAAGGCTGTGCTGTGCTCATGTGCCTTCCATGCCAGGCTGGAATCCCAGCCCTTGGAAGGCAATGCCCACATCACCAGCCTGGCATTCAGTAGGGAATAAATGGAAACACTGGCATCTGGGAAGGTTAGAGCCTTACAGAGTTTGGAGCTTGGGTGAGCCTGGAGGGTCATGTGCTAGTTTGGGGTGGAAAAGACAGGGGCACTTGAGGCCAAGGGATGCTGAGGCTTAGCTGGACTCGGAATCTGAGCACCACACACCCCTGAAAGCCAATCTAGGGCCATAGGTGCCCATCGGAGGTAGATGATGCCCCACGTGTGCTCACCTCCTCAGCAATCAATTTCAGTGTCTCTGGCATGTATCTGGAGCCAAGCCCTACAGAAGTCTTTGGGAGAAAACGTTTAGTAAGAAACTGGGAAAAAAATCAAAACAAAGATAAAAGGAATTGTTGGCTGTATCAGCAAAAAGGGAATACGGCATGATAGACCTGATGCCACAGGTGACTGACTGTACTTGGAGCGAAAGGGCAGGAAGTAGACTTGGGCGTGTCAAGACCTGCTTCCCCTGTGGCTGGTCAGGCTATGCCCACTGCCCACTCCCGAGATGGTCTGTAGAGCGAGGATACGGGTTACACTGCTGAGGACCCTGCAGGAGTTTTGGTTTTCAAGAACTACACCCTCCCAGTTACGCGTCCTCGCTGCGCCTGTTTCCGTCGGTGGAAGGACAAACGTCGTGTCTACCATTCAGGATCAAAGAGGAAAAATAGGAGGTAAGTTGGTAGTAGCTGGACTTTAGGACCACGTCCCCCGCTGAGCTATCTTCTAGAAAACGCCTACTGTGCACGGGCGCAGGGTAGCGATGGTGTTTGCCGGGAAAGCAAGGCAGACTGGGGCTCTCCTGGAATCGCCTCAGCTGCCTGCTCTGTCCGATGCATCTGCGGGATCGGCATCTTTCTTCTCTTCCACCGCCTGAATATTTTCGTACGTTTCCCTAACACCCTCCACCTCACTCTGGGGTGCTTGCTTCTGTATGCGTGCGGCAATCTAAGACATCTCCTTGCAGGTCCCAACCATCAGCTTTACTAATTTAAAGTCTGAGTTTTAGACAGAGTAGTGTGCAAGAGGCTCTGGCTCCAGCCCTGAGCAGTTGAAAAGTCACTTAACCAGTTCGTGCCTCAATTTCCCTGTGTGTAAACTAGGACCCACAATGCTCTCTACCTCCGGGGATTATCCTGAGGAGTAAATAAGGTAGTGCACCACCTCGCTGGGAACGATGCCTGGTTGGGGAAGATGTGACCCTCATTATTGTTGCGTGACACCCTTTATCCGACTGCAAGATCCAAGGGGTGGGGCTTCGCCATACTCCAGGCGTGGGTGCAAGCCACTCCGGATCTTCCGCCCTAAGCTCCCCGAGGACCAAACCTCCTTCCTCGCGCCGGTGGAGCCCGAGGAGGGTGAGGAGTGGCCGTGTCGCTGAAAAGCTGACACTCAGTAGGTGCTCAAGGAGCAGCCAGTGACAACACGGGTGACCCAACGCAACTCCTTCCCGCCTCCCGCGTGGTAACGCTCCGGTGGCCCACATGGTCCTGAAGGGTGTTTCTGCTCCCAACGACACCCATCCCCACAACAAAGAAACTCGCCATCCCCGGCCGCCTCCCCTCGGTGCACCCCGGAGGCACAGCAGGCCCAGAGCGACG
>LOEQ01002310.1:93417-103638 GCA_001685075.1 Bramus lutescens | reverse complement strand
GGGGGGGGGTGGAGTCAGATCCCGTGGGACTGGAGTTGCAGACAGTTGTGAGCTGTTATATGAGTGCTAGGAATTGAACCCAGATCCTCTGGGAGAGTAGCCAGTGCGCTTAATGCCCAAGCCATCTCTCCAGCCTCTTCGATAATTAGATAACATTTCACATACCTGATTGTAACAGTCATATACCTACCTCTTAGCAAAGACTCGTGTTTATTTTGTGAAAGAATGGATGAAAAGGTTAAACCTCCCACTGTGACTCATTCTTCATGTGCTGGTTTTGAGAACCTAAACTCAGCACTTTGTAAATTGTGTGCTGATTCCAGGAGTGGACTGAACACTACCCATCAGCCCTCACCAGCGCTGATGAAGCTTTGTGCTTGCTTTCTCTGTATTGCTTCTCCACAGTGAAACCCAACCACTTCACACTATCCATTCAGTTCTCTCATTGAGAATTCTCTGAGACTCAAGTTGGATAGAAATTAGCCTCTCATTTTCATTATATTTCTTTCCCTGCTTCTGTGTAACTCTAATCCCAGGCAAGTTTTTTAACCTTTGGCCTTTGTTACTCATAAAGAGAATATTGACCATTCACCTGCCCAAAAGCAAGAAGTCCTATTTAATACCTTCAGACCCTTTGGTTCCTGGGATCCACATTTGTGGCCTTTCCTGTGCATCCTTTTTGCTTCCTTCTCCCCCAGCCCTGTCTGTAATGGCCTTGTGTGCTGTCTACTGTTTCTGAAGAGAAAAATAAAGCCAGCTCTCAATTCCCTGGACCCTGTTCTTAGGAAACCTAATATTGTCAACTGCCCACAATCTCTCAATCGTTGGATTATCTGCATCTGGTTGTTTTGCATAAGGGATACTTACTTCTTAATCACTAACAGTGATTGATGTAACTCCAGCTAACAGTGCCAGTTTGGATGCAGTGGGGATTTGTAAGCAGATCGAGAAGTTTTCACCAAGTTATGTTTCTTTCTTTTGTTTTTCACAGGTCATGGTAACTCAGGATTTGAAGGGCAGAGTCGCTATGTGCCGTCCTCTGGAATGTCAGCCAAGGAGCTCTGTGAGAATGACGACTTAGCAACCAGTTTGGTTCTTGATCCCTATTTAGGTTTTCAAACACACAAAATGAATACTAGGTAATTTTTAAGTCTTTTTCCTGCATAGAACCAGTAATGATGTCAAACTTAAGTAAACAGGTGATGAGCTGGTGGTGGTGGCACACACCTTTAATCCCAGCACTAGGGAGGCAGAGGCAGGTGGATCTCAGTGAGTTCGAGGCCAGCCTGGTCTGCAAAGTGAGTTCCCAGGACAGCTAGAACTGTTACACAGAGAAACCCAAGGAAGAAAGAAAACAGATGATGAATCTTACTTATATTTAGAATTCTAAATGATAATAGAAGTAAAGTTCTTTGATGTAGAACAGTTTTCTTTGAGCCAAGAGAAGCAAGCAGAATCTGGAAAGATGACCTCCTTTCTTTCATGCGCTGGTGGGTCAGTTCATTACTTGCGTATTCCATAAGTAAGGAGGAACCTGTTTAAAGTCTAAGATGCTCTGTCAGAAGCTACTGCAGCAGTCTTGGAATACCTCATCTGTGATATCGGAGTGTGGGGTCATGTGTGTGTGGGAGAGAGAAATTCCCTTTCTGAGTGGTGCTAGGCATGTACCACCATGCCCAGCTGTGGTTCTGTGACATCTGAGGTCTCTGACTCTTACTCTAGTTAGATCATCTTATAAGTTCTTTCTCTTTTTGCTTCTGTGGCAAAGGGTTTTAGATCCAGTGGAATTGGTGCCACTGGGGATTTAGAGATAAGTCACAGGCTGGGCCTATTTCTTCTCATCTTCATCACACACAGAGGTTTCTTGTAGCCTGATGTCCATGACCATCCAGGAAGAATTGGAAAACCAGGTCAGTGAGCTCTAATTGTCAGGAGAGATAGGAACGAGAAGGAAGCCTTACATACCCTTTCCCCTTTGAGATTTGTCCCTTTCTAGAAGTAAAAACGGGACATAGTTTTTTCTCACCAGCTCTGTTGTATGCCTAGAAAGAATGACAGCGCAAAGGTGTCTTTGGAATTCCATGATTCCTGCCACATGAGTCATTCACTGAACGGAAATGAAACATGCAAAACTGCACCCTTGTGCCAACCTACGACCTTATTTATACTGCTTTGAGTCCAGGTCCTCTTCTACTCAGTGAGATTGTCTCATTATCCTGGAAAATGATCCTGATAGGATTTCAGTCACCCTCAAGTTGTATCCCTGGCTCTCTTGTGTTTTTTAAAATAAGTAGATTACTTAAGTTGTCTCATGTTGGTAACTTCTTGTATGTTGAGATGCAGAGGCATATGAAACATTTCAGAAAGTTATTCCATTAAAAGAACAACAAAAGTTTTAGTGGCTTATGGAAGAATGTCTATTCTGAACCCCAGGCTCTGTTCCAGAGGGTGAAGGGGTGTATACCTGCCATTGGCTCCCCACTAGGAAGTGTTGTGATTTCTTTCTGAGCCACTGGTGTTTCTCAGCCCATAGATGGAAACTGTGATTCTGTATTTCTAACAAGCTTCTGATCTGTATTAAGAGTATTTTAGTCTTAACCCAGGTTTCCTGAGACTCACTTAAAACCGTGTGGTCATAAAGTGAATAGAGTCCAGAGGGCTAAGGGTGAGACTCATTGGAGCACTCTGTCGTGAGAAAAGTAGAGAGAGAAAAAAAGAATCTCAGAATTCTCACATTTATTAATACTCTGGACCTTTTTGTATGGGCGGACTCCTGAGTTAACTGTATTCTGTTCCCATAGAAGCTGGAGCACCTAAAGTCAGTGTTTCTCAGTGCAGCATTTAAGTCCACTCGGCTGAACCAATGTGGGGGAATGGACAGGCTGCTCTGCCCCCAACAGCATGGCCCCAGGCTCTTCAGAGGTCCTGGTACAGTTGACAGCTTCCTCACACAGGAGTTTCAGCAGCTCCACCTAAGCTCTGTTGAGGAATGCAGTTTCTTCTCTCTTTGTCTCTCTTCCTCTGCTTGCCTCTGGTTCTGGGAATGGCCTCACACCTTCTAAGCAAGACTACCACTGGCCTATAATCTCATCTCTATTCTCATCTACCATTTACCTCCTCTCTTCATCTTTCAGTGTGCTTTCAGGAATGTGTTTTAAAGAAATAGTAGTTTTATGATTTGAGAATTTACAAAACCAGCTCTGTTTTGAATGCTTATGCTTTGACTTTTCATTTATTGATTTTTGGTTTTGAGTCAGGGTCTTGCTGTGTAGCCAAGATTGGCCTTCACATTTACAGTTCTTCTGCCTTGGCCTCCTGAGTGCTGTGTTAAAGGCATGTGGTCCCATGCTTGGCTCAAGTGCTGATGTTTCTATCTGAGTGTCCCAGCAGAAGTATATCATGAGAGCATAGTAAACATAAAATACGAATTTCCATTTGCTGAGATTTTTTGAGTTTCTTCTTGTCAACTATGAAACTTATATTTTCTTTGTAGCAATAGACAAGGGCAAGAGAGATGGGTTAGTGGTTAAGAGCACTGGCTGCCGTTCCAGAGGACCCAGGCTCAATTCCCAACACCCAAATGGCAGCTCACAACTGCCTACAGTTCCAGTTCCATGGTACCTGACATCCATGGCAAAACACCAATGCACAAAAATTAAAAGGGAGTTGGGGTTAGACGGTGGTGGCCTTTAATCCCAGCAGAGCCAGGCGATTTGTGTTCAAGGCCAGCCTGGTCTACAGAGCGAGTTCCTGGACAGCTGGGACTACACAGAGAAACCCTGTCTCGGGTAGGGGCAGGTGGTTAAGGGCAGGTATAGGTAAAAGAATTGATGTTTATGAAGTAAGAATTATTGTCTAGAATTTTTACTTTGAAACTTTTCCTGATTTTTTTTTTTCAAGCTAAAGTTGCCTAAAGTCTTAGCCTTTCATCATTATAGCTGTGTAATAATTATCCTGCCATGTGTTTCCTTATGCATATCCTCTCCTGGATGTGCATTTATATGATACATATATATATAATTATATATATAATTTTAGAATTTGGTTCTTAGAATATATATAAAAAATATTTTGTGAGTCAGTGGTAAGGGGAGAAAAGATTTTAACAACCTGGCATTGCTAAGTGTGGAATATCCTTGTGGATTCATAAAATTGTAAATATTGGTATTTTAAAGATTTGTGCTACTATGAGTGTTTAGAGACAATGAATACAGATTGTACAAATGGTCTTTACTGTTGTTTGTTTTGCATTTGTATAGCCCTTTTCCTTCAAGGAGCTCAAGACATATTTCAAAAGCTGACGGTTTTTCTCACAGCAACCCTGCAAGGTAGGTAGCTCATGTTTCAGACGCAAGGCACCAGCCCATGGTTCTGTCCTTAGTAATGTGCCTTAATGCTAAGCCATTGGCCATGTCATTGAAATAGAATGTCTTTTTAATGATTTATTTTTGTTTTATGTGCATTGGTGTTTTACTTGTATGTAAGTCTGTGTGAGGGTGTCGGATCCCCTGGAACTGAAGTTACAGTTAAAGGCTGCCATGTAAGTGCTGGGAATTGAACCCTGTCCTCTGGAAGAACAGCCAGTGCTCTTAACACTGAGCTGTCTCACCAGCCCCCAAAATAGGACTTTTAAAACATTTTCTATGCCTTCTAAATAGTATAATTTTGCTTGGAGGCAGAGCCAGGCAGATCTCTGAGTTTGAGGCCAGCCTGTTCTACATAGCAAGTTCCATGCTAGTCAGGGTTGCATGGTAACACCCTGCCTTCCTTAAAAGAGAGAGAGAATAGAAGGAGGAAGAAAGTCTAGTTTTAGGAATTAGTAATTTAAACAAAAACAAACAAACATTGGTGGGCACCTTTAATCCCATCACTCAAGAGGCGGAGGCAGGCAGATCTCTGAGTTCAAGGCCAGCCTAATCTACAGAGTCAGATCAGCCAGGGCTACACAGAGAAACACTGTCTCAGAAAATCACAAAAACAAAAAGACTCCGACTCCAGGAGGAGCAACAAAGGGTCTGAAGTGTACTGGTCCATCTCTCCAATCCCATTAGGGAGAGCTTTTTAGCAGTGCAAATTATTATAATTATGAATGTGTTAAGACATGGGGTCTGGAACTTATTATGTAGATAGACTGAACCTAGCCAGCTGCCCAGGGCTAGTGAAGTCACGAATCTTAGTGGAGAACCCACCACTGCCACTTTACTAAAGCAGCATAGTCCCTAACTACATTCTAAATATGTGTCCTTACGCCACAGAGAAGGGTAGGTAGTACCTGTCTTTGAAACAGACGGAGTCCATTACAGAAAACCACAACCAATCAAAATGTAGACTAATGCATCTAAAATACAGCTCCTGCACCTGAGGCTCAAGAGTCACTGTGAAAGAGGGGTGGGAAGACTGTAAGAGCCAGATCAGAAAGTCTGCCGTGAGATTGTATCTTCTAGGGAAGTTAGAGAGGCACTTGATTGGCAGAGGCAGGGGGCATCTCTGAGTTTGAGGCCTGCCTGTTCTACACAGTACATCTACATAATGAAGAAAAAACTTTATAACAAAAAAAAAAACCCAACTTATAACAAGAATCCTCATGCTTCTAAGGTCCTCAGTGACTTTTGCTCTGGCTTTTAATAATTGTTAACAATTTTGTGTGCTTGAATAATTTTTATCTCACACAGTGTTGCTATAACAGGATTTGACTTAAGCTGTTTGGTCAGGTGATGTTTGTATGTATCTGCAGGGCCACTGAAATACTATCCTTCACCACCTCCCTTTCCTCGCCATCATTCATTCTTTCTTTTTCCAGACAGGGTCTCTCTGTGTAGCCCTGGCCTTCCTGGAACTCACTCTGTAGACCAGGCTGGCTTTGAACTCACAGGTATTCGCCTCCTCTGCCTCTGGAGTGCTGGAATTAAAGTTGTTCACCACCATGCCTGACTGATACAAAGATTCTTGTTTAGTGGGTAGCAAGGAATAATTTTGTGATTTTGTTTGAGGCAATACAAATCAGAAAATGAGAAACAGAGGTCATCTCAGGAGAGGCAGACCCCAGCAAGAATATTACAAATAGAGTTATTTTGTGTTGATTTTAGCTCCTAGGTAGTTTGACACTGTGAACAATGAAAACTAGGGTGCTTGGAAGACATTTGAGATAGGAATGAACATGTTTCAGAAAGCAAAGGACACACAAATCCTATTAAAATTGCCTACCTCAGGCAAGTAAGATGGCTTGAAAGATAGGTAAGGTAATTGCAAACCTTATAGCCTAAATTATTCCTAAGAACCCCCATAATGGAAAGAGAAAGTCATCCTCTGACCTCATTACACATATGAACACACACATGAGCACATGCATACACAAACTCATTCACTCTCACTAAATGTGTGCATGCATGCACCTGTCTCCATTTCAGGTCTATAGCATATTTTTCTGTATTTTTGGATGAGTTTAGCCTTTTCTGTGATGCCGAGGATGGAGCTGAGGACCTTACACGTTAGGCATATGTTCTACCTTGGCTCACATCCCCATGCTACATCATATCATTATTCTAAACAGAGTCACCATTGGTCACTTCTACATTAGACACAGGAGGACAGCTATCTCTTCCTGTTGTCAGAAATTCTGCCACTTTGCATCATGGATGGCTTATTGGAGTTATTCAGTGTGGAATGTTGCTTTTCTGATCACTGAACACAGTATTATCTGTTTCCCACATTTCATCATTTGTATTGTTGGAAATATGAGGCCGTGGCCAACATTTCTGTTTGGCATATCTGTACTGTTGTGCTGATGTTGGATGATTTTCTAGACTGTATTGAATTGAACTGGGCTTTGTGCATTTAAATGGGAGATCTACCATTGACCTATAGTCCCCTGCTTATCTGTTATTCATACACTTATTACCTTGTAATGTAGGGTTGCACCAAGAATGTTTTAAATCTGACTTTAATCCATTGTGATGGCTACAGATAAGTAGTTTGAAATGATTTGGTGCTTCCCCAATCCTGCATATCTTTAGAATATCTGAATGGTGGCTCTCCATCTCAACTCAGAACTGAAAGTTGTTCTGAATTCTTTAGAAGACCCAAATTCATTAGTCTATGAGAATACATTTACTGCCCAAATAGCAAGTAAAACATTTCCTCTCGTATCTCGGGTGCATGTGAGTTTGAATTCTCAGATAGCTCCAGAATTATTAAAACTGAAATATATAAGCTGCTCAGTGGTGGTGCACGCCTTTAATCCCAGCACTTAGGAGGCAGAGGCAGGCGGATCGCTGAGTTTGAAGGTCAGCTTGGTCTATAGTGTGAGTTCTAGAATAGCCTGGGCTATACAGACAAGCTCTGTCTCAGAAAAACCAAAGAAAGAAAAACAAATAAGCCTTAATGAAATCTTGTTAATGGACGCTATCTGTGGTAGTGCACACCTATAATCCCAGCACTTAGGTGGTACAGACAAGAAAATTTAGCATTCAAAGCCATCCTCCTCTCCATTGGGAGATCAAGAGCACAGCTAGCCAGGTTTACATGAGATTCTGTCTCAAGAAAAGTTAATGCTTTGTGGTAGCTTATTTTGAAGAATTTTATGATGTTTGCTGAACTTGGATGGAGTCTTGCTCTTGCTAGATCTTATCTCATTGTTTTCAGGCTCAGCACTTGAAGATTGGTAAGTGCATAGTTCATATACTTTTTCTCTTGAGACACTGATATTTTTTCCAGGGCTTTATTTGAACAGCAATCTCTAATTCTGTTGGCAGCTTTGTTTATTTATTGTTTTTTAACATAAAACTCTATTTGAGAAAAGTAATCAGATGAAATTGACTTGCAAAGAAATTGTTTGCTTTTTTTTGTTTTGTTGCCTTTTTTTGTATTTTGAGATAAGGTTTTTCTATGTAGACTGTCTAGGAACTGATACTGTAGATCAGGCTGGCCTTAAACTCACAGAGATCCGCCTGCCTCTGCCTCCTGAGTGCTGGGATTAAAGGCGTGTGCCACCACTACCTGTCAAGAAGAAATTCTACTAGAAATTCTGTCTTTGCTGAGTGTGGTTCCAAAGGAAAGGACTCACAGAGCCTACATGGAACCTGGCTGTGCCACATGCTCACATTACAGTCATTACAGCTGATTTTACTAGCAAACTCTTTAAAATTCTGCCATTTTAAGTGTTATATTCTGTTTGCAGTTAGGAAATGCAGAATTCAAAGTGATCTCCTAGCTTGTAAGCAAACTGAGATGCACTATCCCTTTTCTATTAAAAGTGAGCTGATGTGTCAGGAAACCAACACAAGCAAAGTGGATTTGATATCCCTTTCCTTATGTGTCTTATCTTATTGTTTTGGTTGTTACTATGGTAATAATTGAAATTCAAGTTGAAATTTAAATATTAATATTTCTGATTTATTGAGCTTTGAACTTTGCCACCATGCTTATGTTAAAAAAAATGGCACCATGGTGAAACTTAACAAGAAGTAGTTTTTCAGCTCTTACCAGTTTTGATTCTTTGTCCTGTGACCTCTTTCCGGGGTGTCTGGAACCATAGCAAAAGGATACTGCATCTCTTGTTACTGTAGTGCCGAGGTTATATTTAAAGGTCCTATTTGGACCATGTTGGGGTTTTCTGCTATGCACACAGCCATTTTGTTATAGCTTGGTTTTGTTTGTGTCATTGTACCTCTGCACTCATTGCCTTGTACTCTTCTATGTAAGTCCACCTAAAACTCCTGCCCTCCTACCTCCACTGGAATTGTTCTATTGTCTTTGATTTTGTGCTGTCCAAAGTAGGTGACTAGTGGAAGTAGGAGACACGCAGCGTTTGAGTCGTCTCATTTCAGTTAATTAGCAGCTAAACAAAAATATCAAAATATTGTTTGAAAAGGAAAAAAAGGAAATTAGGCCTTGGAGAGATGGCTCATTGAATAAAACATATGGCATATGAGTTGAGGACTGCTGTTCTGATTCCCAGAACCCTCATAAAAAGCCAGCTAGATCCGGCAGCTTGCCTCTAATCCCAAAAAGAGGTGGAGTCAGGGCATTCCCTGGGACAAGTGGCTAGCTTCACTAGCTGAATCAGCAGTCTTACAGTTCAGCCAAAGACCCTATTTGAATACATAAAATGGAGAGTGATGGAGGAAGGTACCCAATATCAACCTCTGGTATTCACATACACATATATATGCATCTACAGATGCAAACATGCATGTGTAAGTACTACATGCATACAGAGGAAAAGAAAAAAAGATCTTCTTTGGTGATTGTTGTAGTAATTGATGATTTAACCATCAAGATTATTGTTTTTTCTTTAAATCTTTGATATATTAACCATGCTGACTATAGGATACCAGTTCCTTGACATCTCTTCAGTTGGATACATAGCTCAAGAATTGTGATGGAGAGCTGGAGGTGATGGCTCAATGGTTAAAAGCACTGGTTACTCTTGGAGAGGACCCAGGTTCAGTTCCTAGCACTTACAACTCTCTACCTTCATTCTAGGAGATCTGACTTCTCTTGTGGATACACATGTGGTGCGCATATATACATGCAGGCCAAACACATAATACACATAATTTTATTTTTTTTTAAAGAATTGTGTTAGATAATTAAACTTGCTATTTTGATTTCTTTCAGATTTCGGCCTATTAAGGGAAGGCAAGAAGAGCTAAAGGAAGTAATCGAACGCTTTAAGAAAGATGAACACTTAGAGAAAGCCTTCAAATGTTTGACTTCAGGTGAATGGGCACGGCATTATTTTCTCAACAAAAACAAAATGCAGGAGAAATTATTCAAGGAACATGTAAGTTAAGTGTATTAATGCTGCTAACCTATGTCCAGATGAGTAGAAACTAGTATTTGAGGCAGGAAGGTTGTCACAAATTTGAGGCCAGCCTGGATGGACTACATAGTGTATTTGGATCAGCTAGACTACAGTGTTGAGGCTCTATCTCAAAACAAATCAAACAAAACAAAAACCATAGGCTTACAAGTAAACTGAAGCCTGACTATTCATGAGCACTGAGACTTTAAGTCTCATAGTGATGGTTGTGGTTTACAGAGCCTTGGGTTGAACCCAGGGCCTTGCACATGCTGGGCAAGTGCTCTGCCACTGGCCTAATCCCAGCTCCTTTAGTTTTCATCAAAGCACTGAGTGTAAAGAACTGTAGTGCGGTGGTTGGAGAGATTGGCTCAGTGGTTAAGAGCATTGCCTGCTCTTCCAAAGGTCCTGAGTTCAAT
>LOEQ01002310.1:75500-93362 GCA_001685075.1 Bramus lutescens | reverse complement strand
CATCTGTAATGAGGTCTGTTGCCCTCTTCTGGCCTGCAGGCATACATGTACACAAGATATTATATACATAATAAATAAATAAATATTAAAAAAAAGAACTCTAGTGCAGAAGGTGATGTGGCTGATAATCCAAGAAAAAAGTCTTCATTTAGGAGTATAGTCCATTATGAGCTTCTAGAGAGCAGAGCCAAGCCATTAGGTGCTCGCAGGAGTGAATGTTGAGACTGAAACTAATTTTTTCTTTATTACCCGATAGTTTATGTTATTGTCAGTGGTATACTTTTATAATTTTGAGAGAGTCTAGCAGAATAGATAATTATCACATTTTTCCCCCTGCTTTAGGTCTTTATTTACTTGCGGATGTTTGCGACTGACAGTGGATTTGAAATATTGCCTTGTAATAGATACTCTTCAGAACAAAATGGAGCCAAGATAGTTGCAACAAAAGAGTGGTAATTATTAAACTAGTCAAAACTCAGTGTGCTTCTGTTTAAAGATTTCTGACATTGTCCTTGAAAAACGTAAAAAGTCATGGTCAGCCAGAGCCAGTGCTTTCCTTGAGGGGACAGTGCAGTACTCTAACCTGTTGATTTAAGGGGTAGTAAACTCAGAACTCTGGGTGACCTGGTCGCATCTCTAGGCCACAGTGTGTTGAGTCTAAATGACTACTCCATATTGGACTGCTGAAAGGTGGAAGATGCAGTGTAAGTTACCTGGCTTCCAGGCTCAGGCTGAAAGGTTGGGAATGAAGTCTTAGCAACCTGAGGTCAGTTTACAGGCAGAGACACTTGAAAACGTTAACCTGCTTAAAAACATGCCTGCATACCAGATTAAATAGAAATAATAAAGACCATTTTTAATCCCAGCACTCAGGAGACAGAGACAAGCATATCTTGTGAGTTCAAGGCCAGTCTGGTCTGCATAGTGAGTTCCCAGCCAGCCAAGATATACAATGAGACTCTGCCTCTAAATAAAGTCAAACCTCAGTAAGAGGCTTACAAGCCATAGAGGAGAAAGAAAGAGGAGAGAGAAGGTGTAGCTTTCTTTCCTATTAATAATGCCTGTTCCCTTACTATGGTTGTATGTCCCAGGAAAAGAAGGCAGTCCCTGTGACCCTTACTTTATGTCCCAGAAGAAACAGGCAGTCCCTTTGAAAGGTCTTGGTGGGTTTTTTTTTGGGGGGGGTGTATTTATTTATTTATTTGTTTGTTTGTTTGTTTATTTATTTATTTATTTATAATGGTTTTTCAAGACAGGTTTGTTTTCTCTGTGTGGTCCTGGCTATCCTAGAACTTGCTCTGTAGACCAGGCTGACCTTGAACTCACAGACGTCCATCAACCTACCTCTGCCTCCCAAGTGCTGGAATTACAGGCGTGCACAAACACCATCCAGCTCTGACAGTTCTTTAGAATTTCAATAGCAAAAATTTGAGAGGTCAGGTAACCAAAAGTAGAATGTACAAAAGAGCATTATTCCCAAGTAAGCCCCTGGGGTGTATTTGAAGGCACTCTGCCTTAAATTGTGATTGAGGTGCTTACTAGCCCTGTTGGCTCCTGTGTTGCAGGTGGCAAGCTTGCGATCTCATTTTGCAACAAAGTAGCCACTGGCCTCCTAGAGTCCTGGAAATGTAGTCTGTCTCCAGAGCTCACATTGTGTTCTCTTTTTCATTCGTAGTTCCAATAGTGACTGCCTGCTAAAATAGTATATGTTATACTGTTGGATATGTGGACTTAAAATATGTTGAGAGGAATTTCACCCCTTCTTCCTTGATGTGGCCACTAGGAAACTTAAGCTTGCAGAAAACACTACTAGATGAAGAAAAAGTTAGGCCCTCATAACCCACCACTGTGGGACCCATTTGCAAATATGTAATACTGTACAGCAAGTAGTTGGGCTTTGCCCCTCGTGAGGCACTGCAGGGTGTTGAGAGTCACAAGTGGCATAGTACCTGGCCTGGAGGAATTTCCATTCTCTCATGGGGATAAGGCAGATGAGAAATCAGGCCATGGGGCTCCAGAGAGGAAAAGAGGGTGCTCAGGTACAGTCCGTGTCCGTCAGCAGAGTATGTGGAGCCAGGGCTGATCAGTTTCTGCTATTTAGTGGGAAGGCTTAATTTATTAAAAGAAGCCTTATTATAATTACTAGTAATTTTTATCACATATTTTAAATAGGAAACGAAATGACAAAATAGAATTACTGGTGGGTTGTATTGCCGAACTTTCAGAAATTGAGGAGAACATGCTACTTAGACATGGAGAAAACGACTTCAGTGTCATGTATTCCACAAGGAAAAACTGTGCTCAACTCTGGCTCGGTCCTGCTGCATTTATAAATCATGGTAAGCTGCCTTTTGAGGCGTCTACGCTGTGTGGGCTGGCTGCCCACGGCTAGCGTGGCCTGGCCATACTCAGGGGAGTTTGGAATGGCCATTGTCTTCAGATTTATTAAATATGCCCAGTGTAACTTGAGAACTAAACTGACAGAAATTGTGAAGTTGTCTGGAAAGCCTTTTCAGATTCTGTAACTTCGTGTTTCAGATCTTATCAGCAGTTAATTGACTTTCTCTTTTGGACATTTTTCAGATTGCAGACCTAACTGTAAGGTAAGCATAAAAGAAAACCAAATACCTCAGAGATTCTATGTCTGCCTTGGTGTGAGACTCTTAACAAATTACTTCTATTTCAGTTTGTGTCAACTGGCAGAGATACAGCATGTGTGAAGGCTCTGAGAGATATTGAACCTGGAGAAGAAATTTCTTGTTACTATGGAGATGGGTTTTTTGGAGAAAATAATGAGTTCTGCGAATGTTACACTTGTGAAAGGTAAAGGATCAGATTCCCCACTTTAACTTCATGACTGTCATGATGTTATGGTGCTGACCCTACCCAACCATCCACATCATGTGAGCGTAGAGCTAGCACATGTGCTCTGTAGCACAGCACCCTGCAGTATGAGAAGCAGAAGCAGATGTGATGCAGCTGTTACTAGTGGGTCACCATGCAGAAGTGCTCAAGAGAACAGTAAGTGTGGAAAAAGACAGTGGTGAGTATAGTTAAGTTTCTGCATAAGTTGTACATACATCACTAGAGAAATTTTGGAAGATAAAATCTGATGATAAATCCTCAAAATAAGATCTGAGTAAGTCAGGCAGTGGTGGGAGTCCTAGCACTCAGGAGGCAGAGGCAGGCGGATCTACAGAGTGAGTTCAGGAAAGCCAAGGCTACACAATGGAACCCTGTCTCCAAAAACAAAAATCTGAGTAAAAAGAATTGTGATGTTAGCTGTTAAGGTATAGATACCATTCTTTTCATGATAAATTGTTTGAGGCATTATATTTGGAATTGACCAAAAACTATTTTAAAGGTTATAAAATATGACAACCAAGTCAAAAAAACCTAAAGAACATTAGGAGAAGCCAGGCATAGTAGCTTATGCCTATAATCTCAGTACTTGGGAGACTAAGGCAGATAGATGCATTAGAAAAAATTCAAGGTAAGCCTAGGCTACATAGCAAGCTCTTTTTCAAAAACAAACATGAAAGAAACCTAGTCCCCAGCACCAAACAACAGTCAAAAAAGGTTAGGGGAGCATTGGGGATATAGTCCAGTTGATACAAGGCTGTGTAGATAGAGCACAGGAAACACTGGACAGATCCCAGACTTGTATTAGAGGCTGGTGTGGTGGCACATGCCTGTAATCCCAGCACTCAGAAGTTGAGGCAGATCATAAGTTCTGGTCGTTCTTGGTTCGGTTCATAGAGCATTGGAGACCCTATCTTTAAAAAAAAAAAAAAGCTAGGCAGATAGTAAATATTATTATTTATAAAGTCAGTGATCAAACGATATATTACTTAGGAATAGACAATAGCCAACAGAGTTCTAAAACAAGCATGTCTTGCATCTTAGTGCATACGGGAAGTGAGCGCTGCTTGTCCTCCTGGAGAAAATAAGTTAGACTCCAAGTTTAAAAACAATATAAAATGATTAGGAAAATATCTGCCTAGGAGCTTGAGAGACTGCTCAAAATTCAAGAGCATGTACTGCTCTTCAGAGGACCCAAGTTTATTTCCTAACACCCATGTAGGGCTGTTCCTGCTACTCCAGGGGAACTGCCTCCTCCTTTGTCCTCCGAGGGTGTATGCAGTCATATGCACGCACATAATTAAAAAGAAAATAAATCTTTACCAAAAAATTATCTGAGCTAAGCATGGTGACACACACTTTTAATCCTAATACACAGAAGGCAGAGGCAGGCAGATCTCATGTAAGTTAAAGACCAGCCTGATCGTAGACAGATCTTGTCTCAAAAAAAAAACCCAGTTTCTATCTAACTTTAGGGTTTTGAAGATCTTGATAACATTAGTCAATCAAAAAATGCTTGAATGACCAGATTCAAGTCAAAGGCAAATAAAGAGATACCTGACCAACTGAGTGCGTACTGCTCTTTCCAAAGGACCCAAGTTCCAGTCCCAGCCCGTGTCAGGCAGCACAACCCTCAGTAACTCAAGCTCCAGAGGATCTGATGCCACTTCTGGCCTGTCTAGGCATCTGTGTGAGCGTGAGCACTTGCACGTGCATACACACATTAGTTACCACAGAACATTGAAAACGGCATGCATGTTCTATGAAAATGTGAGCTTTCAAAACGTTCATTGCAGGCTTACACAGAGACACATATGGTACAAGAAAGTTGAAGTGCTGGGTAAAATGGGTAGTGTGGTATCTTAGTTTTGCTTGAAAAGAAATACAAATGAAGAATTGGCCACATAATATATCTACAGCTACAGGTCCACAGGCAGCTAATGAATGATTGAGACGCTCATTGTAAGTATAGTTTTAAAAGTGGTTTTGGCGTGCTGGAGCCATGGTTCAACAGTTAAGACCACTGACAACTCTTCCAGAAACGTACATGGCAGCTCACAACTGTCTGTAACTCCAGTTCAAGGGGACCTGAAACCCACAATGAAATGCTAATGCACATAAAATAAAATTTAAAAATTTTTTAAGTGTTTTTGGTAGATGCATGCTAGATCTCCCTGAGAACTCTATAGAGCTGGTAGTTGTCTGTGGTTGAGGTCTCAGCAGTTCATCTCAGCCCTTGACCTGATGTGGCCAAGTACCCTCAGCAGCCAAGCTTGTTTTAAGTAGTCTGCTCCATTTATTTGACCTTTGCTGTTTTCTCTTTCAGACGGGGAACTGGTGCTTTTAAATCCAGAGTAGGACTGCCTGCGCCTGCTCCTGTTATCAATAGCAAATACGGACTCAGAGAAACAGATAAACGCTTAAATAGGCTTAAAAAGTTAGGGGACAGCAGCAAAAATTCAGACAGTCAGTCTGTCAGCTCTAACACTGACGCAGACACCACTCAGGAAAAAGACAATGCAAGTAAGTAAGGGAGCTTTACCATAAGGTGCTGGTTACAGTCTTTATTGCTCACAAAGCTTGCTTCAGTAGTTTTGAAGCTCTAAATACTGATAGAAACTGGGACTTGAGGCTTCAGCGGCACTGCAAAGTAATAGAAATGCTTTGAGTCCATAGCAGTTTGTGTCCACTCCACATTCAGGGCCAACCTCTATATGTATTTTTGAATACTTGGTAATTGAGTGTTGAAGTATTCAACGTATGTTCCAGAACCATCATCGTTGAGGAAAACATTTTCAAGTCATCAGTGATGATATAATGGTGTTTTAGGCCCTGCAAGAGCTTGGCTATTTATGTCCATCTCTAGCCAGTCTAGGAACAGGATGGACTCAGAGTTCATTATGCTTCCAGGCGTCCATCTTTTTACTACTTCCTTAGCAGTTTTTGAAGTACATCAGCCTGGTTCACTATGGTCAGAAGTATGCCAGAAGAGTATTTGTATGTGGCTGTGTTGTGGGGTGTGTGATTACCACTGTAGGAAGTAGCAAGCCAGATGAAAAGGAGAAGGAAGCAAGCTGTGAGCTGCCAGTTCTATGTTAGTGGAATTTCTCATAGAAACTGGGGTGGTAGTGAATAACAGAGAAAAGAAAGAAAAGAAACACTCCATAGACCAAAGACAACACAGCAATTGTGGAGCTTAAAGTGTGGGACATCTGTGGCTGCTGTCCTTCATCTGGGTAACACTAGTGTTCTCTAGATGCCACTACAACAGCAGGTTCTCCTTCTGATGTGTCTCAACTAGAGTCGTCTGTGAGAAAGGTTTGCCTTGGTTGCCCAGAGTGCCTATTTCAGGACTCTAGTGTCCAGTGACTCTGAGCACATAAGAGCCCCCTCAGGCACTGGGTGTTCCAGGATCTTCTTCATGCCTTCAGATGTTTTCACCCCACACACGGGTACTCCCTTCCCTTACAGAAAATTTAGAAGAAAGGGGATGGTGTCTCCATGATGGCAAATGCCACTGCGTGGATATCTGAATCTGCTTGCTACTTAAAGTCCAAAGCCAGGCGTAGCCTCTAGTATAAAAGCAATAGTGTAGCTCAAATTCACACTTCTTAGCTGAGCCCAAAGTGAACAAAGAGGAGGTGTTAGTCTCTCATTCACTGTTGACTGTTGGTTCTATTAATAAAGGCAGTGTAATGAACTTTGTTTTCTTGAGTCTGGTTCCTTGAAGACATTGGAGGCTTGTGAAGCCCATTTCATAAATACTTACATGGAAACACTGAGGTGTATGCTGCCTTCCAGACAGCCACAAAGCTGCTCTCAGAGAATGGCTCTGATGAAACGAGAGAGTTCCTGTGTTTTTGTGTATGAACTTGATCACTAGAATATACATTTTAAACTCAGCACACCACTTAGCTTAAATACGTAAGCTTTAAGTACTTAAATACAAATAGTTTCTGAAGGGGTTGTGTGTGCTGATATGTTATGACATGAGAAATATTTATTACTCAACCCAGTAGTTTTTGGAGAAGTACCAAGATGTGGATGGTTCTGAACCCTCCTGGAGAGCTTATGCCTCATCTCTAAGACAAGTGCAAAGTCACTGCAGAGCTGACTTTGACACAGCTTTTTCTCAAGGGCAGAAAGAATGCATAGTACCTTTGAGCTGTAGTCTCAGCACCTTAGAATAGAAAGCTCACCCTTGCTAGTGGCTGCTTATGTTAGGTGCTTGATTTATTCAGAAGGCCATTTTGCAGCATAAGTGGTAGAGTAAGCCAAAGCTGTCAGGGATCCGGAGGCATGGTCCAGGGGTCTGAGGGAACCAAGGCCTGGATGTTCTCGTTCCACTCTCATGTCTGTCCATAAAGATGATCCCACAAGTTCTTATGATTTTGATGACATCTAGAAGTGTATGGGTCAGCCACATAGTGTGTTCTTCACCCTCTACAACCATTGTGCATTAAATCATGTTCACATAAGTACTTCTCTATTTCTTACATACATTTTAACTGTTGTGTAGTTCTTTTTACTTTTTACTTTGTTTTGCCTGGAGAGTGGAGGCATGACCCATGTCACATGTGTGGAGGTTAGAGAACAAGTCAGTACTGTCCTTCTACTGTGTTGGTCCCAGGAATGGAGCTCAGGTCATCAGGCTTTGCCTCCACATGTGTGTACCTATTATATGTTGTTTTTTAAAAGACACGGTCTTACTAGATAGTCCAAACCATACACTCAAGTACTACTGCCTCACCCTCTAAATGTTAGGATTTACAGATGTTGGTCCTTGCTTGCCTTTTTACACATTTTCTTCAAGGCTGTATTTGTGTTTATGCTTCATCTTTACCCTGTAAAAAAGGAAGTGAGATTAAAACAGGCTGAGAAAAGGTAATGAGCATCAGAACTTCCTCCTAGGCCTTCAGGCATGCCTAGTGTGTAGCCAAGGACTGTTTTTGCCCAGCCTGCTTCTCTTTCCCCTGCCTTCACCTAACAATTTGGCAACATTGCTACCTAGGCATGAGGAAAACATTCTTGCTTGACACAAGGCTGAGAGATGATGTCCTAAGAGCTTCAGCTTGGCTTTCTGCTTTAGCACCCAGGAGTGGAGGCAGCAAGAAATCCCATGTCCAAAGTGAGTCTTCCAATCTAAGCTCCAGTACCTTTTGGAGGGTCCTGGATTTCCAGGCCTTGGTGACTCTGATAATGAGTGATAAGATGTGTGAAACATGAATACTCAAGCAGCACCCAAAGCTGTAGACAGTCACTGCCCAGGGCTCAGCAGACATGGCTTGTAGGGTGCGTTTGGGCTGAAGGAGCACCTGGCTGGCATGAAGACAGCGCTGCCCCTTCTCTGTGACAGTGCTACCTCTAGTTGACGTGTACTGCTGCCAGGCCTGCCTTTCCATTCAGTCACGCACGTCAGGCAAAGGGACTTGTGCCTGGAAAACAGGAGACTTTCAAGTGCTGCTGAGGGTTTTCTGTTTCCTAACTTAGACATGGCCCTTGTGAAAACTTGATTCGCATGCATTAACAGCCTAGCTTGAGAGCTCAGAAAAGCACTGGTGTTCTTCTGTCATGTTTCTTCATAGTGCACACTAAGTGTCTTACTTGTGGTTTAAATGACACCTTGGAGCCACCACAGTCAGTGGCCATACAATGTCTCCTGAGTTTGGACTGAAGCCATATTACAGGCAACATAATGGTGATTGGGAACTCAGGGTCTGGGGCCACAACTAAGCCCAGGTCCCACTTCTCAGCAGATGGAGTTTTGGGACCTACCAACCCCAGAGAGCTTGGTTCCTTCATAGGTGTGGTAAGAGCCCCTTTAGGTCTTCATATGACTTGCGCACAGTGTCTAGCATGTAGCAGGAGGAATGTACACCCCACCAAAGTTACCATCCATGATATACACTTGGGGTTTAATGAACAAAAGAGAGTAGCTGTACCAAGGGCATGTCTGCCTCTGTGAATATAAGGACCCTGAGTCTCAATACACTTTGAAGTGGTTGACTAAGTTTGTCATTGTGGCTACCAGCTTCTTCCTCTAGCCTTACCATCACTGAATCTCCCCCCACACTCACACACACACACACACACACACAAGTGTTTGCATAGTGATTGGCCCCTGGCACTCTAGTCTCGGGTACATTTCTCTAATCATTTTTCTCTGTGAGCTTACCTTTTCACTGGGCTTAGGATGAGATGGTACTTTTCAAACAAACTGTGACAGACACATAAGGGCAATACCTACCAAAATAATGTACCATTTAAGTGCAATCCATTTTGTGTTGGTTCAGGTCACAAACACAAGAACCAGTGGTTGCCCCTGCTATCAGCAGGGACCCTAAGGAAGTAGGAGGTGCTGAGAGAATCCAGACTCAGAATCACCTTAAAATGGAATTCAGCTAATGAGTTAAATTTATTAAGAACTAAGTTCAGAGAGAGAGCTTGGAAGCCAAGAGAGTGCATTCAGAAGATGCTCCCTAAATAATGAGCTGGCCAGGTGAAGCATGTCCACAGCAGAAGGGCTCACATGCACATGCCCACAAGTTGAGGGCTTTAATCAGAAAGCCTGTGGCTTCTGCAGATGGAGAGGATAAAGGATGTGACTTAGCTGAAGATTTCAGGCTTTATTCTCAAGGCATTGGGTAGTGAAAAGGTTATGTTCCACAGTGACATGAGATAGTAGCCTAAACATCATTCTGGCTTTGGAGGAATGAGGGACAGGCAAGTGCCATGCACAGTCCAGACAGGAGGTAGTGGCATGCTAAACAGGCAGATGGGATTCCAGTGGCACTGCAGGGGTGGATGGTCCTGCAGGACTGGCAAATAATTGTATGAGGAAAGAGTTTAAGAAGAGTCAAGGGTGGCCAAGTTCTTGCTTGAGTCGTGGGCAGATGGTAGGCATCAACAAGGGGAGAATCTCCCAGAGCTCTAGGGGACAATACAAGCCTGTCAGCTCTGGAGCAACTTCAGTCAGTTGTTAGCACTCTGGATCTGTGGTTCAGAAGAGAGGGACTAGAGGCTTGGAAACTGCCAGAATCTAAATGGTGGTAACTGACCAGGTGATACCTGTCACCTGGAAAAATATTGTCAAGGGGCTTGAGCTGGCAGGTGTCTGAAGAATGGCAGTTGGGTGGCCAGGGTCAAAGGAAGACCAGGAACATATATATGCTCTTAGCCCAGAGGAGATGAAAATGGTTACCATCATCCGGTCCATAGAAATGAAAAGGAGGGCTGGAAAGTGTACGCTGGTTGTTATGCCATGGTCCACCACACAAAGGCTGACCCACTCGGGGGACAGAATCTGGGCTCTAGAGGGGTTCTGACAAGAGCATGTCATGGATCCTGTCACTGTGTGGGTTGGGAAGGGAGACTGAAAGGCTAGAGACTGCAAAGCCTGGCCATAGATAGTCCTGCAAGAGCCCATGTTTGAGAAATACAGCCAGAACATTAGTGTGTTTAGATGGCTTGTCAGTCGTCTATTTGCTAAGTATTCCCTAAATATCCTGTCTTTTCACACACACATACACACACATCTATATATGAAAGAAAGCGTGCAAATGTATGCAGTTGTAGGACTTTCTGGTCTATAGGTCGCTTAGCCTTGAGTGGAATACCATCCAGACTTCATTGCACGACTCTAGAAATAAGTTGTATCCTTGGCAGCAACCCACACAGATATGTGGATGCTTGGTCCACTCAGCAGCTCTCATCACTGGGAACTCTGCTGGTTTGGATAGGGTATGTTGTAGCTGCTGGCAAGCCAGTCCCTGAAGTAGATAGCCTTCTACTCCTGATGGTTTATAATTTCAGAATGCATGTTACACATTCTTGTACCTTTCTGTTGATAAAGAGTACTGCTAGCCCCTTGCTTTGCTGTATGGGGAAAAGGAACAGGCTGTCCCTACAAACTATCATTGAATAGGCCCCATGCTTCTGGCTTTACCCTGGATTTTTGTGAGGGTGCTGATCCCTTGGTCACCACAACTTCTTTGCTGACTAGCTTTAATAAAGAAGGATTTGTTTGCTTTTTAACTATGGAACTAAAAAGTCATTAAAACAACTGACTAATGTAAAATCTCGTGATCACCGAGGAGGTAGACCAGTGTGGCAGCATGACCTTGGACCACAGCCTCCTGAGAGGCACTCAGCGGTCACCTAAGGTTGTACAGCTTTTCTGTCTGTTTTGGAAGGAAGAAGTTAGATCCGTTGTCCTGAGTTGCTTGTTGCCATCAGGGCTCTGCAGCTCTTGAGCTAATAGCCACCTGCTGTAGCTTCTCATCCTTAGAGGTGAGGGGAGTAAACAGCATGATACTGTGTTTCCTTACTGATGTATGAGTATTGGAGTAAACAACATACGGTTCTTAGAATCTGTTCAGCTTACCACCGCTGGAGAGAAGGTGTCTCCTAGAGTCCAGGGGTTAATGGAGCTCATCTCTCTGATGCTGTACTGGCTAAGTAACATACTGTAGGTAGATTTAAATGGTGACTAAGAGTTCAGGAGAGAAGCTGGGTATTGCATCACACACCTGTGACCCCAGCACCTGAGAGACAGAGGTAGGAGGATTGCTGAGATTTCAGCCAGCCTGGTCTATCAAGTTCTATCAAGCCAAGATGTACACATGATATACACAGACACATACACACATTCGTATAAAAATTGAAGGCAGAAATCATGGTTTTCATTTACTTTCCTTTCAAATCTTTTATGCAAGAGAACTACCTAGTCTGGGCAGTAAGCCCTGATGTGAGAGATACCAAGAAGAAGCAACCTGGGCCCTGTTGTCCTTGAACCATAACAGAGGCACTGTAGGGAATGAGTCTGCCTGAGGGCTGCTTTGCACACACACAGTGTGTCAGCAGTTTGTAGCCAATGCATTGCTTTGGGGATTGTTTAACCATGTAGTGTTGTAGTACCAAGCTTGTTTCTTTTTAATTTTTTTATTTTTGTCTTCTAAACCTCACAGCTTCTAACCGAAAATCTTCAGTTGGTGTAAAAAAGAGCAGCAAGAGCAGAACACTGACCAGGCAGTCCATGCCAAGAGTCCCGTCTGCTTCCAACTCTACCTCACCTAAGCTAGCGCACATGAACAATTCCAGGGTACCAAAGAAACTAAGAAAGCCGGCAAAGCCTTTACTTTCTAAGATCAAACTGAGGAATCACTGCAAGCGACTGGACCAGAAGAGCACATCACGGAAGCTCGAGATGGGGAACTTAGTGCTGAAGGAGCCCAAAGTTGTGCTATATAAGAATTTGTCAATTAAGAAAGAGAAGGAGCCAGAGGGACCAGTGCATGCTGCAGTGGGGAGTGGGTGCTTGACTAGGCATGCTGCAAGAGAACACAGGCAGAACCCTGGCAGAGGTGCTCACTCGCAGGGCGACAGTTTGCCCTGCACCTACACAACCCGGCGCTCATTGAGGACAAGGACAGGTCTGAAGGAGACCATTGACATCAAGCTTGAGCCAAGTCCCTTGGATGGCTATAAAAATGGCATTCTGGAACCTTGCCCAGACAGTGGCCAGCAGGTGACCCCAGAGGTGCTGGAAGAACTGGCTCCGGAGACTGCACACAGGGAGGAAACTTCCCAGGAGTGTCCCAAGAGTAACCCATGCCCGTCAAGAAAGAAATTTCGACAAGGGAAACCCATGAAGCACTTAGCCAAGGCAGAGGACTGCAGTCTGGAGCACAGCTTCCCTGGGAAAGATGGGCTGCCAGATTTGTCGGGGCCCCATCCTGACCAGGGTGAGCCCAGTGGCACCACTGGGGTGCCTGTAAGCTACACAGACTCTGTTCCCTCACCTGTTGGCTGTTCCGTTGTCACATCCGACAGCTTCACAACAAAAGACAGCTTCAGAACTGCACAAAGTAAAAAGAAGCGGCGAGTCACCCGGTACGATGCACAGCTGATACTGGAGAACAGCTCTGGGATCCCCAAGCTGACGCTTCGCAGGCGGCATGACAGCAGCAGCAAGACAAACGACCACGAGAGCGACGGTGTGAACTCCTCAAAAATCAGCATCAAGCTCAGTAAAGACCATGAAAGTGACAGCAACCTCTATGTCGCCAAGCTCAGTAATGGGGTTAGCTCGGGGCCAGGTGGCAGCTCTACCAAGCTCAAAATCCAGCTCAAGCGGGATGAGGAGAGCAGGGGGCCATATGCAGAGGGGCTTCATGAGAATGGAATGTGCTGCAGCAATCCCCTCTCCCTGCTCGAGTCCCAGATGGAAGTGAACGACTACAGTCAGTATGAGGAGGACAGCACAGATGACTCCTCGTCTTCTGAGGGGGAGGAGGACGAGGAGGACTGTGAGGACGACTTCGATGATGACTTCATTCCTCTTCCTCCAGCGAAGCGGCTGAGGCTAATTGTAGGTAAAGACTCCATAGACATCGACATTTCTTCAAGGAGAAGAGAAGATCAGTCTCTAAGGCTGAACGCATGAGCTCTCACTCTGCAGTTGTCCTGGGGAAGTAAAAATAATCCCAGCCACAGCTTCTCAGCGCAGCACTTCTGTGGTCTCTTCACCTGTAGGCATAATACTGTAGAAAGTGTACAGCATCCCAACTCTTAAGTCTGATTTGTGCAAATTTTTATCGTACTTTTTAAATACCCTTCTTATGTGCAATTCCGAGTTAGAGGGAAAGCCCTGTTGTAAGATAAGAGGCTCCAGCAAACTGTCCAGTGACAGCAGCTCTCCACACAGGACTTTCAGACACTAATGTGGTTATACCATGTTGTAACTTACCTGGAAGAGCAAGTGCCAGCCCTCTTCCATAGGTGACTAAGCTGTAGTTAGGGCGGAGCAGAGCAGCCTTGTGGGAAGGGTTTCCAGCATCTGCTCGTTTCACCAGCAACAACCTCTGGCTTTTGGTTTATTTGCTAGATGTTTCTCCTTGGAGGTGTCGGTTTCACACTGTTTACCGGCCCAGGTGTCCTGTCCGTGGCCTTCGTTATCACAGAGACCATTTGGCTGGAAGTCAGATTGATTTCTTTGAAGAAAAGAAACTCAATTAAAATGCAGTCTTCTGCGTGACAGCTCATTTTCAGTACATTATATGTACGAGGCTGGTGGTGTGCAGGATGAGTTTTCAGAGCAGCTTATTTATTGCTTGTCATATAAATTAAAGACCATGTATTTAACACTTTCCAATCCTTTTAGATAAAATTGTTCTTTGCAAGAATGATTGGTGCTTATTTTTTCAAACCTTTGCTGTGAACAGCGTGGCAACAGCAAGCAACGTTTGATGAACTCCAGCTATCTTAATTTGGGTCTTCAAGTTTCTGTTGCACTTGTAAAATGCTACAAGGAATATTAAAGAAATCTATTCACTTTAACTTATAATAGTTTATGAAATAAAAACATGAGTCACAGCTTTTGTTCTGTGGTAACCTATACAAACATTTGTCTTTGGGATTCAATGTAAAGAGCTGAAAATGATGTATATGTTGTAAATATTTGTGTGTTGTGAGAAATTTTTGTCATAAGAAATTAAAAGAACTTACCAGGAAGGTTTTTAAGTTTAGAAATATTCATGCCAATAAAATAGGAAATTATAAATATATAGTGTAGGCACTGCATCAGTGGACGTTCTTGGCTTATGTTAGTTTATTATGAAAATATCAGATTTTTTTATATTATCAGTCAGACAAAAAGAGGAGTCAGATTTAATTTTTGAAGCACTTTGAGAAGAGAAATTAATTTTAAGTAACTTAATGAGCAATTTTTGATTACTGCTTTATGTTCAATACCAGGCTTATTTGTTTCTCTGGATTATTTTGCAAATCAAAGAATTTGAAACTATCAGTTTGTAGCAGGTGTTTGACACCAGTGGGTCTGTTTGTTTACTGGGAAATGTGTAGGTGTCCTTTCAGATATACAGTGTTCCTGAACGACACAAGCTAACGGACTCAGTGTTGAGCGGGTCAGAGGGGACTTCCAGGGAGCGAAAGGTCCCACAGAGCATCCCGGTGCCTCCCTGTTGCTGGTGATACCTACTAGTGTTCAGCTTGGGAACACTTGGATCCTTAAAACTGTGGCCAGTAGGTTCCAGGTAGTGAGATTCGTGAGCGTCTCTAGGATTCAGATGTCTTTGCTTCTGTGCATGAGAGACTCCCTGCTGTTGTCCTTTCAGCCTTGTCCTTGTTGCCAGGCGGTCTGACCCTGGAGGTCTCTCATTTGGCTGCAGTGCCTGCATATACACAAAATCTTTTGCTATAGCCATGAAGTAGGGCAGCCCTGTGTCTCACGACCTCCTATCTCAAGGCACCGAGAGCACCTTCCATCTGTGTAAGTGAGAGCCCCGAGCCACCTCTAGGAAGCTGAAGGTGGGCTCAGGAACCGTCACGGGGCAGCAGGTCACCCTCGTTCCCGAATGTTCACTGGGCTATTTGGAGAGGCTCAGAGACTAAATCCTGCCGTTTCTTTGAAATCCAATAATAGACATTTCAGGAATTTCAGTCTTAAAGAAAAGGTAACAAAATAACACATTTCTCACTTTCTCCTTTTTTAAGCTTAATTTTAGTAACTTATTTATGATGTTTATTTTAGTTTTGTGGCCTCGTCTTTGGAGGCTGACCTTCCCATGGGTCTAAGAGCAGTGACATCGTGAGGAGTTGCTGCCTCTCAGGAGTCGTATGCACAAGCATTCAGCAGCACTGCTGATGCCTTCTAGGGAACCTTATTTCCGTTTCTCAAGGCAGGGGCCTCGGACTGTTCTCTATCTGCTGTAGAACTTCACTGTGGGGTGCCAGCACCTACACGCTTGACCAGTCTGGAAGAGGTCACACTCAATAAAACTCTCAGCTTGAGCTTATGCAATGATTGGTAACATTTTTGGCAATTGTAAGAATTAGGAAATGATCCTAGAAATATATGTAAAGTATTCAATTTTCAATCATTTTTCAAATTACTGTTTTAAATTGTTTTGCTGAGTTGTAATACTTTTGAGATACAATGTATTCCTTGTACTGAAAGAATGAAAAGGACTTTTTCAGCATTTGAGGTAAGTTCTTTAACGTTTCATTAAAAACATTTTTTACAGATCTTTTGTACATGCACTTGCAGTATTGAGGTTAATCATTTTAATAAATTCGGAAATTAAAATGATTTCGTCAGTGTTCACTGTATCTTGAGAAGAAAAGTGAGTCTTCCACCAGATACTTACAGGAAGCAGTTTATGAGTTGAAGAGAGCTATTATAGCACGCCTTTAATCCCAGAACTTGGGAGGTAGGCTCAGACAGATCTCTGTGAGTTCTAGGACAGCCAGGACTGTTACACAGAGAAACTCTCTCTCTTAAAAAAAATTTAAAAAAATTAACTGGTGGCCATGTGTGCACAGTGACTCACACAGAGTGGAGGGCAGCCTGTCCTCCCACAGAAAGGCTTCTTTCAGCATCCCAGACCCACATGCTTTGCCCTCAGCATGATACTGGAAGCCCTCCACCGCCCAGCTAGCTTGCAACAAGTTGCCCAGAAACCTTGCAACTCCTCAGTTCTGTGTCACCAGTGTGCAGCCCACTGCCAGGTACAAAGACGCTGCCAGACTCCGGGACGTCTATGGCCCCTGCAAGAGGGCAAGTGAGCTGTTGGCATGCATGAGAAGACTTCAGCCTCCCTCCTTAGTGTCCCAGAGTATATGGGTGTTGGTTAGAAATAGATCCCAAAAGGGAGAGCAACAGAAGGTCAGGAGTATGAATGGCCACCCCACCTCTACCCACCTCTGTCACACTCACCCTCCAAGATCATTGCACTTACACATAACCCAGTCAGTCCGAGGACAGGTTACGAGATGACTTTTGACACACTATGAGAATTTCTCTGTGTGTGTCATCAGATCGAGTTTCCTGCTTAGGCACAACCATGGTAGATGGGGCTGGCCCAACACAGTCTGCTCTACTGAAAGGAAGCCGTGCTTTGCTGGGCCACATGGGCAGGTGCCCCATTCTGAGATCTGAACAGGCATGTGTTACATGAACCCACAGAACCCGTTAAGAGTCTTAATTTTTTTATTTAGATACAAGATAGGGATAAACACTGATCAGAACAGATTAGATGCTGCTGCGATCCAGCTGCTATACCCTGCCATTCTGCCCAGGAACCAACTGCTCCTTGCTCTGGCTCCAACCACCAGAGAGAGAGCCCTAGAGCAAGAGAGCACATGACCCTCTTCCCTCAGCTCTTATGTGGTTGTGTATGTAGACAAGATCACGCCCTAGGGCTTGCTGCCCCAAAAGTCCTTGGCTAAACAAGTTGAAATTCCACATTCCCCCCCCCTTTTTTTTTTCAAAATAAGAAGGTTCTAATCCTAACATAAAACTATGTACCAGAGAGCAACTATCTAGTATTGTGCAGAAGAAAGAAAAGGTAATAACACAAACATAAATGAAACTACAACAAGAACATCAAGCAAGAAACACAGACTGTTTAGGCTCTAGGTAATTGACAAATTATAGAGATTATTCCAATAGCTGTCCTATCCTGGAAGGCCTAAGTCTTATACCTAATATGCCCTAACTAAGATATAAGAGGATGGTAACTGTAACTTTAATCTTCCACCCCATCAAAGACCTGAGAAGGAAAATAATATTACCTGAGTAAGTAGGAAGTACAAGCAAGTGAACTCCAAAAGATGCAAGAAATAAGAGAAACTCCTGGATGCCTGGACAGTCACCCAATGTTTCTCTGTAACATTGGGGCAAACAATTTTGGCTATAGGCCTAGAATATCTGACAGGCCATTTTCAGAAATAGGAAAATTTGGAAGACTGTCCTACCCTGTCTTGGCACTATTTTAGCAGCTGCTTTACCTTGTATCCTGCTTGTCTGGATTGGACAGACAGCATGCTGTCAGCAGTCAAGGCAAGGGAAGCTCTTTGCCTGATAGGCCAGTTTTGCCAAGAAGAAAACAAGCTCCAGGGGCTGGAGAGATGGCTCAGAGGTTAGGGGCATTGCCTGTTCTTCCAAAGGTCCTGAGTGCAATTCCCAGCAACCACATGGTG
>LOEQ01002309.1:155993-170363 GCA_001685075.1 Bramus lutescens | reverse complement strand
ATAGATAGATAGATAGATAGATAGGTAGGTAGATAGGTAGGTAGATAGATAGATGTGTTCATATATAAGCAATACACACAGAGAGAGAGAGAGATGTGTGTGTTTGTGTGTATGTGTGTGTAAGGAAGTTATGTCACTATCTTTGACAGTGCTTACTAAAGAACGATAGAGTAGGTACTAGTCAGAAGAAGTGTCCTTTGCAATTGTTAGTCAGGGTATTCTAAATTACTCTCATGAAAATAAATACTATGGCTGTTACCTTTGGTTGCCATTCAGAATTGAAAGTAAACCCACATTCCTGAATACACCTCATATACATGACACAGTGCTGTGATGTTTAAAGTTTGATCTAACCTGAAAACTTCCTTCCCGGACTCTAGCTTACATGATTACAGAAAATACTATGTGAGTTGCCAAGAAAGAAAAACAATATTTCTACTGACATCTATGAATCACAAAATTTTTGGCATAGAAGATATCAGTAATGATATATGAGGTGACTTTCACATGTTGGTGGTGACCATCACTGTCTAATTGGACATAAGTCATACTCAGCAAGAGGGAAAACATACATGGTATTAGAAACATAGCCAAATTGATGGGGCAAAGGAGATAATGGATATAAGAAGGGAGTATAGTTCCACTACTTTGCTAGAAAAGGGAAATTAATTCCTTACTACATTCTCAATATTATTGTTATACCAAAATATAAGTATACCTACCACAGATCATCAAATAAGATTCTCCCTACATCAAATGGAGAAAACACAAATGACCACAATTCAGAGATAACAGATCTTGGGAAGTCCAGTCACAGTGGATGTATCTACATTGTAGTTCTTGCCTCTATAATTCAGGGAATGTCACAGAAGAGATGAAAAGATTGCAAGAGTCAAAATTCCAATAAATGAGCTATGAAGCAGTCTCTCATAGAAATGGTTGAATAACCAATGTCTGAACATTGCAAGATCAATAGACAAGCTAACACAGAAGTGGTAAATTCTCACTGGTCAATAATCATACAGAAACTATATTAATTACAACACTGCTTGGCTGATGGATCAGGCATATTTCTAGCTAGCTCTTATATCTTAAATTAATCCATTTTTATTAATCTATCTATCTATCACCACGAGGCATTGCCTATCAGGAAGGTTCAGGCATCTTTCTCCTTCAGCAGGTATATGGTGTCTTCTAACCAGGCTATCACATAGTGAACTAAATTCTCTGTATGAGCCAGGAAATGGTGGTGCACACCTTTAATCCCAGCCTTTGGGAGTCAAAAATTGGCAGAACTCTGTAAGATCAAGGCCAACCTGGTTTACAAAGCAAGTTCCAGGACAGCCAAGATTGTCAATCTAGGATGTAAGCTGGGAATACAAAAGAATTTTTTGTGCATCTCTGATTTATCAATAGAATGCAAATAACATAGTGTGACTTCCATCTCTCCTTAATTCAGACAAAGACTAAGAGTTGAGCGACCATCCTGTGTGATGGTGGCACATGTCTTTAATCCCAGAACTCAGGATACAGAGACAGTCAGATCTCTGAGTTCAGAACTACAAAAGAAACCTTGTCTCAAAAACAAAACAAATGTTGAGCATCAAACCGCCAAAGGTAGTGGTATATGTCTTTAATCCCAGTACTGGGAAGTGTGCAGAAAATAACTGTGATAGGTATCTCCTCCATTCAAGAAAAATGTGCTCTAAAGGCACGGAAAACTCCATTACTAATACACAGTCTGTTGTTATTCACACATATTGGTAAGGACAAGGTTGTAAAGAAGCCCAATGTGGCTATAAGGATGAAACATCCATCTACACTACAATCTCCATTCTAAAAATGAGATTGTGTTTGCCACAGAACTGTTTTATTTTCTATCAACATGATTGTTATACCCACTTTATTTTCTTGTCAGCGCTAAAAGGGAAGATGAAAATACCAAGGAAAATGTATTATCCTTTTATATCTATGCTATTAATTATTTTGCAAATTCACCTGTCTTCATTTACTAAATATATTTATCATCAGTACAATTGCTTTAGACAGTCAACCCATGTACACAGATGCATTGGGTTATTAAGATCTCCTTTGTCATATATCTGAAGAAGAGTTGGTCTCTGCATGTTCTAGTCATTCCTCAGTGCTACTTAGATATAATGTGGGTAGAAATAAAAGGAGACATTGGCAAAGTCCCAGCAAATACCTTCAAATCCATCACTAATAAGAGCTACGGCCTGCTAGTAATTTAACTTCATATCATTCTCATTAACTTCACATAAAAATAACTAACCCATATGTGTGTGTGTGTGTGCATGTGTGTGTTTATATGTTTATGTGCATATGTGTATATATATATATAGTTTCATTAAAAAGATTTTTTCCTGAAAAACCGCTATACTGATTTCTAAAGTGGCTGTACAAGTTTGCACTCCCACCCACAATGGAGTGTTCCCCTTACTTTGCAGCCTCTCCAGCATAAGCTATCATCAGTGTTTTTATCTTAGCCATTCTGACAGGTGTAAGATGGTATTTCAGGCTGGGCAGTGGTGGCACACTCCTTTAATCTCTGCACTTGGGAGGCAGAGACAGGCAGGTCTCTGTGAGTTCGAAGTCAGTCTGGTCTATAGAGCAAGTTCCAGGAAAGGCTCCAAAGCTACTGAGAAATCCTTTCATGAAAAACAAAGCAAAACAAACAAGCAAGCAAAAAAAGATGGTATCTCAGAGTCTTGTTGATTTTATTTCCCTGATGGAAAAGGATGTTGAGCAATTCCTTAAATATCTTTCAGCCATTTGAGATTCTTTTGTTGAGAATTTTGTTTAGATCTGTACCCCATTTTTAAAATTGTATTATTTGGTATTTTGATGTCTAGTTTCTTGGGCTCTTGATATATTTTAGAGATCAGTCCTCTGTCCTATGTGGGATTAGTGAGGATCTCTCCCCATTCTGTATGCTGCTGTTTTGTCTTATTGACTGTGTCCTTTGACTTACAGAAGTGTTTCAGTTTCAGAAGTCCCATTAAGAAACCTTGCACTAGGGAAATTCCCAGGAATCCACAAGGATGACTCCAGCTAAGACTCTAAGCGACAGTGGAAAGGATGCCTGAACTGATCTTCCCCTGTAACCAGATTGGTGACTGCCTTAATTGTCATCATGGAACCTTCATCCAGCAGCTGAGGGAAGCTGATGCAGAGATCCACAGCTAGCACTCGGCCGAGCTCCCAGAGTTCAGTCAAAGAGAGTAAGGAGCGATAACATGAGCAAAGGGGCCCAGACCATGATGGAGACACCCACAGAAACAGCTGACCTGAGCTAGTGGGAGCTCACTGACTCTGGACTGACAGCCTGGAACCTGCGTAGACCCAAACTAGGCCCTCTGAATGTGGGTGACAGTTGTGTGTCTGGGGCAGTCTGTGAGGCCACTGGCAGTGGGACCAGAATTTATCCCTAGTGTTTGAACTGACTTTTTGGAGACAAGGTATCCCTCCAGGGATACTTTGCTCAGCCTAGATATAGTGGGGAGGGCTTTAATCCTGCCTCAAAGTGATGGGCCAGACTTTGTTAACTCCCTAAGGGAAGCCTTATCCTCTCTGAGGTGTGGATGGGGGCATTGAGGGGGTAAAAGTTGCAGGGAGCAGAAGGAGGGGAATGAGCAGGAACTGGGATTGAGATATAAAATGAGAAAATATTATTTTAAAAAATAAATTAGAAAAGAAAAATAAAATAAATACATATAGTTAAAACAATTTTCTTTCGGTTTTTCAAAACAGGAATTCTCTGTGTAACAGCCCTAGCTGTCTTGGAACTAGGTCTATAGACCAGACTGGCCTCAAACTGACAGAAATCCACTTGCTCCTGCCTCCTGAGTGCTGGATTAAAGGTGTGTACCACCACTGCTCAGCTCGTTTTAAATTTGAACATATCTAAGAAATATATCTTGGCTTGGTCCCAGAAACACATCTTCTGCGCCATCCAAATATGGAGGTGCTCCCTGATGCGCTGCCCACCCACACCATTTTCAACTTACAGGCTTAGACTGGATAGCACATCCTGTGGAGAAATCCATTTTAATGAATACCCATACCCCATCCTACCTACTTTATGACAATATGTTTCTTTTTTTCTCTACACCAAGACCGTTTGTCTGTGTTACTTGCTATATATTGAAAATAGAAGCTTCTCTGATGTGATTCGAGAGCTATAATGATTTCCAGATATACCAATAAGACATTGGTATTTGATTTAATACTGTGTTTGCTAATTTTATGTCAACTTGACACAAGATAGTGTCACTAGAGGACAGGGACAGGGGTAATATCTCCATAAGTTCAGGTTGTAGGCAAGGCTTTACAGCACTTTCTTAATTAGTGATTGATGGGGAGGGCCCAGCTCCTTGTGAGTGGAAGAGTCTCAGGTTCTATATGAAAGCAGGATGAGCAAGCTATGAGGAGAAAAGTCAGTAAGCAGTACCCCTCCAGGGCTGCCTCATTAGTTCCTACCTGCAGGTTTCTGCCCGTTTGAGATAGATGACCTGACATCTTTAATAATGATCAGTGATGTGGAAATATAAGCCAAATAAACACTTTCTTCACCATATTGCTTTTGATCATGGTGTTTCATTGTATCAATAGTCCCTCAAACAAAGACAAATACTGTTTCTCTTTATCAGAGTATAGTGGTGAGCTATTAGTTCTGATAATGGTGCCATATATAGGGTTCAACTTGTGAAGGGGATCTTAAATTAGAGAGTGACTTGTTACTATCATGAATTCACCTTTATTAATCTTTCTCTGGTTGCACTGGTTATAACTTCACCATGCTTCCTTAAAAACTATTTCCATATACATAAAATTTAAATATTTTTAACATTTCTTTGGTTACAGACATCATCTATGAGGCAATATATTTTCATTTATTTTACATCCTGGCTGCAATTTCTCCTCCAAGTCCATCCCCTCTACCTTCCCTCCTCCCCCCACAATCCACTCCTCCTCTGTTTCTATTCAGAAAAGAGCACGTGCCCCATGGATATCAATAAAACATGGCATATCAAGTTGCAGTAAGACTGTGGACATCTGCTTGTACTAAGACTGAGCAAGACAATCCAATATGAGTAGTAGGGTCCCAAAAGACAGCAAACCAGTCAAAACTCCTGCTGTTTGGAGTCTCGCAAGAAGACCAAGCTACACAATTGGCATATACAAGCAGACAGCCTAGATCAGTTCCCTGGTTGTTGGCTCAGTCTCTGTGAGTCCTTATGAGCCTTTGTTGATCCTTTGAGTTTTCTTGTGATGTCTCTGGCCCCTCTGACTCCCACAATCCTTTCTCCCCCTCTTCTGCAGGATCTTGAGTTTAGCCTAATGTCTGACTGTGGGATGGCACCTGTTTTCATCACTTGCTGGATAAATCCTTTCTAAGTACAGTTGGGCTAGGCAACAATCTATGAGTATCACAGAATATCATTACGCATCATTACACTGACATCTTTTTTACATCCAGTCATGTTTGGTTATATCCTTGGTCTCTGTACCACATAGCATCTGGATCTTGGCCATCCGGGCAGTGTCAGGGGTGGGCTCACCCTCGTGGCATGGGTCCAAAGCTAGACCAGTCATTGTTTGTCCACTTCCACAGTCTCTGTGCCACCATTATCCCAGTATATCCCATAAGCAGGAGAAACCATAGGTCAAAGATAATGTGACTGTATTGCTGTCCCAATTATGTACCCTTCATGTAAATTATTAGTTAATATCTTTTATTTGAAATATTTTTCAGTATGTTAGATGGTCTTTTTTATTCCATTTCTACTTATATGGTATTAATTTTAAACACTCACTTTTATAAACAAATATACACTTTAGGTATATAATTTTGAATTCTATAATTTAATTTTTAAAATCTTTGTAATTACAGAGTGTACCGGTGGTCTTGTGTGTGAACTTGACACAAGCTAGAGTTATCAGAGGAAGGAGTCTCAGTTGAGGAAATGCCTCCATGAGATCCAGCTCTAAGTCTTTTTCTCATTAAGCTATCAAAGAAAGAGATCCCAGTCCACAGTGGGTGTGCCATCCCTAGGCTGCTGGTCCTGGGTTCTATTAGGAGGTGGGCTGAATAGTAAGCAGCTCCACTCTGTGGCCTCTTCATCAGCTCCTACCTCCAGGATCCCACCCTGTTTGCACTCCTGTCCTGACTTCCATCAGTGATGAAGAACAATGCTGAAATGTAAGCCCTTTCCTTCCAACTTTGTTTTGATTCATGGTGTTTTGTAGCAGCAATAGAAACCCTAACTAAGATACAGAGGCAAGAAAAGTAGAGATTTCTATGCCATGTACATAAACATAAATGGTCATATGGTCTTTCCATAATGCACCATCAAATAGCAATTAGTTTTAGTTTCTCAACTAAATGTGTGTTATTTTTAAGTATTTCATGAAAAATTAAATACTGTAGATCTGAACATCAGAATATGTATAATATGCATTGTAGAAAGGTGGATCGTGGCATAGTGTCTTGACTCTGTTGATAAATGTGTAGTCTCAGAAGACATTACAAGTACTTTACATCAAAACTCCTTTAAGGACTTGACTACTTCCAAATGCCTTCTCCTGAGAACATTCCAAGTTAGTAGCAATGGCAGATAAGTAGAGATGACAGCAACCAGGTTGTTCATATGGAGAGAAAGTTTAAGTCTATAGAGTCAAGAAATTACTTATGTCAAGGACCAGGGTAGAAGTTTCAGTGAAAGGAAAATTATTAACCAGTAAGAAATTTGGTTGAGAAAATTTTCAGAGTGATCTGATATCACCTGAGAAATGGTGACGGATGAAAAAGTTCATCTGAAATCTATTATAGGAGAGTTTTGCTAGACCTAGTTGCCAAGATTTAGAAGACATTATAGGAGAGTTTTGCTAGACCTAGTTGCGTGATTTAGAAGAAAGCATATGGGGAGATGGGTGATATTGTACCTTTGTTAAAGTTCTTGCCTAGCCTGCACAAAGATTTGAGTTCAATGTTTAACACCGCAAACACGTAAATGGTGCACACTAGTGACCACAGCATTCAGTAGGTAGAGACAGAAAAAGATGCTCAAGGTCATCAACAGCATTCTTCAGGCTAGTGTGAGACTGTTTCAACAGTTATTGCCTGAGTCATAGAGGAGACTGTGGGCTTTTAAACAATATTATTGATTTTTAAAAATATTACAAAGACAATTTTCTGGTTTTTGGAATTGTCTATGTAGTCTTGGCTCTCCTTGAATTTGCTCTGTGAACTGGGTTAGACTTGAACTCAGAGATCTGCCTACCTCTGCCTGGGATTAAGGGTGTGTTGGCACCACAGCCCTGCTTAAGAGAACTTTTGAGGATGGATTAAATACATTTTACATTATGATATGGCTGTGAGAATACAAGAGTCAAGAAGTGGAACATAGTAGGTTGAATGAGATGTTCCTATTAGTCTCAGGTATTCAGACACTTGACCACTAGTTGACAGCTGTTTGGGGAAGACTAGGGGATGTGGTATTGCTGGACAAAAACTATCACTGGAGATAGGCTCTGAGCTGTCTAAAAACTCATGGTATTTCAAGTTAGCTCTCTTTCCCTGTTTTTAGTTTGAGGTGTAAGCTGTTAGCAGCTATTCAAGCCATCTGCTACTTGCTACCTCCTCTCTTCCACAGATGTTGCCTGAATCAACCAGAATGGTTTCTTCTGTAAGTCACATTGGTCAAGGTGTTTTAGCACTGCAAGAGTAATGCAATTAATAACAAAATGAAAGGGAGAGTCTAAGGGGAAGAAAAAATAGGAGGGGAGAGAAGAGGAGAAGAGAAGAGAGGGTACATGACTGGTCTTGGGAAATTCAGTTCTCTATTTTTAGTTTGTAGGTTCAGATAGGTAGATCTGGAAGCAAGTTAACCTCTGAAAATTCTCACTAGTCCCCAAATTTAAGGTTTTATGCAATATTTTCTTTCTACAGTCTCTATGCCTTAAATTCAAAGAGCACAAGGAACTTTTCTTTCATGATTTTGGGTGTATAAATCTGATGCTTTGAGCAGTTAGATATTCTCTTCTTTGACTATTTTTTGGAGGTGAGGGGTGGGTTCTCTATAGCCCTGTCTGTCCTGGAACTCGCTCTGTAGACCAGGCTGGCCTGGATCTGGAGATTCACCTGCTTCTGCCTCCCCAGTGCTGGAATTAAAGACAAGTGCTGCCATTGCCAAGCCTCTTCTGTGATTCTTCACCACATACTATGTTAATAACTCAGAGTGAAAAATCCATAAATGCATTCCATCACAATTATTTCCTCCACAGGTTTTTGCTGTCAGTTATTATGTGGTGACATGAATTTCTCCTATGTGAAGAGAAACTTCACATACTTCTGCACTGTTGCTGCCTAATTTTATCTTAACTTGACACAGGTTAAATTCATCTGAGATAAAGAAATCCAAACTGGGAAAATTCCTCTTAAGATCTGGCTGTAGGCAAGCCTGTAGAGCATTTTCTTAATTAGTGATTGATGGGGGAGAGTCCAGCCCATCTAGAGTGGTGCTTTCCCTGGGATGGTTACCCCAGCTTCTGTATGAAAGCAGGCTGAGAAAGCCAGGAGTAAACAGAACTGTTCTTTGCTCTCTATGGCCTCTGCGTCACTTCCTGCCTCCAGGTTCCTGCCCGGCTTCAGTTCCTGCCCTGACTTCCTTTGCTGGTGAACTGATGTGGAAGTGTAAGCAAAACAAACCCATTTTTCTCAGACTTGCCTGTTGTCATAATATTTTTCATAGCCATAGAAACCTTGACTAAAATGTGCTGTTTTCTTTATTGGCCTCTGATTATAGAAGCATTATTTCATCTAGCACTTCTTGTACCTGTTTGGGAGCCTAGTAAATTTTTTCTTCATCAGCTATACTTCATAGTTCAAGTACTTGTCCTTTATTTATAACTAAATTCTGAGACTGCTGAGTCAGCTCAGGAGTTATCCTACTTGCTGGCAATTTTTCAGAACAGAATCCAATTGCCGTAACCTACAAACAGTTCCACAAGCTGTCCTCAGCCCACACCTTTGTCACAGGTAAGAGCACACACCCAAGCAATCAATAAATGGAAACTTAGAATTATCATTACCGCTTGCCTTCAAGGATTCCTAGGGAGAGAAAGCAGTGCATCTGTCATTCACTTTATGGTGATTCTGCATAGTGAGGATGGCCAGGTAACAACCAGGCCCAAGTCTTCCTTAGCCATCTGATTAAGAGTAAATGCTTAGGAAGACCTAGGTACATCTAGGTGAAAGGACACGTGGGAGATAATGATTCCTTTTGGTACTTCTTTTTGTTACTTTTGTTTGTGTTTTCAGGGGCTATCCCAGCATAATCTCTGATATGTAACGAGTCTATTCAATATCATAGAACTGCTGTGCATGCCTTTCTTTATGAACTGAAAAATCAAGTGTTTATGGGTACAATATCATCCAGTTTAAAATGAACTTCTCAAGTTACATGGAAATTAGTGACTCAAAGTTAAGCACTTAATATATACTTTTCATTTTCCTTTATTCATGTGTATGTTCATGTACATACATGGGGGGTGGCCAGAGAGGCCATAAGGAAACAAAGGAAGTATTGGGTCCCCCAGAGCAGGAGCTATGGATGTTCATGAACCTCTCAATATGGGATGAGGATGCTGGGATCTTAACTCTGATTATTTGATGAATCAGTTAGTGATCTTAACCTCTGTCTCCAGTCCTATGCATACCACCTGGATTTTTGAGACAGATTCTCTCACTGAACCCAACCCTTGCTGATTTGGCTAGCCTAGCCAGTGAGTTCCAAAATTGTGCTGTTTTTTCCTTCCTGTTTCTGGAGTTACAGGTACATGCTGTCTCCAACTGTTTCCCATGGGCTCTGAGGACTCAAACTCCAGTCTGCATGCTCGTCAGGAAAGGAATTTATTGAATGAGCTATCTCCCCAGACCCTGTATTGTTAATATTAATGGAAGTAGTCATTATTTTTTTAAAACTGGCATAAAACAACCAAATTCAGAAAACCCAGAACTCATTCAGAAAACTCATCAATATTCATTCCTGTACAAACTCTTTTTGGATGTTTATCATTATTGTTACTGTCATTATTGTTTTAACATATGTGTGTAGAGTTGTGCTTGAATAGATATGGGTATGCGTCAGCAAACATAGAAAGGCCAGAGGGTACATTTGTTAAATTCATTCTTTTGTCCCCTTACGTGTGTGTTTTGGTGATTAAATTCACTAGAAACACACTTGTTGAACTTTGCTGGTATTGTCAATGTATGTGATTTTGGAATTTACGTGTGGATGGATGTATATATGCATCTGCACACATGTGAAGGCCAGAGGGCAACTGTGAAATTCATTCTTCTCTTCTCTCCCATGTCTTCAGGGAGGGAATGCAGGGTAGCAGGCCTGTGTCACAGCTCTTCTTCCCTGCTAGGGCAGCTTGCTCACCTTTCCCTTAGAAACTCTCATCTTACATCTTCTTTTTCTCTTTTCTTTTGAAGATTATAACATAATTACATCATCTCCTCCTTCACCCGTCTCCCTCCAAAGCCCCTCATATGCCTCTCCTTGCTTTTTTTTCTAATTTGTGACCTCTTTTTCTCCTTGATGGTTGTTAAAATACTATGTGGTATATTGCTCTACTTTCTCCAGAAAAACAGATCTAACATATGCAAATGTGATCAGAGACTTTCTGTGGAGATCAGGGTTGTGCCTGTCTATA
Organism: Bramus lutescens; assembly: GCA_001685075.1. NCBI lineage: Eukaryota > Metazoa > Chordata > Mammalia > Rodentia > Cricetidae > Bramus > Bramus lutescens. The sequence continues at coordinate 159,620 of LOEQ01002309.1, read as the reverse complement.
AGTTACTTACTCCATACCACGTGAAACCATGTCTTTCACACTGTCCCTTCCACTTTAATGAGTACGTTTCACAAAACTGTAGTATGTAAAGGCTGAGGCAATATGTGGCTACATCATGTTTTTACATGTAAACATACTCCCTGTGCATCCTAACTCACAATGCACAGACTGAGAAACAAATTATTCATATAAACAACAATGACCAGCCACAGACTTTAGGTAAATCAAGAGCACATCATATACGTCTAAAAAATCAGGCCTGTGAGAACCAGAATTCTCCACAGTCTCTGAAACTGTACCTGAAGGAATAACTCAAGACTGTGAAATGGCAAAAGCTTGATAATCACAAACCATCTACATGAAAACTGCCACAACTAAAGAATTGCATCTTGTATTAACTTGGTTTCTGTTGCCTAGACAACACACTAACCAAAACCAGCTTGGGGAGGAAACGGTTTATCTGGTTTTTACTTTCTCATTATAGTTCATCTCTGAGGCAGGAACTTGGAAGCAGGATTTAAGGCAGAGACCATGCAACTCTGCTTCCTAGCTTGCTCTTCATGCCTTGTTCAGCTGGCTATCGTACAGAACCCAGGAGGAGCTACCTAGAGGTGGCACAATGCAGTGGCCTGAGTCCTCCCACATCAATCATTGATCAAGAAACAACACCCACAGACTTACCTACAGGTTCATCTGATGCAGTTAACTTTCTCAAGTGAGAGTCCCTCTGCACAGATGACCCAATTTGTGTTAAATTGGAGCAAATTAATCTGCACACCACTGTTCCCTGGATTCCAACCCTCACACTTTCACTTTCTCCTCTCTGTAATATGAAGTCCACTTAAAACTGACTGACTGTAACACAGAGCCAATTTTGTATTTGGTATCTTTGTACCTTAGAGCAGCTCAATACCCACCTTGCAGTTTATGAAGCGTCTTATCTGGTCCCATTTAGGGCTCTTGCTTTCACCTGTAACAGCTCTCTGCCGTCCGTGAAGCCCTTCTGAACCCTGCAGTCTCTTTAACCCTTTCTTCTTTTATGACACTGTCTTTCTTTTTTATTGTTTATTTTGAGCTATATATTTTTCTCCACTCCCCTCCCTTCCTCTCCTCTCCCCTTCTGTACTCCCCCATGTCCCCCATGTTCCCAATTTACTCAGGAGAGCTTGTCTGTTTCTCCTTTCTGTGTAGATCCATGTATTTCTCTCTTAGGATCCTCTTTGTTGTCTAGGTTCTCTAGAATTGTGTAATGTAGGCTCTTTTTTTGGCTTTATTCCTAAAAGCCACTTATCAGTGAGTACATAGTATATTTGTCTTTCTGTGTCTTGGATACCTCACATGGTATTTTTTTCCTAGATCCATTCATTTGTCTGAAAATTCACGATGTCATTTTTTTTACCATTGAGTCATACTCCATTGTATAGTTATATCACATTTTCTTTATCCATTGTTTGGTTGAGGGGCATCTAGGTGGTTTCCAGGTCTTTAACTCTTTCTTATCCATTTCACAGTACCTCTCTCTCTTTCTCTCTCTCTCTGTCTCTCTCTTCTTTCTCTTTCTTTCTCTATCTCACATACACATACATGCATAGTACTGTGTTCAGTTTAGTATGTAATCTAAAAGTTAATATTCATAATCATGATCAGAATAAAAGACAGAATGAAATTGCCTGCTGTTGATAATAGCTATTATTTTATGAAATTCAGATTATTCGTATAAATATGTCCCTCTATATCCATGATGTAGAGTATTTATCTCCTATGCAAATCTCAATATCTCTTGTTTTTAATAAACTGATTCTTAAATACAGAAATTTAAAATAGAAGTAACGACAACATTGGGTGCATTATTAAGGAAACAGAAACCTGAGTTTTGTTTGTTTGTTTGTTTGTTTTTTAGTTTTTTAGTTTTTCAAGACAGGGTTTCTCTGTGTTACAGTCCTAGCTGTCCTGGAACTTGCTCTTGGAGACCAGGCTGGCCTCAAACTCACAGAGATCCACCTGCCTCTTAAGTACTTGGATTAAAGGCATGTGCCACCACTGCCCTCAAGGCAACAGAAACCTAATAGAAGATACAGTTCTTTAGTTGTTACGGTTTTCATGGAGATGGTTTGGAAGGGCTTATCCATCTTGGTTTTCTCAAAGAGCCAACTCCTTGTTTCACTGATTCTTTGTATTGTTCTCTTTGTTTCCATTTTGTTGATTTCAGCCTCGGTTTGATTATTTCTCTACTATTCTTGAGTTCTCTTGCTTCTTTTTGGTTTAGAGCTTCTAGGTGTGCTTTTAAGCTGCCAGTATGAGATTTCTCTGGGTTTTTTATATAGGCACTTAATACTACAAATGTGTCTCATAATTTGGGTACATTGTGCCTTCATTTTCATTCACATTTCTCTGGGGGGATGTAACTATTTGTATGAATGAATGGCCTCAAACTCATGTGCATGGGTCAGCATTAACTAGACATAGGGAGTTGATGAAAAAGGCGATAACGACATTAATGGTGATGGATATGATAACAGAGTGAGATTGTTTGGAGGGTCTTGTATGTGTTGGGGAGTTAATAAGGAATGATATAATAAAAATATATTGTGTGTATACATAAAGCATTCAAAACATTAACAAAAACATTTTAAGCATGACAATATTTAAGTTTATAGTTTATAAGACTTCATCATATAGGATATTGCTAAGTCAAGTTATATTTTCTTCTCTTTTAGTATTGCTTGAAAATGTCCATTTTTCTCACTCCAGTCAGTGATCATGGATTGCAATTTCCCTTCCCATATAGTCCTCGACCTCCAGACATGGATATTGTTAGGCCAATAATATATTTATATTTATTGGGAAAATGGAATGTATACAATTTTAATAGGTTGAAAATTGTCTTGTTTTTGTTTGTTTGCTGTTTGCATATTTGGTGTGGATCCAACTTGCCAAGACATTGAAGTGAATCAGAGAGATTGAGAGATGGTTCAGCTGTTAAGAGCAACTACTGCTCTGCCAGAGTTCAAGAGTTCAAGAGTTTGGTTCCAGGCACCACATCAGGCACCTCACAACTGCTGTAACTCCAGCTTTTGGGGGTATCCAATACCTCTGGGATCCACTGACACCTCTGCACACACATACAGAAAGAGAGAGAGAAATGTACACATATACATAATTAAAAATAATAAATCTAGCCAATTGTAGTGGTAAATGCATTTAATCCCAGCACATAGTGGGCAAAAGATGGTAGATCACTATCCACTAAAAAAAGGCCTGGTCTACACCGTGAATTCCCAGGCCAGCCAGGGCTTCGCTGAAAGACCCTGTCTCAATTTTATCAGGTGATCTTGTCTATTTCCAGTTTCCAGGTGGAGCTCACCAACACCAGCTGGACTGGTAAGGAACCAGCATGGGACCACTGAATGTGGATGACATTTGTATGGCTAAAGCAGACTGCAGGACCACTGGCAGTGGCACCAGGATTTACCCTTATTGCATGTACTGGCTTTTTGGGATCCTATTCTCTTTGGATGTACACCCTACTTAGTCTAGATATAGCAGGGAGAGCCTTGGACCTTCCAGAAAGCAATGTGCCTTACCGTCTCTGAGGATGGGATGGGGGTGGGGTGGGAGGGTGTGTGG
>LOEQ01002309.1:125065-155984 GCA_001685075.1 Bramus lutescens | reverse complement strand
TGGGAGGGTGTGTGGAGGAGATGGGAGGAGGGGAGGGAGTGGGAACTTGGATTGGTATTTTTCAAAAAATCTAATAAATTAAAATAAATTTAAAAAGACCCTGTCTCAATAGTAAGTAAAGAAAGAAGGAAAGAAGAATGCATATCCTGGCAGGTAGTTTTAAAAACATTAGTGTCTTGGCTTGGGTTATCATTGCTATGATCAAGCATGATAAGCACAGCAACTTAGGGAGGAAAAAGTTTATTTGGCTTACACTTTCATATTGCTGTTCATTATTGAAGGAAGTCAGGATGAGAACTCAAACAGAGCAGGAACCTGGAAACAGAAGCTAATACAGAGGTCATTGAGGGGTGCCACTTACTGACTTGTCCCTCGTAGAACTCAGGACATCCATTCTTAGGGATGGTACCACCTGCAACAGGCTGGGCCCATCAATCACTAATTTTGAAAAATGTACTATAGGCTTGCCTGTAGCAGGTTCTTATGGAGGCATTTTCTCAAATGAAATTACCTCCTGTCAGATGATTGTAGCTTCTGTCAAGTTGCCAAAACTACCCAGCACAAAGAGTAAGGAATTTTCCTATTTGAATTTTTATTAAAACTGCAATTATTATTTTCATAGTAACAGTTTCAATTTTCTGAACATATTGTAATCCATATATCAAGTAAAATCTGATTTATTCAGAATGTTTTTAATGCAGCATCTTTTAGTCATCAAAATATCCTCTTCTGCCTGTGTTTCAAGTATCTAGTGTTTTGTACCTCCTCTAGTTTGGGTGACATTTTTTAAGCATCCTTTCTCTACTGTATGTAGAGAGATAACAGTGAATATAATTAAGATTATGTAGTCCATATTGCCCCCAATACCGCCTTGAATTTGTTCTTGGGCAATTTATACAGGGGGTTATAAATGCACTCCATTACAACACTAGCAATAAGAAATCTTAAAGCTCATGGTTGCCTATATTATGATGTCATTAGGTTGAGAAAAGATTCTTGAGCCCCTGCAACCTGGCAAACATGCACACATGTGTGATTGCAGCATTGTGCTGGCTCACTGGTACAGGCTGGGGGTTGGGAGTGTGATGAGGAAGTCAGTGCAGCAGCAGGTTGTGCACAGGGGAGAGAGAGCCAAGATCCCTGTCACATCCACCTGAGGAATGGTCAGCAAGACAATGCAGCAAGCAAGGTCAGCTCTCTCTGGGCCCTGTTGTATCTACCATAGGTGGATAGTATTTTTGAACATTAATTATTGCAAGTCTGTATAGATTAGAACATTGTTGTATAGTTCTAAATTCTTTGGGTCTGAGGAATCAGATCAGAAAGCTATCAGAACAGGACCTGGTTTTCTTTGTCCTTCCCTGTGTTGTATTGGCTACACGGTACCCTTCCCCTTGCTCCCTCAATCTGCCCTGTCCAGTTAGCTCAAGTCTCTTATTGAGTGCACATTTGTATTTAAAATCTGAGGCAGTTATGGTGGATTATCAGTATGTGGGAGAAAAAAATGGCAGTGACAGAACAAAAATGAACAGTTGTGGTAGTATGGGGATGTTACACAAATGTAGCAGTCCAGGAAAGATAAATTCAGTGTGTGCCTGATGCTAAAGGATGTGAGTGGATGAAAGCAGGTGAAAGGTAGCATACAGACAAACATACAGTGGGGCAGGGGTGTCCAACAGACCATAGTGGGGTTTGGACCTGCCAGTTTGCAATGGTTAGAGGAGAAGGCAAGAATAAGTTCTGATGCTACGATAGTTAAAATAAAGGAAAGTAATTTCCAAAGTGGCTGTAAGAAAGAATTGTGGTCAGTGTGTGTGTGTGTGTGTGTGTGTGTGTGNGTGTGTGTGAGAGAGAGAGAGAGAGAGAGAGAGAGAGAGAGAGAGAGAACACATGTGTGTGTATGTTCCACTTGGCTATGAGAAGGGAGTGGATGCACCTGCAGCAGGCCACTGTGTGGGAATGTGGCGTACCTGCCATACACAGGCAAGCCGTCTACACAGAAGTACAGAGTGACAAACATTTTTCTTCTGATCTTGTAAGGTGGTGTAGTTTGAACGTTGCAAACAAGCTTCCTTGTCTTCATTTCTTTTATGTTTATTTTTGTAAAGCTGTCTAGACACAAGCACTGTATTGTTGATTATTTGAGGAGTATTTTGTTTGGATTTGTCGTATACTTTACTCACTCTGATCCCCTCCCTGGATTGGAGTTTATAAGATGTGCGAATGGATGTAACATTTTCTTTCAGGCATCCTCTGACAAATAAGTCCATGGGGGCCATGTCTCCTTTCTTTGTGCCATTGTGTTCTGTTCTTCATTTCAGCGTTGTATTTAGATTTAAGGCTTTAAAATATATGTTGCAAATGCAAGGAAGTGGTGGCCCATCCTAGCAACACTGTTGGCAGAAGCTGTCATTTCTCCAGAGGGGTTATTAACCCAGATGCAGCACAGTAGTGGTGATTGCTCACCACAGCAAAGTCTGAGATGACAGATTGTCATGCCCCCATACCGTTCTACCCCACGTATTGCAATAAGGCACAGAACAGGGCACAATCTGCACCAAGTATTATGCTAACATGGCCAGGGAATGGTGACTACAATGAGTTTGCTCTGGCTACAGCAGCTGCTTCTTGTGCCTGCTTCCTTGCCAGGTCTCAAGGGAAACCGAGTGGAATAATATGGGTTTGCACAAGTTAAAGCAGTGGGGTTAGCAGCAGACCTGTTACCCTGTGGGACATTGAAAGAGTGGAGCTGAACATCAGGGGTTTATGTAGCCTCTGTTTGCATGGTATGGTAGACACTCCGCGTTACCGCTTTTCTGTATTCTAGTAAACTAGAGTAGTAGATTACTGCAGTTTTATTTGAAAAATGGGTGCTGTACACTTCCTCTGGCCGCCACAGAAGCTACTCCCTGTGTCTAAAAAAGCGAGAACATCCAGTGCCTGCTGTGCTGCGTTAGGCAATCTTCACGACTACTAGAGATTTTGATCTTCTTTTTCAAATGTACCCATGTGGTTTTATAGATCCCCCCCCCTTTATTTTCTTGGGTATGATGTTTCTCAATGGTCAATGAGCATTAAGTAAATGCTTCTAAAACTGTTCTTACATTTATGGACTTATTTCTATAGACACGATACTAGCAAGATAAAAACATGTATTTGGTCATATTATGAGCATCTGCATCTATTCAAATATGATACCACTAATTTCATGGATGACTTTAATCCAGGCCCCTGGGAAGCTGAAGCAGGATGATCAAGACTTTGAAGCCTACCCAGGCTACACAGTACTTAAACTTCAACACAGCTGCCTATTAAGACTTTACTTCAAATAAATAGATAAATACTGTAAATGGAACTGAGCAAATTCCCAGTATGTATGAGATAGATGATCTCCAACAAAACAAGAGGCACCCTCCTGAGGAGCTACTGTCAGAACACGTAGAATAGGAAGAACAATTGTTTTTCCAGGTTTCCCAAGCGTCAGGGGATGTGACCGCACCCATACACACACATATGTGCAGCAGTCATCATACTTAATGGCTTATCAAAATAAAAAGGACATGATGATGGATGGACAGTATGGTATGTTGGAGGGGATACATGGGAATCCTAGGGCGTATGATGCTACCTGCGAACATATTTTACTGCATGCTTGTATAATATTCTTTTAAATATTGTTTCATTAATGGTGATAACATTGTTTTATTGTGGTTAAAACTGCTCTTAAACTTATAGTGTTGTACAGCAAACAAATTCAGATTTGGGTGTAAGCTGCATTGCAGGACACAGTGCTGGGTACAATTAAAGAAAGGAAGTCAGTGTGAAGCCAGAAACTGATGAATTTATTTCTTATCTTTGAATATTTATTAGATGGAGTTTTAAATATAATTTTACAAGGATGATCCTGATAAGTTGAATTATATTATAAAGGAAATGCAGCAATGTAGTGGCTTTAAAGAAGCACTTTGAGCAAAAATGTAACTGGGAAATTATGGTTATGCTATTGGTGAAAATCTGTGAGAAACATTAAAAGGTTTCATTTTCCTCTAATCAGTATTTCCAGTGCATTTGACCACAATTGGTTATAATATGAGAAGCCTCTGACAATTAGATGAAAAACAAAATGTTAACAAATCTTTCATTATATATCTTATATATTTATGGGTGTAATCCAATTATTAATTCTGGTGATGATTATATAGCTGTAATAAGTAATAATTGCAATTCTTTTTTGTTTGTTTTTTTCGAGACAGGGTTTCTCTGTAGCTTTGGAGCCTGTCCTGGAACTTGCTCTTGTAGACCAGGCTGGCCTTGAACTCGCAGAGATCCTCCTGCCTCTGCCTCCCAGGTGCTGGGATTAAAGGAGTGCACCACTACCTCCCAGCTGTAATTCATTTCTCTAGTGCTAATTAATTTAACAGTCAAATCTCTACTTTCTTTCTGTTTTATTGCTGATATTTTTATCTAGAGAAAATCAAGTGTTTCTAAGACAAAAATATGTCATGCACTGTAAGCCCTTACAACTGTCCTATTCTTTTGGTCTATAAGGATTTATAAATCCAAGGTAGAGTTGAAAACTTTCATTTGTAATCATATAATATAATATTCTGTTACTAGCTAAGGACTTTCTTCATTGTTGGTAGTTGGTTGTTTTCTCATTGTGATCCCATTTACCTGCATTTTTCTCTTGAATAAGGAAAGGTAAAGGTTCCACTTTAAGAACTCCACTATCAAGGCTTATTTACTTGCCAAAGCCTACCTTCCTAATACCATGGCACTATGGGTTAGTATTATAATATTAAAGGTGGAGGGGTGGCACCCTAAGTCTATGAAAGACATCAGTGATGGATATTTCTTCTCACAGATGTTATCACATTTCCCAACAAATAACTGCATCCTCTAGTTTTCAGCTTCTCTAGAAGAATGATGAACAAATTCAGATCATTTTAAGGAGAGATAACATCTACATTTTCCAGAATTTTTAAAGTATCTCTCATCTATGCATCTATTTATTCATCAATGTAGCTAGCAAGCTATATATCTACAGTCTCTAATTTTAAGTTTTCCTATTTCAGACTATTCTATTTATAGCTTGAGGTAGATATTCCAATTCTGTCATTTTCATAAGGATAATTATTTTACCCAACTTTATGGTATGTTATTGCTTTTTTTGATAACTTTATCTATACCATCTCCCTTATTCTGCCTTTCCCTCCCATTCTTCCAATGATTCCTACTCCCTCTCAGATCATGTCTTCTGTTACTTTTGTCACAATATATATGTTTACAAACACACACACATATATAAATATAACTCTCTGAGTCCACTCAATTGTTCTTATATGTCTAATAGTTCAAATAAGCAACTAGGTGTTCATTCATCACCAAGAAGACTGGTTCTCCCCCTCCCAGAAGTCAACAATTGCTTGTATATATTCACCCAGGGGTTGGGCCTTGTGAGATTTGTCCCATACATGTTGATATATAAATTGGTGTTGTCAATGTTCTGGTATTTCTAAATGATCACACTGTTGAAATTTCATGGTTGAATCTTCCTTGTCATAGAGTTCACAGTCTTACAGCAGATGCTCTGGTTTTGTGACTCAAATTTAAGATACAATATAAAAAGGAGCTGAATAGTTGCTTAAATTGCTAAAATGTTAGCCATGCAAACATGAAGACCTCAGTTCAATCTCCAAAAACAATACAAAACAGCAAGGTAAGATAGGTTGAACCTGTAATCCAGTAGGACACATTGAGACAGCCAGATCTCTGGAGCTAATTTCCAAGCCAGCCTACCCTACTAGGTGAAGTCTAGGCTATCGCATGACCCTAACAAAAAACAAGACAGATAAAACCTGGGAAATAATACCTAATATTGTTTTTAAATCTCCAAAGCCACATATAGATGGGTGCCCAGGCAGATAATAAATATAGATTCTTACATATGTACATACATACACACATAAATGGTAGATTTTGCTATTAAAGAACACATACCTCAAAAAATAGCAGCAGAATGTCAGTATTAACAACTGGTAGTAAGCAAGAAAAAGAAATGAAGCCTATGCACCATCATTTTTCCTTGGTAACTGGCAAGTTACTTCATTAGTGAAATATGTGTTGAAGACATATACTCATTTCTATCTTTAAAATTCTCAGCATAACTTATTTTGGCTTTAATTATTTTTAATTTATTGATAAAATACATGCTAAATTATCCCTACCTTACAAATTGACCCTGCTGGTTCACACCCAATTATCCTGTCTTCACTTTGTTAAATCATGTTCCCTTTTCGTTTATGGGTTTTATAACTGCATTGATTAGAGGTGTTCAAATGTGCCTTGGTTTTTTTTATCATAATAATGTTAGCCTCATAAACAAGTTTTAATAGTGTTCAATGCTCTTCATGATTTTGAGGATTTTGACTATTGCTTAGGTGAATGCCATTACATTGGGTAGAAGTGCGTATGAGTGTAGGAAAGCAAACCTACACACAGTTCTGTGTGTGTAATGAGAGTTCACATAGAGGGAAAACTCACTCATCCTGTTCTCATTAAATCCTTCATGTACCATTATTCTCCTTTAACCGTTTATAGCACTGTGATCTGTCATTCCTCTCTTGAAATCCATTGCTGCTTACTAATTTCTATACCTTTGATTTTTCAAAATGGAAAATACATTTCAGAACATCCAAAACCAGCACCCACAAATATGAGAAAACACATAAAATTTTATCTTTTGGGGTTCCTGTTACCTCTTTCAGAATAATTGTTTTCAGCTCCATTCATTGACCTGTGAGTTTCATATTTTTAATTTATTATGAGCTGATAAACACTATATTATATAAATATACTAAATGTTGTTTATTCATTACTTAAATTATGGATATGTAAACTGTTTTCATATCCCAGCTATTGTGAATATAAAACCAAGAACATGGATGGCAGGTATCTCAGTAGTATGATATAGGTTCTTTTGGTCATATGACCAAGAATGTTATAACTGGATCATATGACAAACCTATTTTTAACTTATTTTATACCTTCTATACTGATTTCCATAGTGAATGCATCAGTTTCTGTTCCTACCAGGGACAGGGAAAAAGGTTAGTTTTAACTTGTATCCTTGAGAGCTAGAAATGTTGAATTTTAAAATATTTTTCAGTAATTTGTATTTCTTTTTTGAGAATTTAGTTTACTGGCCTAACTTTTAAAACTCTACAGTTTTTTAGAATAATTCAATTATATTTCTCCATTCTTTTTCCTCCTCCCAAGCCCTTCTATATGACTACCCTTCTGATCGCTTTCACCACCAACAATTGTTAGAGGTGCATTTTGTGTGTGTGTGTGTGTGTGTGTATGTGTGCGTGCATGTGTACTTATGCAAGCATAGCCCACTTTTTAATTGTATTGTTTTTTTGTTGTTGTTGATGATGTTTGTTGTTTGAGGGCTTTTGTTTGTTTATTTTTTGCTTGTATTGCTTTGCTTTGTTTTATTTTCAAGATAGGGTCACTCTGTGAAGCCCTAGCTGTTCTGGAACTCATTCTGTAGACAAGGCTGGTCTCGAACTCAGAGATATACTTACCTCTGCCCACCCCCAAGTTCTGGGATTAAAGGCATGTACTACCACCAACTGGATGATTTATTTTCCTTAATGTTTGTTTTAGAACTGTTTTGTCTATTTTAAAAACTATCAGATGTATACCTCATAAAGATTATTTTTTCTAATCCAGAGGCTGTCTCTTCAATTGAATGATGGTGTCCTTTGCTATACAGAAACTTTTTGAGTTTTATTTATTAATGCCTATAATATAATTGTTCTGTTCAGAAAGTCATTTCCTGTGTCAATGAGTTTAAGGATATCCCCTGCTTTCTCCTCTATTATATTCAGGGCATTAGGTCTTAAATTTCAGTCCTCAATCCATATGTAGTTGAATTTGTGCAACATGAGAGATAAAGATTTAACGTTACCCTTATAAATGTAGCTGTGCATTTAATCAGCCCCATTTATTGAAAACCTTACAATTTGTGAACAATAAGATTATTATGTTTGTGTGGGCTTATATGTGAGTTCTCAATTTAATTCCATTGATCTGTGTGTTTGGGGGGTTTTATTAATTAATTAATTTCCCCCAGCCTAGCTACAGTTTCCTGTTTCTACCTTCTCTCCTCTCATTTCCTAGCCCCAGCCTCTCCTACCCACCTATCCAGTACTTCTCCTTCCTCTTCAGAAAAGTTCAGGCCTCCCATGCGTATCAGTCAGTCACAGCATATCAAGTTGCTGTAAGACTAAGCACCTCCCCTCATATTAAACCTGGACCAGGCAACCCAGTAAGAGGAAAGGGTCCCAAAAGCAGGAAACAGAGTCAGAACTTGCTCCCTCTGCCAGGAGTCACAAACAAAGACCAAAGTACACAGCTGTAACATACGTGCAGGTCAGTCCCATGTAGGCACCCTGCTTTTCAACTACGTCTTCCTGAGTCCCTATGAGCCCAGGTTATTTGATTCTGCGGGTTTTCTTGTGATGTCCTTGACTACTCTACCTTGTATGATCCTTTCTCCCTCTCTTCCACAGGATTCTCCAAGGTCTGTCTAATGTTTGGATCTGGGTCTCTGCATCTGTATCTATCAGCTGCTGAGTGAAGCTTTTCTGGTAATGACTGGGCTGGGCAACAACTTCTTGCTAATTAGGGGTAATGATAATCTTATGGGTACATAAAGAAAATTTAGGATTATGGTCAAGTTCTGACTGGTGTATCCTGGGAGGATACACTGCTTACAAGGATAGGGGCTTGGGAATTAGAAAAAAAAGTAAACAGAACAAAATTGTGAGGGAAAATAATAAAACAGAGTTTAAGAGAGTATCATTAGGAACTATTTCATTTACTTTTTTAACCAGTCAAGTTGGTTCAATTCTAGGTCTTTTGGTTTTTATGCCAATACCATGTTGTTTTTATTACTTTATCTCTATGGTATAACTTGAAATATAGGATGGTAGATATTTCTTGCTGTATCATTCAGGATTTTTTTTTGCTACAGCAAGTCTTTTGTATTTCTACACAAATTTACTTTGTATTTCTACACAAATTTACAATTTCTGTTGTTCAAATTATGTGAAGGTTTTTGTTGGGATTTTGATGGGGTTTACATTGACACTGAATCAGTTAGTTGCTTTTGGTAGGATGGCCAATTTTATAAATAATAACCCTGCTAATCAATAACCATGGAAGGCATATTGGGTTCTGGTTTCTTCTTAAATTTACTTTTCCAGTTTATTTGATTTTTGCTTTAGCCTTTAAATATGTATGTGTACATACATATTTTATGAGTTCTTTCTCAGCATGTTTACTGTGTAAAAAACCTACTTATTTTTGTTTGTTAATTTTTGATCCTGCCCTGTTTCTGAATGTACTTGTCAGCAGTGAAAGGTATTTGGTGATATATTTAGAAATTTTTGTGTATAATTAATTATATCATATTCAAGTAATGATACTTTGACTTTATCCTTCGGTATTTCTATTGCCTTTATCTCCTTCCCTTCTCTTATTGCACTAGTTAAGACTCGTATGTAGACAGAAGCTTCTGTCCTGCCTGTTTCTGACAGTCATTCAGTCTGAACAAAATACACAGAGGTTTATATTAATTGTAAACTGGTTGGCCTATTAGCTCAGCCCTATTATTAACTAGCACTTACAACTTAAATTAACCCATAACTCTTGTCTATGTCAGTCACAAGGCTTGTACCTTTTATCAGTGAGGCATTTTCATCTGCTTCCTCTGCGCCTGAATGGTGACTGCAGACTGCAGACTGAACCTTCCCTCTTCCCAGAATTCTCCTAGTGTGGTTGCCTTGCCTATACTTCCTGCCTGACCATTGGTCAATCAATATTTATTAAACCAATACAAGTGGCAAATCTTTACAGTGTACAAAAGCATTATCTCACAGTACTTCTTTTTTTTCTTTTCAAAATAAGAACTCTGAATCTAATCTCCTTTGTTTAGTTTTTCCTTTATCCATAACAACTTGTAATCAACACTCTAAACAAAGGCCAACATCCATAATCCGTTTTGGGGGAATGTTGGTGTAGTTTTCTAGGCTAGTTCCTGCTAATTAGGGGTAATGATAATCTTATGGGTACATAAAGAAAATTTAGGATTATAGTCAAGTTCTGACTGGTGTATTCTGGGAGGATACACTGCTTACCAGGATAGGGGCTTGGGAATTAGAAAAAAAAAGTAAACAGAACAAAATTGTGAGGGAAAATAATAAAACAGAAACATAGTATAGTATCAGGAGGGAGCTCCAGTTAATACTGAAAATCATCCATGCTTAATTTCCATTTGCTTAAATACCCCAACCCCAAAAGGTAGGAGTAAGATTTAAAAAAAAACTGCATTAAAATGATACAAAGAAATGAAAAGACCATTTGAAGTATTATGGGCTACATTCTTAATTAAATATCCTGTTACAAAAACAATACAAGTAAGGCTCATACCCTAGAACAAAGCATTCTGTAGGCAAACCACTCCTAGGTTTGAATCCATAGTTGTCTCTCTAAGGGAGTGGAACCTAGTTGAATTCTTTGACTATTTTGATGTAAAAATAGACCTATTTCTTAATACCCGAAATACCAGGTCTGGACATTAGCCACATCTGTTGACAACAGTCTTGAGAGAAAAAATTCTGTGATCTAAATCAGGGTGGCATGAAGCCTTGATCTTTGTTTGACGTAGAAACAGACTTACTTCTTAATACCTGAAATACCAGGTCTGGATATTAGCCACACCTATTCTTTGAACTGTTGACAATAACAGAAGTAAGTTCCAACTCTTTGACCTTTAGTCAAGGTAGAATGGAACCATACCTATGGGCCCTGTCACTAGCTTCCATCTCTGAGAACTGGGATTAAAGGCCTGTACCACCAAGCCGGAATCTAACCTCTTTATTTTTTTACTCATTGGACGCTTAGCTGGGAGGGGTCATATCCTGAGGTCACCATTCCCTTTATTCTATTTAGCATCAAGATTTTCTTTGAATGATCTCCTGGTGCTTTTTTTCTCCTCAAACTGTACATTTTGTATTGTTTTCTTACTCAGCTTCCTTCTTTTCATTATATATCTACATAGTACTGGCTAATAATAACCAAGTAACACAGCATATGAACATATAAAATTGTAGCATGTAATGTCCAGTAATAGATAAGAAAATCCAGTCTCCCCAATCTCCATTTCTGTATAAACCTCACTTATTATAGTTAGAACTCAATTGGAAGTTTATAGGTTCTGAAGTAGCTTCTTCATGACTATTTAATTGGTAACCCTTCCCCTGGTACCTTATTTCTCTATCCCTAACACTCCGCTATTTGTTTGAATTCTTCTGCCTACAGGATTCCCCTCTCTACATTCATTTCACAAACATAATACTATCACTTCTCTCTGAATGCATCCATGTCTGCCAGTGACTAATTTCTAGTCTCCTATTTTTCTCATAGACTCCGTATTAAGCACAATAAACATAATGCTTATATATATATATAACATAATATTTCTAGAACTGCCATGCAAGAGAAAGCATGCAGTATATGTTTTTGGGGGAAGTGGGTGACCTCACATAGTATCTTGCTCCATTTCCATGCATTGCCCTGTAAATTTCATGATTTTATTTTCTTTGTAGCTGACATATTCTGTTGTGTAATTATACCTGACTTAGCTAGGGTTTCTATTACTACGGAGAGACACAACAACCATAGCTACTCACATAACAAAAAGCTTTTAATTCAGACCGGCTTATAATTCAGAGTTTTAGTCCATTATCATCATGGTGGGAAGCATGGAAGCACATGTGCAGATAGGTGCTGGCGAGGTGGCTGAGAGTTCTACAGACAGATCAGCAGGCAGAAGGAAGTAATTGTGACATTGGGCCTGACTTGAGCATCTGAAACCTCAAAACCCACCCCTAGGGACACCCTTCTTCCAATAAACAACAAGGCTGCAGCTACTGCAAAGCCACACCTCTTAATAGTGTGCCCTATGATCCTATGGGGGCCATTTTCATTCAGACCATCACATTCCACTCCCTGGTGCCCACAGGCTTGTAAATATATCATAATTCAAAACTGCATTTAGTCCAACTTCACAAGTCTCCATAGTAGTGCACCCCTTTGATATCAGCACATGGGAGGCATAGGGAAAAAGATCTCCAAATTTGAAGCCATTCTGGATTACAGAAAGAGCTTCAGAACACCCAGAGCTATACAGAGAAATACTGTCTCAAGAAGCAAGCAAACAAACAAAATAGTCCCCCATAGTCTTTGTTTTAAAGTGCTGTTTCTTTTGAGACTTGTGGCAATCTCTAAATTGTAAGTCCCTATAAAATCAAAATTTTAAAAAAGCAGATGACTTACTTCCCACATCCAATGCCACAGGATAATCATTACTGTTCTAAAAGGAAAGAAAGGGAAAATTGTGAGGAAATACTGGACCAAAACAAGACTGAAAACAAGACAGAAAACTCCAAATTCTGCATCTCTGTGTCTGATGTCAAAGTGCCCTTAAGATCTCAAACCCATTTTGGTTTTGTTGGGATGATTCTTTCTTGAGCTGATTCCATTCCCTGTTTGTCACTCTCCTTAGCAGGTATCCCACAGCTTTGACATCTCCAACATTTTGGGGTCTCTAAGGCAATCCAGACTTCACCATCACAGCTTCACAAATTGACCACTCTAGGTCTCCATGCAGGGAGCCCCCTGAAACACATCTGGTCTTAGTGGCTTTCCTTAGCCATGAAAGTAGATTCCATACGTCCTTTCTTTTGTCCTTGACTCTAAAACTAGCACCATGTGGTTAAAGCTGCCAAGTTCTACTGTTTGCTGGGTATGGAACCTAGCCCCCTAATCCAATTACCTATTCACCGTCTTTTTGGGTTTTGATTGCTTCTTTCACTGCCTAAAATTGACTGTGTTGGAACTTGCTCAGTAGACCAGGCTGGCCTTGAACTCAGATTTCCACTTGCTTTTGTCTTTGAGTGCTAGGATTAATGGTGTGTGTAATTATTCAGCCACAAATAAGGTTACACTTCAGGGTTTCTAGAGCCATGCACGTGCAAACAAGCACTCAGGCAGAAGTGCCCGAATGTTAGAGGGCCTGCGTGACCCACGTTCGCACCACATATGACTCAACTAAGCCCTTGCATGCATGCATGAGCCCTGTCATCCGTCTATGACATAGTCATGCCAACCCCCTATGTGTATGTGCTAGGCAACTCTTAAAAGCTGGACGTGTCATCATTCTCTCTCTTTCTCTCTGTGCACACTGAATCGCCAGGCCTGTACAAGTCCCCTCTAAATTCCTAAGCATGTTTGTTGCATGTTTTGTGACTGCTTCTCACTCATGCCAGGTAATTTCAGTGTGTACCACCACGCCTCTGTCTATCTAACCTTATAATTCCTTTCTGTCAGGAACCTGCTATGACAAAACCCATGTGTTTCAGGGTAGGGGCATGAGGATTAGAAATGTTAGGTAGGAGGAACAGAGATAAGAAAGAAACACAGAGACACAAGAAAGTAATGGGAGGGCAATTTAGCAAATACTGAATTCTTGAGTTTTGACTTCATGAGTTCACCTGTGTTTATTTTCCCTACTTTTATATCCCAACACAAAAGGGGGAAAGAAGGCAAAAGATTGTTTTAACATGGTGCAAGACAACCAGAACAGTTACTTGCACCAATACTTGAGACAAAAAGCAACTATAACCTGAATTAAGCATTCCATTGTTTAGGCAGTAAACACACCCTAGACCAAGTATCTTGAAGGCAGTCACTCCCTAGGTCAAATCTCCTATTTCAAAAGAAGGAGCAGAAATATGTTTGAACTCTCTGATATTTGGTCAAGGAGGAGTGGATCTACCCCTATGGGTCATCTTAATGTCTAACACACCAAGTAACTACACGCTAGGTCAGGGTGTGTAGCAATCCTTGTCAACAACTTTGAGCAAGCAAAATAAATTCAAGTTCTCTGACCTTCAGATGTGGCTCCTGCAGTTGGGTCTTCACACCTTTTCACTGGTTGGACATTTAGCTAAGCAGGGTCTTGCCCTGAGGTTAACACTCCCTTTATTCTATTTAGCATCAGACTTGACTTTAAATGATTTCCTGATACTCCCTTTCTCCTCAAACTATATATTTTGTATTTTTTTTCTTACTCAGCTTTGTTTTTATTATATATCTACCTAATAGTGGTCAATAATAACCAAGTAGCACAATCAATACTAGGTAGTTTTGAAATATCCTCTGCCATTGCTGTTAATCTATAACTCTTCGGTTTAGTCTCAGGTAGAAATTTTTGTGTAAGGGCAGAAAATATCTATGCTCTTCCCCAAAATACCACAAGAATGGTCGTTAGGTCACATATTACTATTCTTCTCCTCTGAGACCTCTTGATCTGGGTCCTCACAGTTAAAATAACCTTCAGCACCACAGTCTTCCATGCTCCTATTAGTATGGCCCATGATGCTGTGCTAAAAGTATTCTACTGCTTTCCTAACCCAAAGTGCCAAAGTCCATATTCCCCCAAGGAAAGTCAAAAACAAGGCCGGGCCTATCATAGCAATACTGCAGTCCCTGGTACCAACTTCTGTCTTAGTTGGCATTTCTATTGCTGTGGGGAGGTACCAGGATGTGGCAGCTGTTATAAAGGAAAGCATGTAATTGGAGCAGACCTATAGTTCAGAGGTTTAATCTATGATCTTCATGGTGGGGAGCATGGCGACATACAGGTAGACATGGTGCTGGAGAAAGACATGGTTCAGCAGGAAGCAGGATCAAAAAGTGACACTGGGTATGACTTGGTCATCTGAAACCTCAAAGCCCGCCCCCAGATACACACTTTTTCCAACAAAGCCACACCTACTCTAGCAAGGTAACACCTCCTTATAATGGAACTCCCTATGAGTCCAAGGGCACCATTTTCATCCAAACAACCAAATACATATTTTTTAAATAAATACTTCAGAAATTATTTTTGTCAATTATTGGTGTGTATGCATGTGCATATTCTGTGCATTTGCAGGCTTTGAGTACCCATGTGATGTCATAGGACAGTATTCAGTTTGTTCTCTCTTTCTACTATGTATTCTAGAAATTGTTCATTAACCCCATTTAGCCATCTTTCAGGCAACGGGGAGGGGAGAAAGACAGAGAAAAAAGGTAGAAACAGAGAAAAGGAGACCTTATTTTTATATTCAAATTATGCATATTTTTGAGTCCTCTGTGGTATAGTATATTTGTACAATCGATTGCTATCTTAGCAGGGTTGTTAGCATTATAACTTTTGAAACAGTCATCTCTTTGTTTTGGTGAATTCCAGTGTTCTACCATGGTGGCTGATGTAGGAAGCTGAAAGCTGGTAGCTTTACATTCAAGTAGAAAGCAGAGAGGATAGAGGAAACGCTGTTAGCAGGGAGAGCGCATTGGCACCCACACAAAGTTTTTCATCACAAAACTCATTCTTTGGGTACTACTTCCTCCAGCAAGGCTACAGAGTCACCACCTGGGAATCTAGTGTTCAAATACTACTGGAATCTCTGGGGAAATGTCCTCATTCAAAGCATGGCACCTGCTCTCTAGCCTGCCAGTTGCACAGTTCTCATGGGCTCTGGGTGGTTCCATTAATCAAATGGACTGCTAAAAGTCCTATGGCTGGGCAGATAACATCAGCCCTCAGTTGTCTTGTCATGGAACAAAATATGCACTGCATACTTGAGGTGATATATACTTAATAGGAGAAACTTAATCTTTAAAAATAGTTTTTGAAGGGTCTTATTATATAGCCTTTGTTGACCTAGAAGTCACTGTTTAGAGCAGGCTTTAAGTCAAAAACTAAATAAATAAATCGTCCTCTTTCCCCACCATCTGGGATTAAAGGCATGTGCTACCGTACCCAGCCTCAAACTTAATCTTTACCATCTGCATCATTTGACATTTATGTTTTCTATAAGCTGCCTCCTGGGTTATAAAATCTTCCAGAACCTCACTAATACAGCCTATGGCTTTTTGGTGACATTTTCTCTAGGCATTCAAAGCTCAGTACATATCTCACCACATTTGCCTATGAGTGAACTCAGACAAGCACTTTGTCTTCTTGGTCCAGTCCATGCGGCCTGTTAGCCTTGGTACTTTGTGGACCAAGTTCCCATGTTAGTCTAAACCCTTTCAACCTAATCCCATATATCTGCAATCCACTTAATAAATTTTGTACTTCCTCCGCTGTTTTATAATCTCTGATAATCCCTGGGACATTGATTACCACCTCCAGTATGCTTAGTTACTGCAGTAATGACTGAACTTTTTCTGTTGTGGTTACTACCTGATGCTGATGGGTTCCCCATACCACAACAATCAAGTGTATCCCATGACTCCTATGAGGGAGAGACTCATTTGCCCCTAGTTATGTAGTAGCTTGTATCTCAAAGAGGGATAGTTAGTATTGTTATGCTCAGTCCATGGGGACCCCAAAAGTCCACCAGGAAGACCCACTCATCAAAATCAAAAGCAAGGTTTATTATGTGCACAACTGGTTACAAGCCAGCAGGGACCTTGAGAGGAGGTACCCTGCCCTTCTAGAGGACATTACTTAAATGCGAAACCCAGAAAAGTTACATTAGAAGTGTGGGGTGATGGTTCAAGCCTGATTGGCTTGCGTCTAGGGACTTTTCACAAATTTTGTTTTTGAACCTCTTGTGGCATTTGTCAAGTTTTCTTATCAGCTGACCTTCAGGTGGAGACTTTCTGCACTTTCCAGACAGCTACCCTGTTTCCTTTGCCCCTAGCCATTTCTGAGGACTGGAATGTTTTATGGGAAATAGCTTACACAAGACACAAGATGGAGGCTGAGGACAAAATGGAGGAGCTTTGATTCTTCAAGGATATCACCTGGTGAATGACCGTATCCACACTACATCACCTGTCAGGTTTTAAGGAACTCTTGCATTGCTTTTCTAGATGTCTAGGGGTCCTCCCCTTTAGAACATGGCAGTAAACAACTTCAATGTCATCACTTCAAAGGCACCACCAGGTGGATTTCTGAGTTAAAGTTCAGCCTGTTCTGCGTAGCAAATTCCAGACCAGACAGAGCTACCTAGTAACTCCCTGTCTCAACATAGCAACAACCAACATAGCAACAGACACAACAACACATCTTCCCCAGCAAAAACAATTCTGATGCTGAATTGTCACTAATTATTTTAGTTTCCAATAATAGGCCACTATGAAGGGTCCCGGCTATATAATGAATAAATGATATGTTTTCAGTGAATTTATAAAAGCAGTTGAATCTGGGTAGAACCTTTTGTCATTCCTAATTCACTTTTTCCTTCACTGATTCAATGCATCATTTACCAGGAAAATAAAAAGTAGGAGGTGGGGAAACAAAGAAGTCTAATAAAGTCCAAGAAAAGTAACAACAGTTGCTATATTGGAAAAAACTAATTTTCCTTTGCAACTGGATGCCAGTCACAGATAGCTTCTTGATGAAGGGTGGGAACCATTTTCCACTTCCCCTTCTAAGCACTGGGACCCCATCTGGCTCAAACCTGTGCAGGTTTATGGATAGATTAACCACAGTTCAGGCTCTGCCACTTGACCAAGAATAAGGTAGTCAACACAAAACCTAATCCCTGGTATTTTTGTCGACATTTGTGTCATATTTTTTTGTTTGGGCAGTTTTTTGTCTTTTTGGTCTTTGCTTATTTATTTTGGTTATAATTTTGGGGGTTTTATGCTATGTATATTTCTTATGGCTTTTTCCATTGTTTTTTTTTAATTTTGCTTGTCTGTTTTCTAGAGAGAGGGAGGAAAGAGAAGAAATGGCATAGAGTAGAGAAATGGGGAGGATCTGGGAGGAATTGGGGGAGGAGAATGTGTGATCAGAATATACAGTAAGAATACAATTCTTTTCTATAAAGAAAAGAAGGGACCAGAGGCTCAATATTTAGGAGCAGTGACTGCTCTTTCACAGGACCTAGATTTACTTTGCAGCGCCCACATGGAAGCTCACAATTGTCTACAACTCAAGTCATGGCATCTAGCACCTCCTAAGGCCTCTGGGGCATCAGGCCAGTATATGGTGCGAAAGCAAACACTCATAAATAAATAAAATAATGAGAGAGACCCCAGAAAGTTTTCTCTGAGTAGAAACTCTTTTTGATCTAATGTAAAGATGCTGAGTCAGGCCATCAAATTGTCCTCTAGGAAGGAGACAATTGAACTCCAATCTCAGGATTCTTAAATTCCAAACAACAATTAGAGAAAAGGAACCATGGATTTGAAAAAGAAAAGGAGGTACATGGGAGGTCTTAAGAAGGAGGAAATGGAAAATGATGTAGTTTCATTATAATCTCAATAAAGAATATGAGGGGGTAAAATAAATGCCTCACAATACTTTTGGGGAGTCTCTGGCCAGTGTAACCACAGCAATACCTAGCACCCAACAAAACTGTGGCTGAAGTTGTATGAGAGTGTTGGTAAGATCAAAAGCAAGGCTCAGAAAAGGTTTTGAAAAAGGAGGGCGGTCCATGACAAAAACTACAGCCGGATTCTTTAAAATATCTATTTCAAAGCTAAAATATGAGGCAAAAATGTCGAGGAGAAGTTCAGGTCATGATTCTCTATAAAGAAATAGGAAGAATGTCCTAAGTTCAAATTTCCTGTCAGGTCGTATTTATTGAAGGTGTTAAAGAGGTATATCAATCCTGTAACTTGAATTATTTCATAGACAGAAACAGATACACTAGCATGTGGACAAATACACAGTTCATGTTTGACTACAAAACTGATTTAACTGATGTGTGCTATGGCATTTATCACTGACTAATTGTTAGGGTTTATGCTCTCTGAGAATGCATCTCTTCTCTTTGGTAGCATTATATCTTGCAGTTTGAATGAGATAAAAGATGGAATTAAAAGATGAACTATCCTTTTAGAAAAAAATGCTTTACAATCTGATATTCCGAACTGTATTCACCTCCCCTCCTTCTGGCCCTCTGGATGCTGCCTATTTCAGGGTCAGTCCTCACCTAATTAATATGTATTTTAAATAAATAAAATATTCCAAGATAAATTGGACCTAAATGTGCAACTTTCCAAGTCCATAATAAAGCAGCTTTGTAGAGTATTAAGCACGGGTTGTCTTTTCCTTTTCAGAGAACTTCAGTGTATAGGATTAAAATAATGGGTTTTTTTCCATGGAACAATATTTTCTCATTTTTGTACCCCAGTACAGTCTGGAACTCACAATTTCAACTTCAGCTTGGCTGTTTTTTCATGGTCTGCATTGCAGAGGAATGCTGCTATGCCTAGCACTTTTGCTTACTTATAATATCATGCTGAATATCTTTTTAACACAAAAACACTTACATCGTACTCAATATGTCCAGTAAATACTGGCTTAATAGAAATAGTTTAATAATAGAAATGGTTTCTTGTTCCAGATTCCCCAAGGCTTTTCATAATTCGTCAGTTGAGATATTTCACATAGCCTTGCTTGCTGTCCTTAAACGTGTCTGTGAAGCTTTGCCATGAGTCCTCACAAAAACTCTTTACCTTTTCTTATTATTTATGTTTCTGTTCAAATTTCTTTAAACGGATACACAAAAACATAAAATATACATTGTTATTAAGTAATAGCAATGAGAAATTGTAGGAGGACAGAAAACAATGGAAGAAACTCTGAATTCAGCATGGAAAGCGGGACTTTCGGACAAGAATTAGGAGAAATCAATAATGTAAAAAGATGGGAATTCTAGCTGAATCGGCTTGGATTTTTGTTGAAGCCTCCTAAACACTAAAGCTAAGCTGATCATGTTGCTACTAAAGGATTTAAGTTAAAACCCTACCCCTGGCAGCCTCTAGAAGTTAGACTAGGCCACAGGTCCCTAAAATTCGAATTTCAGACAAGTAACACTTCAAAACAGAGAAAGATTTGTTCAGTTTGAACACATTGGGAAGAAGAACAAATAAAGGAAACTATTTCCCCTTCTGTCCTTTCTTCAGGGTACTGACATGAGGTTTAGGTTTAAATAAAGGGTGAGAAGTCCAGGTAATTAAGAAGTCCTGCTCCAGGTGTGTTCTCCCTCATCCCTGAGCCATCATCGTCTGGTTCCAGTCTGTCCTGCAAGGCATTTCAATAAGATGTGTGAACTGTGAATGTTCTTACCAGGAAACAAATTCTTGCTCTGGCTGGCATCATGGCTGCACCATTTCTCTTCCCCCAGTTTAGGATTCTCAGGGAGATTTTAATGACTTGGAGATCAGTGTTTGAATAATCTGATAGCCATTTGTATTTTTAGGATCATTCCTCTCCTGATAGTGTGATGCAGTCTAAGACCTGGATCCAGGCACAAGGAGGAAGCAGAGAGACCTGATGGTTAAACTGTGGAGTAGAGGAGGACAAGAAGTTGTAAGGTTGGGGATTCCTGATAGGTAGGAAGCAGAGGAGCCACTTGTTGGTTACCGGCGCCCAGAACTGAAATAACGACACAGAAACCGTATTAATTAAATCACTGCTTGGCCCATTAGCTCTAACTTCTTATTGGCTAACTCTTACATCACAATTTAACCCATTTCTATTAATCTGTGTATCAGCACTAGGTCGTGGCCTACCAGCAAAGTTTTAGTATGTCTGTCTCCAGCGGCTTCATGGTGTCTCTCTGACTCTACCTTCCTTCTCCCAGCATTCAGTCCAGCTTTCCTTGCCTACCTAGAGTTCGGCCTTGCTATAAGTCCAAAGCAGTTATTTATTCATTAATGATAATCACAGCACACAGAGGGGACTCCCACGTCACTGAAGTTTACTCACAGAGTCATTATTTTCATAATGAAGTATAGGTGTCAGCCTAAAAACTGATTAAAAATTTTGGCTTTGTGTGTTTCAAATCCATGTAAAGGAATGGAACAGCATCAAAGTACTTAGGCACTTTTTCATGTCAGATAATGTTCTGAAATAGAAGATATATGTGTTCTGTTTTATTTTTAAGACAACAATTTCTGTTGGACTATAAACACAATACTCTGCCTATAGAAGCACTGTTCCTTACCATCCTACTGGGATAAACATTATCTTATCTATTCTTTTTGTTTACTAATGGCCAATGGATCAAGTCCTGCCCACCTCATTTGTTTTTATTTCATAATAAAACTCAACTGAAACACAGCCACAACCATCCATTCATGTACTGTCTAAAACTGTTTTTATGCTACATTGGCACAGTCCAATCAATTGTGGCCAGAGAGTATGACTATCAACAAGGTCGTAATTAAATGCCCTCTGGCCTTCAAACTATGCATTGTTCAATCTTGGGATAAAGCTTTATTTAATATGCTAACTAGAATAACATCAATCTTTGGAAAAGGGTGTGGAGCATCTGAGTATATAAACAGCATATCTCTTAGCAAAGATTGGTCTTTCACGAGCTTCTCAGTGTTTTGTATGCTTTTGACTCCCCTTTGCATCCATAAATCAAAGATGACATTGATAGCAAAGGTGATTGAACAGATGATAGGCAGATAAAAAGAAAAGAAAAAATAACAGGGATGGGTGGGAATAAGGGTTCCAGAATAAAATATGTTTCCTAGGGTACAGAGCAGTTTGGGGTTGTACCAGCAATAGTAAGAACAGAAAGTGAGGAGAATCGACCCACTAGGCTGGAGCTGCCTCCTCCAATTGGTGAAAGCTTCTTTCTTGTATGTGTTGATGACTTTTCCATTTCTGTTGTTACAGATGTCACTGTTCCCAGGGCAGCTGGGTGGCCAGAGGGTTGTAATTTGAAAGATGAGGGAAGAGAAAGGGCAGGGAGAAGAAGGGAACTATGCACTGAACTCTTCTTTCAACACTCAGATTAGAACTTCAGGACTTTGTGAGGAGCCCTCTGTGCACTTTATTGGTTTTCTTTTCTAGGCTTTCACAAGAAATGAAAATGAATCACCAATTCAGCAGTGTTGAAAAACACAACATTCTTATTTGCTCTCCTTCATCTTCTAAGAATTGTCTGTTTGTTTCATTAACCCGTTTGTTGATTCGGCTCATTGATTTCTTGACACTTAAGATTTTTAAGATTATTTATATATTATCAATATTATTCTGTTTTCAGATGTTTGCTTAGCAAAAATTTACTCCCATTCTGTTGACTGCCTTTTTCTTCAGTGGTTTCTTTGCTGTAATTACCTTTGTAATTTCACCTAATCTCACTTAGAAATTCTTGGCAACAAGAGGCTTCTTCACAGAATCTTTGTTCTATTCCAGCATCATAAAGTGTTTCTTCTAGTTTTCTTCTAACAGTTGTGTTAACAGAGCTCCAGGTACTCCATTGCAACACTCTTTGATTTATTTGAAATTGACTTTTTACAAAGAGACGGTGACAGGGTTTCATCTCCATGTAGTTGTCCATGGGCTCTTTACTTCAGTGTCTGTTTTGGTCATCCCTGTCAAAATCTCAAGGTGCTGAGGCTGAAAGGAATTATACTCAAGTTCTGTATTCTAGTACATTGATGTATTTTGTTTTGCTTTGTTTTGTTTTGAGACAGGGCTTCTCTGTGTTGCTCGGTCTGTCCTGAAACTTGCTCTGTAGATCAGGAAGGCCTCAACTCAGGGATCTGCAGATCTCTACCTTCTGAGGGCTGTTTTGGTTTTGCTATCAGCATCGCGCTGTTTATTTTTAAATATGGCTGTAGTATAACTTTAAATCAAGTATGAGGATTGTTATGCCCAGTCCATGGGGACCCCCAAAAGACCATCAGGGAGACTGACTCACCAAAATTCAAAAGCAAGATTTATTTTGTGCAACAGAGACCTCTTCTCTACAACAGCAAGAGGAGGTACCCCTCCCTTCTAGAGGACATTATTTAAAGGCATAACCCAGAAAAGTTACATTAGAAGTGTGGGGTGATGGTTCAATCCTGATTGGCTTGTTTCTAGGGACTTTTCACAAATTTTATTTTTGAACCTTGCCTGTTGTTTGTCAGGTTTTCTTATCAGCTGACCTTTGGGTTGGGACATTCTGTGCTCATCTGTACTTTCAGGCAGCTATCCTGTTACTTTTGCCCCTAGCCATTTCAGAGGACTGGAATGTTTTAAGGGAAATAACTTACACAAGACACAAGATGGAGGCTGAGGACAAAATGGAGGAACTTTGGTTCTTCAAGGATATTTGTAGCATTGTTTTTTTGTGCTCAGTTTTGGTCTGACTATCCAATATCTTTTGTGCTTCTGTAGGATTTATGGGATTTTTTTCCTATTTCTATAAAGAACATCAGTGAAATATTGAGGGAATTGCATCAAATCTGTAGATTGCCTTTTTCTGTGATTTACCTCTTTTTGTAATATTAGTTACTGTAACCCATGAACATGGGGATCTTTTCATCAATTTTGTTGTTCAGGATTTTAAATTTTCACAACACAGGTACTTCCTTCCTTAGTTATACTTATGCCAAGATTAAGCCAGTGTTTCTCAAACTGCTGGTCCCAACCATTTTGAGGATCAAGCAATCCTTTCACAGGGGTTTTCTGAAACTATGAGTAAACACAGGTATTCCTATTATGATTCATAAAAGTAGCAAAACTGCAGGTATAGAGTAGCAATGAAAATAATTGCATGATTGGAAATTATTACAACATGAGAAAGTGTACTAAAGGGTTATGTAGCATTAGGAAGGTTGAGAACCATTGATTTAGGCTATTTTGATTGGGGATGCCTTATTAATATTTTATTTTTTCCATTTCTATTCCAGTGATCTCTGCTCTGATTTTTATCATCTATTTCTATTTACTTTTGCTGCTTTTGATTGGTTCTTGTTTTTCCACAGGTTTAAGATACCTTGTTCTGGATGTTAAATATTATCCTGTACTACAATGCATTAAGCCCCTGTATCCTCCACAGCCAAACTCTCTTTGTTTTGATGCTGATTTCCTTTTTTCGCAGGACCCCACACTGAGGAGAACCTTTTAACCTGCAATGCACATCATCCCTTTTCTCAGATTTCCCTTATAGAGTGTTGAATATTTTAGAGGTAATCTAGTACTGTGCCAATACTCCAATTCATGGTTTCCTATAGACTACAGATAATATATTAGCAATAATCTAGTACTGTGTTAATATTCATGGTTTTCTATAGACTACAGATAATATATTAACAGTAATCTGGTACTGTTCTAATATTCATGGCTTCCTATAGACTACAGATAATATATTAGCAGTAATTTAGTACTGTTCTAATATTCATGGTTTCCTATAGACTACAGATAATATATTAGCATCCTATGGTTTTCTCCCAAATTTGACTCTTCATCTTCCTTTTCCAATATCTCTTGTTTTCCTCTTTTCTTGTCTTTCTTGGTTCTGCTGGTTTTGCTGCTTGCTACATGTTAGCTGCAAAGATCATAGTTCTCAGCCCTCCTTTAGCCTAGTCTGGCTCACGTCATATGAAGGGTACACAGTCAAGAAATGAAATGAAGAGCCTAGTAGAATGCTTCTTAAGATGTCTGTAGCAGGAAAGCAGGGGCCCTTTTTTTCATCCTGGCCACCCAGCTATCTCACACCCAAAATAATCACACAGAAATTGCATTCATTTAATCACTGCTTGGCCATTAGCCACTTGTACAACATTTCAATCTCTTGGTTTTTGAGGTACAGCATTCAAGGACAAAGTGTTCTCTGACAACCAGGGATTCCTACAGGAATAAGATGATCCTGTCTACAGAGCTAATAAATTCCCTGCAGTATTGTGAAAACCATGCAGGAAAATGCCTCATGGAAAGGCTGTTTCAGCACAGCTGATCTTTTCTACTTCAACTTCGTATATAAGCTTTCTGCCCGATAGTCTTCTTAGACAAGAGGTAAGAACTTCTTTGTATTCCGCCTCATGCTGCTAACCATATTAGGCAACACAGAGAGAACCCATTCACACAAGACATAATTTATTTGCAGAGGATGAATCTCCTCACCTGACTTGTTTGTGGGTTTAATTGAATTTCTACGAAAGGGCAAGTGTTCCCTCTCAGTCTTCTATGAATCTTTGAATATCTCAATTTTGTAGAGTCCTTAAATTCCCTCCCGCATTGCCAGGAATTTTACCCAGTGTCTTGAACAAAGCAGGTGTAAAAAAATTCTACCACATGTCGGGCAGTGGTGGCGCACACCTTTAATCCCAGTACTCGGGAGGCAGAGGTAGGTGGAACTTTGTGAGTTCGAGACCAGCCTGGTCTACAAGAGCTAGTTCCAGGACAGGCTCCAAAGCTACAGAGAAACCCTGTCTCAACCCCCCCAAAAAAAATTCTACCACTAAGCTTCAAAACAGCCACCATTAGCCTAATAAATAACATTTAAATCGAGAGACTAAAAAATGGCATAAACAGAGATATTACGTGTTTTTTTCCATAAAATTCAGCATAGTATGTTTAGCCACCTCTCCCTTTCATTTGACCTTTGCTGTGAAAATCAAAGCTTTTGAAAAGAAGCCCTGTATGCAGAGACTGGTCAGCTGATTAGGTTCACTACAGAGGAGACGCTGAACTGTTGCAGGTCCAAAGACTCATGATCTTCTCTTGGGCAATATTACCCCTCCAGAACAGCCATTTCTTAACCAACATTTGTTAGAACTAACAGACTTGGACTAAACAATTAAAAACAAAACCTTTTAGACTCTGTTAACTTGCAATCAGCTAGCTTCCACCAACACCAAAACGGGTAATACCTCAGGTACCTATAGTTTTGTTATACCTGCCTCTCTGATACAGCTCCCAGTGTATTTTAAATTTGCCTTGTTTCATGACTTTGTTCCATGTAAAATTTGTAAAAACCTCCATGAAACTGCTTCTTCCAAGTAGGAAAATGGAATTTAAGGTAACCTAAATCTGTGTTTGCAAGCCATGGTCACGAAGAATGGATCCAGAATAAACTACATCTTATTCTCTTTAAGAAGAGAACTATGGATTTTGCATTGACCCTTGTCAGTAATTAAGATAATGCTAATGAAACTAAAGTGTAATTTTACTTTCAATTTTTCCTCTATCATTAATAAATTTTATTCCATGTCACCTTACTTCTACAGGCCAGTAGACTGCTCACCAAAGAGTCTGCCATGTTATTTCTTGCTCCACACTACTGCTTAGTTTTTAGTTTACTTGCTAAACTTTTAAAATATGAGACAATTTACAAGGACAATCCAAGAATCAGGAAGTTTTTGTGACATCTTTGTATTTAGGAGCAGGATTCAGCCATCAAGCACTGTAGCCATCCTATTTCCCAAGCCATTTCCAGTTTCCATGGTAACTTGTTTTTTTTTTAAGTTCTACAAAACCGAACTCTCAGATACAGTTTCCTAAAAACTGATCTACAATGTCATAATTGTATAGTCTTAGCACAACATTTTTCCTGAGCCATGTGCCAATACTGGTGACCAGCATTCAACTCTCTGTTTCTGTAGAATTCAGTTTTATACTCTCCTCTCTCACAAATGATATCATATAGTATCTAGGCATTTTTATGACAAATAACAAAAATGCATATGGGTATATGTGTGTCTTTAGATTGGTTTAAGATACAATGAATTCTGATTATTTTTTGTAAGAGTGGTACAAGTTGTTTTGTAGGAATGGTGTTATTATGTTTTCTAACTTGGAGTTTTCCTCTCATGCATCTATGATATTATTATCTTTCAGCTAATAATAATATTTACTGATGCTGTGTCTTGTGTGCCCAGGGAAATGTAGCTGTATATCTGCTGTTTGACTTTATTTTTGAGAGGAGGTTTCAAGTAACACAAGTTAGCCTCCAGATTGTTTTGTGGTGGAAGATAATCTGGAATTTCTGATTCTCCTGACTCCACGTCATGGATACTATTATTACAGGCATACACTCTATATTATAAGGTGCTGGAAATGTAGCCTGGAGCATACTAGTCAAGTACTTCACTGAGCTTCTTCATCAGTCCATTGTGACAGTGTCAGCCATTGCATGTCAGTCCTTGTCTTAGACTTTGCCCACTTTCCCAATCAGAGACCATTTTGAAAACCATTATCCCTGCAGAAAATGGCAGCCTATGCTCCACATGAACTCTGGGACTTAATTTGAGGCCAAGCTGTAGAAAGAAGTTTCTGCCCCACTTGGTACCATAGCTGTTCAGTCCCAAACGAACACACAGAAGCTTATATTAATTATAAAATGTTTGGCCTATTAACTCAGGCTTAATATTAACTAGTTCTTATAACTTAAATTAACCCATACTTTTATCTATGTTCAGCCACATGGCTTGGTACCTTGTATCAGTGAGGCATTCTTATCTTAATTCTTCTGCGTCTAACTTGTGACAGTGTCTGCCTTTTCTCTTCCAAGAATTCTCCTAGTCTGGCTACCATGCCTGTACTTCCTGCCTGGCTACTGACCAACCAGCATTTTATTAAGCCAATATGAGTATCAAATATTTACAGTGTAAAAGAGCATTATCCCATAGCACCAAACTGGGTATTGGTGGCACACACCCTTAATCCTAGCATGCAGGGAGGCAGAAGCAAGTGGTTCTTTGTTAGTTCAAGGACAGCCTGGACTACAAAGTGAGTTCCAGGACAGCACAGAGAGACCATGTCTCAGACAAACAAGCAAAAAAATAAAAAAATAAACGAATGTGAGGCCAAGCTTTGACTACTCAGAACTCCTTCACGTTAGGAATAAAAATCCAGAGGTACTCTTCTGAGTGTGCCTGTTTAAATTTGTGGGACATTCATTTGCAGAAGTAAATTTAGTTTAAGAAGTGATCCTAGAGGACAAGTATCACTTCTTTTGCTAAGCCACAACTCAGAAATTCACCATCATTCAGTGCATATCTAGTTTCCTGTCTCTTATAAAGAATAGGAAAGGAACCCATCTTGTATAAAAGTGGCCTTCAGGGCTACGGTTATCTCTGCTTTGGAGTGCTGAAAAAGGCAGGCTGCATCCTATCCTGGTTTTCATTTCCATGGTCATTGGAAAGGGACATATTATGTTTTCTTTATTTTATTCTTACTTTCAAATTTTTAGGGTTTTGTTTGTTAATTTTGTGCGAGTGGTTTCAAACTGGGTCTCCCACTGTAGCTCAAGATAGACTTATATTGAAAAGTTCTTCAACACTCTTTATCGGTAACACCTGTGGGCACCACCTTGCTAGTCAGTATTACTGGTTTCATATATGGATTTGTATCTTCCCTCTCTATAATGTACACATATGCACTATAAATTTGGAAATATCCAAAGTCAGTCACTGGTGACCCACACCTATTATTACAGCTTCTGGGAAGTGAAGAGTATCTGGAGGTCAAAGCCAGTTACACGAGACTTTGTCTTAAATAACTGTGCCAGGTGACATACTCCTTTAATCCCAGTAATTGGGAAGCAGAGGAAGGAAGATCTCTGTGAGTTTCAGGCCAGCCTGGTTTACAGATTAAGTCCCAGGCTAGCAAGACTTTCTCTCAAAAACACAAAATAAATACAAATAATAACATATCAGCCTCCTCTGTTTAGTCTTTTGAATGTTTCATTTGAATCTAGCGCTAGAAATGTCTTGACAAAGCTTTTGCTTATATAACAAATGAAAATACTTCTGCAGTTATGCTATGATTATAGATTATTGATTTCTATGCCATCCTCAATACATTTTTTGTGTTTTAATATATTAGTTAAAATTTTTTGAAATAGTCATTGGTACCTTTGATGGTGTAGTGTACTCCTTTTCTGTCTCAGTAAGATTCATTTTAACCACAATTTCCATTCAATTAACTACCATACATTTTTATAACCACATCTGCTATTATAGATGCCAAAGAACAGGGCTTTTGGGCACCTATTTTTGCAATGACATATGCATACTCTCTTAAAGGATCACATGAGTTTTGTATAACATACCAGTATTCAGATGTGTTTATGCACGTGCACGAGAGAGAGAGAGAGAGAGAGAGAGAGAGAGAGAGAGAGAGAGAGAGAGTACTATTTTTCTCTATTTGAAACATATTTGTTCTTTTTGAAACATATTCAATAATACTTTGTAGCAATAAATGGGTTTGCTGATACAGGATCTTACTGTCTAAAACTGGCTGGTCTGGATCAAGCTTGCTGTAAATTTGTGGCAATCCTCCTGTCTCTAGCTTCCAAGCATGCCTGGAGCTCAATGATAACTTCTTAAGGCATGGTGAAACTAACCTTTGATGTCTATAAAGAGATTGCTCATAGTTTGCTCATGGAAAGAGAAAGTTTGGCTTAACACAGAGTAAAAGATAGGAAAGTGTGAAGCTATGATCCAGGAAAAGGTAGGGAGGTAAGTAGTTTGATGATTATTAAGTATTAATAGGGATTTTGGCTAAAGTTAATTCAGTGTGACAGGATACCATGTGTGCACAGTGGCCTGCTGCTTCCTATTCAATAAACACATTCAACCTTTAGGGATATTCCCAATCCATCAAAGAGCTAGTCTGCTCATTCCCACTCCCAAACACCTCCTTAGCTCTTTAGATACTTGCTTGCCCTGATCCTTCAACTAGGTCCACTCCTCATGATCCTTACCTGACATCCAGGTAGGACTTGCTCCTTCCCACCCTGATACCTTCCATTTCACTAATGCATCTCCTCAGACCAGGCCTGCTCTACCTGATCCTGAAATAAAATTGCATATTTTTTATAAAATAACATGTAGCATGTTTCTCCCATAGAATTGATTCCACAGGTTTTTCTGGCCTCCTTACTAGATGCAGAAGACACTTTGGTCTTGTATAAATAGAATTATTACAACCTCTTGTCTCTTTCTCCTTAACCTCCACTAGCCTGTATATTGTTTAATTAGCTCCTTTTTATACCTGCTGTATATTGGCTATTTCCCCTTAATCAGAAGCATGTCTCATTTTGATCAAGCGATATAATTCTATTTGTAGGTACAGAACTCATTCTTTTCTTGAGTATTTGATATTTTCTTTTCTTTCCTGCAGTGCTGGCCTAATTCTAATATCCCTCTAGCAATAACAGTTGTGTCTCAAATTTAATGGTACATTTGCTTCACCAGGGAGTTGCTCAAACTCTAAACGTAACCTCCACTAGACATTAAAATTTACAAGATCTAGTGGGGAATTTGAATTTCTATTTTATCAACTGTCAGTTCATCTCTAAAGACAAAACTAAAACCAATAACTGCAGGTGGGATTGTAATTCTATACATTCGGATTGAGAAAAGTCACTGATATGCATCAAATCTGATGAGGTATCACAGTAAATTACCATCTTGAATATGTGGATGTTCCATAGACTCCACAAGGGCTAAGGGGAAAGTGGGCTATCAAAAGGAGCAATAGAATTATTGACTCAAATTCAACCCTACTAAATTAATATGCATATTAATTCACATGTTTCTTACAGTTTGGTAATGATTGTCCTAGATAGCCTCCTAAATGTCAACAGTCAGGAACAAAGCATGTCTCAGAATTTGGTAGCTAGGTTGATTCTTTTATTATTATTTATTTTAGAATTTCATATGTGAACATTATATTTATATCATTTTCACCCTTCCCCTGCTCCTCAAACTTCTCCTGTGCCCTGCAATTCCTTCTCAAAGTCATGACCTCTTCTTTAATTATTATTGTTATGTGCAGTTTGTGGGCTCCATTTAATGCTCTTTGTATTTATCTATGTTTAGCAGCATAAAGTATCTTGGGGTAACTCTAACCAAGGAAGTGAAAGATCTATTTGACAAGGACTTTAAGTCTTTGAAGAAAGAAACTGAAGAGGATATCAGAAAATGGAAGGATCTCCCATGCTCTTGGATTGGGAGGATCAACACAATAAAAATGGCAATTATACCTAAAGCAATCTATAGATTCAATGCAATCCCCATCAAAATCCCAACAAAATTCTTC